>JAJMDA010000004.1:0-400515 GCA_030573325.1 Sungouiella dosseyi
GAACCCCGGTCTACCGCGCGACAAGCGGTAATTCTAGCCACTAAACTATCACGGATGTTTCTGACAAAAACATATTTTGGTTTCACAGGACCGTCTGATGGAAACCGTTCATGGAGGAAAACCGTGTGATTTTATGACAAATTTCGAGTAAGCTAACTCATTCCAGGGTATTAAGGCTTGTGGCAGGTGCTCAACCCCAAACTCGGCCTGCTGAATTTGAAAATTAGCATTTTAGTATTTGCAGCCAAACCTGCATGCAGTAAATATTAGGTTTCAAAAGGAGGTTCAAACTACGACAAAAACGATTCTATCTCGCAAATTGCATTCATCCCAAAGTACAAATATATAAATAAACCCAAATTACAAGTTGGTCTTGCAGCAGGCCTTGTTGGTGGACACACCAGTGTCAGCCAACACCGACTTGTTGAAGGAGTTGTTAGCCTGTGGAAGGTCCAAGGCTGGGTTTCTGTCAAAGAAGTTGAATGGCACAAGGTGGATGTTGTGGGTCTCAACTGGCATGACTGGGAAGTCCTCAACTCTTGGAATGTGGGTGAAGCCCATGGTGGCCCAAACAACACAGTCGTCGTTTCTAACTGGGTCCTGACCCTGCACCCACTCACCAATACCAGTGTCCTTCTGCGACTGGTTGGTGAACTCACCGGCAGCAAACAACTGGTGGTCTCTGTACTTGGTGACCCAAAGCTGCTTGGTGGCGAAAGCAGCTCTCTTGGCGTTGAAGGACTGCTCGTCGGCCAAGATCATCTGTCTGGCTGGCATGACAATCTTGTAACCAACGTTGTTCTTGGAGATTGGGTTCACCACGTTCTCGTTGATGACCTTGTAAGTTCTGCTGGTGAATGGAGATTGTTCAACGAAGCCAGCCTTCTCAACGAAGGTTCTCTCGGTGACGAAACCAACACCGAATGGGTTCTGCTCGTCACGTGGCAACTTGACAACATCGTCGTACACCACAGTGTTCTTGTGGCCGTCAACGGCGGGGTCAATTCTAAATGACAAGATGTGCTGGTGGTATGCGGCCATGACGTTTGGTCCGACAATGGTACCCCATGGAACCTTGACGTTCTCGTCAATTGGCATGGTCGACAAGATACCGGTGGCTCTCACCTCAATGTCGATGGAACCATCGTTGGCAAACTTCAAGTTGACAGCGTACTCGTAGTTGGCAACAGTGGCAATGGTTTGCACGACAAACTCACGCTTTCTGGCAACCACGGCGTTCTCAGTTCTGTAGTTCACGTGCTTGTACAAGATACCGTTGTCCTGCTCGTGCAAGCACACAGTGGATGGCTGAACAAATGGCTCACCCTTGGAGTTGATACCAGTACCGTCCAAGTACTTGATGACACCAAGACAGTCGCATCCAAGACGCAACGAGTTACCGTTGACACCAAATCCACAGTCTCCCAAGTCGAAAGCCTGTTTTCTGTGGTATGGGGCTCTTGGGTCACCGTATGGCACCGTCATCTCAGACAAGGAGATTCTGTAGAAGACTTGTCTGCCCTTGAACCAACCGTCGTACACGGCGAAACCTTCTCTGGCGGTTGGGACCACTCTGAACTCCCAGCCTTGCCATTTGATCTTGCTGCCGTCAACAGAGAAGGATGGACCTTCTGGCTGCACAACAACCAATGGCTTTGGGTCTCTCATGATGGTCTCACCGTTCAATTCAGGGTGGTACTCCACACCTGGAACCTGGTGCCATGGGCCGGTTGGGGTGATGGTGGAGTCGAATCCACCTGGCAAGAAGTCGATTCTGATGAACTTCTTGGTGAACGCCTCAAACACAGGCGAGAACTTCAAAGGCAACGAGTAGTGGTTGGACTCCTGGTGGCCGTTGTTGGCCAACACGTACATGAAGAACTGGACCAAAGGTCTCTTCTCGTTCTCGTCGTCGGTAGCGTAGATCCAAGGGTCGGTTCTCACCGAGTAACCTTGAGGCAACTTCAACTTCTCGATTTCAGCCAAAACAGCTGGGTGCTTGGTACAGGAGTCTTCCCAGTCCATGACATCCTCGGGCAAGAATGGACCCACCACACCTTTTGGCAACTGGGTCTTGGTGATGACGTGACCAACGGTAACGTTGACAAGCGCCTTGTTGAAGTCCAAAGTGTTGGTGTAGTAGTAACAGTACAACACTCTAGAGATTGGCGGAAGAGGAGCGCCGTACTTCTCAGCCTCCAAGTACTTGACCATGTCGGCCTTTGGAGGGTCCAATCTGTCGATTTGGACAAAGTGAACATTGGCATCCGCTGGGTGAGCATCTTTCACCAACTTGGAAGCCAATCTGACCTCGTAGTCTCTAACGGCGTCGAATGGGTGAATAGTTGGAGCCATTTGGAATATGCAAGACTTAGAAAATGGAATACGATTTTCGATGAGGCAGCGGATTTCCCAGGGGCTTTATAAATTGTGAGCATGGAGACATACCCACAGCTTCCACTGATTCACTTGCCTAATCGGGACTAGCGCTATCAGATTCATTGAACTTCCGCATTCGCCGATGCGAACTGGTGCCCAATTGGCTGGTGCGGTCACGTGCCGCACTGCAGGTACCCTTCTCGTTCCGGCAGCCGGCAGTCCCTTCTGGCGTTTGGGCCATTGGGAGATCCCTCTCTATTGCCTTCCTAATTGGGCCAGGCGACGGCCCTATTGGCCTTTCATTTTTTTTTTATCTTCAAAAGAGACTTACATTGCAAGTATCCATATAGATACTAGTGTGGAGGTATTCTTTCAGGTGGGCAGTTGCAAGCTTGTACATACCGCTCTAACCGTATGGACACCCCAGATGTAGTCAAATGTGGACATCTAATATCTGTAGGAATCCAATCGCGCCTATCAGTGTTCGTTTAGTACTCAAGTGCTGAAATGTTTTCGCCTCTAAAACCTTCTCTTGAGTAGGCATCAAACTGAGGGGGAGCACTTCAGGTTTCTTGTCCCCACTCTGTAATTGCCACTCTTCGTACCACCTTTGCAGTCTTTCCTGGCGCCAGATTCTATTTTGGGATTGCCGACATTGTTGGTACCCCGATTGTCAGCTGTGCGAATTCCGCTGAGGATGCGGACCCGTTGCCCAAACGGAATTTCTTCCATGACTTTCCCGTGGTTATTGTGGCAGCCTGCACTAATTTGTAGGTGTTTAACGCTGCAGTCCCTGCTGAAGCGATAGCCAGTTCCTAAAACGCTTCTGGGGTCCCCCGCCCTTATCAGCTACAGGATCTTTTAAATTTGTTCGTATATGAAAGTTCTAAGCAGATATATGGAGTCCCAACTGGTGCCGGTGCACAGCACAGCACACTGCGGGACCCCGACTCAATAGTCATGTCAAAAAAAGGGGCGTTACACGTTACTGCCAGAGGTTGGCGTCTTCAAAGCTATTTCTGAACAGCTGGCGAGCCCACCCTGACTTTGGTATGCGGGTTGATGATGTCGATGGGCTTCTTGACCCGGGGCGTGAGCACACGAGGCGAAGAAGCCACAGGCGAGAGCGGCTGCTCGCCATGGTTGGCAGTGGGGGAAAACACTGATGCTGTGTAAGGGTTGAACTTCTTGAAGGTGGGACTCGAGTTCAGCGCGATTCCCTCAGGGATATCCGGGCAAAACTCAAGGTCGTCTTCGGCGTCAAACAGTTTCGACAAGTAATATCTCATGCGAGGATTGTGTAAGGAGTAGTTTGACGATACTGACGATGATGTGGAACTTGTGGTCGACACACTGCTTCCGGCGGTGTTGCCACCGCCCGAATACTGCAAGTTGTGGAAAGTGGGCAGCACGTTGTTCATCAGACCATCGGCCATGGATGGCGAGTACTGCTGGTAGGAGTTGTACATGTATGGGTTCGACATTGGCAAGGAGGATGTGTTGACATATAACAAAGTGGGGGGTCAGTCAACAGGGGGCCAAAATGAGGATCGGGGGGTCGCCAAAGGTAGGTGATAGCGAGTTGTGGTAGCAAAGATGTCTAAGTAGCACAATATGGGGAAGCAACGGGAGGATAGGTAAAAGGAGGTTGCGAGTTAACTTTGTATTAGGAGAACGTTTCTTTTGGTTGAGTTTGGGGCTGTTGCGCAATCCTGGACTGCACACAACTGCGCTATCACCTCCACTGATTCGAGATTACGGGTGAGGCACAGACCGACACAAAGACGAGTTGCGAGTCTAGTGCGAGCTGTGAGGTTTCCCGACTGTATTTAGCCCATAGCGGCTGTTGACTTCTATTCTTGTTCCCATTCTTTCCTCCCGGTGTCGATTTGTCCATGGCTGGTTCTGTTGCCTAAGGTGACAAGTGATCATGCACGTATGTTTCGTGACCTGCTGCATGCCGGAGGCGTGCACGCAAATTGCACCCTCATTTGGCCTAGTCATGAACCCCGGGCGGAAGACCATGGTCTGGTCAAATTTCAATGTGAAGAAGATTTATTGGTGATCCCGAGTTGATTATGTGTGTATTGTATTTGCGGATGAAAGGCGGCGCGGGCACATAGCACAACTAGGTTAGAGGAAAAATTGGATGTTTGTTGCTATTTCCAGACCACATTTTAGATAACACTATTGTTCTGTTTTCGCGCTTTGCAGGTGAAATTGAGAATGCAAGGTCGCCCTCACGAAGCATAATGTTAGCTTAACAAACTAGTTCAGTATCGATATCGGAATAATCGTAAAAAGAAAGTACATTTTGATAGCCTTCACTATATATCCAAGAAAACCAAAACAACCATTGTGCCCATTTTTTATTGTCGCGTCCCAATCGGGAAGTTCCGTGTCCACTCTGACACGCCGTATGTGCAATTTGCACCCACTAGAAATATCCCCCAAAGCCAGGGGAATAGTATTGCTAACAGTGCTCCTCATAATAAAACTACCACAAAATGGTGGGCTCCCTCCAAGAAATTTTTCCCGTTCTCTCAGCAAAAAAACAGCAGATCCTTCTCTTGCCCAATGGGCTCGAGTGCTTGCTCATTCACGACCCTTCATCTGACATAATAAACGGCGCTATGGCCATTAAAAGCGGAGCATTTGAAGATCCCGATTGTGCCTTGGGGCTAGCTCATCTCACCGAGCATCATATCTTGCGCGGTTCCAAGCAGTATCCTCCGCCGTTCTCCTTAAGTCTGCTGTTAGCTGCGTCGGGAGGATTCTTGAACGCATACACCACAAGCGACCAAACATGTTTCTATTTTGAGGTTTCCACATACGCTCAGGATTGCATTCGCGAAGGCGGGTTTATTCTAGAGTCAATACTTCGTGTGTTTGCGTCGCTCTTCTCATGTCCATTGCTTGATGTGAAAGCTGCCGCACAAGAAATCAGAGCTGTCGATGACGAACACAACGGCAACAAGAGCGACGAGGAGAAAATACTTTTTCACGGATTGAGAAAGCTAGCCAGCCCAGACCACGTATTCAGCCGCTTCGCAACAGGTAACCTCCACACGCTTTCGAAGATTCTGGTCAAGAAGCTCAGGAAGATGGTCAGAGCATATTTCAACAAAAACTATCTTCCAAAGAACATGACGTTGGTGCTCAAAGGACCCCAGAGCACCCTACAGCTCCGAAAGCTAGTCATCAAGGAGTTCATGGGGCTCAGCGAGACCAGGACTAACAGTCCCACCAAAGCATCTGAGTCCCACCACTACAGACTAGACAACACAGTTTTCCGAGATATTGATCCTAGCTTGTTGGTTATGAAAGCGGAAACGTCCCCCCAAATACGTGTGTGCTTCCCGATCTATTTGGCGAAACACATGGAAAATTACCGTCCAACCGTTAGAGCACTATGCAACCTACTAGGAGAGGAGTCGCCGCTGTCGTTGAGTAGTCGCTTGAATGCAGAGCGAAAGTGGGTTACCTCACTATACGTGTCTACTCAAAGACTATTTGCAGATGTGGAGATCTTGATCGTCAAGGTAGTACCTACCCATTCAGGGTGGAACCACCTTGGCGAACTCGCAGACGAGATTTTATCGTATGCGACAGTTAATATCGGGGAAAGCGACGAGCAGGATCTCTGGAAGTTGATCTCTCACTTTGAGAAGATCAGTGAGTTCAACCACAAATCTTTGCCGCCTTTTGCTTCGCTGTTGGATGAAGTCTTGAACTACGCGGAACGACTCAATCTGTCTTCTGATCCCGACTTGCGGTCTGACATTGCCAGCTATTTCGAAACTTGGGACGACATGCTCAAGGCTCCTCAAAATATTCGGAGCTTGATAAAGTCATGTTTCTCCAGAGCCAAAGTAAAACTTCAAGTTATGGTTCCACATGAAATGGCCCTCGAACAAATGTTGAGCGGAGAGCGAAAACACGACGAGTTCTACGACTTCGATTATGTTCTTGGCGACATTAGCTTCGAACGAACCAGCCAATCACAATTCTCTGGAAGAAGCTTGCCTAGTCCGGCAATGACTTTGACCCAGCTGATGAGCTCAAGACTCGAGAGTATGGCAGCACCGCCCACTCAATTGAAAGTACGTCATCTAGAAGCTCCAAGTCAGGAACCTCAGCTAATTTCTTACGATAGAAGTCACGAGTTGTGGGGGGTCCAGTCAACGAATGACGATAAAGATGTGATAACATCAGTCGTGGTCAAGTTCCCGCAAGTGAAACACACACCAGCAAATTATGTCGTGATCGACCTACTCACGGAGGTTGCTGGGGAGGAGCTCAGGTGCGACATGTATGAGTACGAAAAGATTGGTTGTTTCTGGGGCTTGTTTGCCAATGTGAACCGAACAAATTCGATAATGGTGACTGTTTCAGGACCGCTGTTTTCCATTACGCCAATGTTGGACAAGATCTTTGCTCTGATCACACAAAATGTGTTGAGCGTATCAAGGCTTCCATATGAAACGCTAAAACGGGCACGAGTTGCGGTCAGGAAGAAGTACGAAGATCAAATTGCCTCGCACAACATCAAGAAAGTTCTCTCGGTGTCATACTTGATCATGGAGAACAGTCTCATCACACCCTCTCAGAAAGTTGATGCTCTAGAACTTATTGACAACAAAGTGTTGGAGGATTTCTCTACTCAGGTACTTCAATGCCCCGAGTATAAGTCGGTATTGATTTCCGGGAAACTTGGCGAGGATTTCCCCACTTGGAAACCGTTAGTAGCCGACGGAAATGAAGCCAGGTACGCTCCAGAAGAGACTGAGCCTTCGAGTACGTTTCTAAGACCAGGATGTTTCTATGTTTTCCACACCCCCGAGGGCCCCGAAGACAACATGTCGATAGTCATGCACTACACCCAAATCGGGTTGAGATCTGATCCGGATTTATTCCAATTTGCATGCTTGTACCGGTTCTTGCTATCGAGCAGTGCGGTAGAGAACTTGAGAATCAAGAGGCTGCTCTCGTATAGTGTATTTTCCGAAATTAGAATGTTCCAGCAGACGTTCGGGTTGTATCTTTTACTCCCGTCCGGGTGGAACGACTGCAATTTCCTTACAGCCCAAATCGAGGAGTTCTTGCTGGTGGTGGAAGAGATGGTGGTTTCGTGGTCTGAAGACGAATTCCGCACTCAGGCAGTGGATCCGCTAATTGAATCCTTAAGCAACGAGCCGTCAGACGAATCTGGCTCGGGCCTTTTCGCTGCTTTGCAACCACAACGAGGCTCAGGCAGAAGACCAACCACCCCCTCTTACAACGAGCACTGGGACCATCTCAGCCAAGTCTTGAACGGCTCGTACCGATTTCAGAGTAAGCAGTGTGAAGAGGTATGCGACCCTGGTCGGTTGCGGAAACTCACGAAGCAAGATTTCTTGAACTTCGTGCAAACGCACATGTGCTCGAGATCGCCGAATCGATCTGTTGTTGTGATTTGTAGCCATCCCACCGGAGGAGCGGACCAGCAAAAGAGAAAATTCGCCTCGCAAGTCTTGCTGCACAAATTACTGAGCATGGGTATACTGGTTCCTGAGTCCCAGATTTTGGCGGCCTTGCTGAAGTGCAGGGACACTGAGAATTACTCCGATGTTTTTGGGCACTTGGCAGAAGCCTCCCGCTCACGTAAACAGACGTTGGCCTTCAAAAACCTACAAGTGGTCGCCAAAGTGGGCGCGCTCATTCCGTCTTTGCTGGCTGCGTGGAACAGTTTTACCAAAAAACACCATAAAGCTTGCGCTGGTTCTGCGGTTGTGAATACCTCCACTACCGACTACCTACAGATCCAGAAGGAGAACGGCGTTGCCCCTGCAGTGTCTGCCCTGGGGAGATTCGAAAAATTGATCTCAATTGAAGAACGCCAGAATGCTCACTCTGACGCAGACACCGTTTAGGCCGCGCATGTTAGAGGCCCTTCCTCAATGGCCAGCCTGCACCTATGACCAGAGCCGTGTGATCCAATGCTTTTCACACTTCACCCAAAATGTCCGAAGGTGCCGTCACGGTGACGTTAGAGCAGCTCTCTGAGGGGTTGCTGTTCGACACCCTCGAAAAAGCGTTTGGCCCGGACTCGCTCGGCATCATTGTCGTGAAGGGCCTCCCCAGTGCGTACCATGCACTCAGGTTGGAGGTGCTCAAGCAGATGTCGGTGTTGGCCAATCTTCCGAACCACGAGCTCGAGAAGTTGGAGTCAGCGGAGTCGATGTGGCTCACTGGGTGGTCGTGTGGCAAGGAGTTCTTGAAGTCCACCGGTGGGCCAGATACCAACAAGGGCTCGTTCTACGTGAACTGCGCGTTCCACAAGGACCCCAGTCTAGAAGGGCCCGAGGCCGCTCTAGTAGAGGAGTTTGCCGACTTCAAGACCTACACCACGCCGAACATCTGGCCGTCCAACAGTTTGGATGGGTTGCACGAGTTCCAGCAGCGCGTCAAGCAGTTGTGCAACCTCATCATTGACGTGGCCGAGCAAGTCGCCGAAAACTGCGACCGATACATAAAGACGACCGACCCTCTGTACAGCGGGAACTTCCTCCAGAGGGTCGTAAAGAACTCCACATGCTCGAAAGCTCGTCTTCTCCACTACTACCCAATGACGGCTCGCGGAGATAGCGATGACTGGTGTGGCGAGCACTTGGACCACTCGTGCATCACAGGGTTGACGTCTGCTTTATACCTTGACGAGGAAAAGGGCCTCACCCATGCGTTGGACGCCTCTCCGGACGCTGATGCCGGTCTATACATCCGAAACAGACACAACGAGGTGAAGAAAGTGAACATCCCCACAGACTGCCTTGCGTTCCAGACGGGTTCAGCATTGCAGGAAGTGTCGAAGAACAACTTCAAGGCGGTGTCCCACTACGTCCAGGGCACCTCTATCCCCAAGATAGCCCGGAATACGCTCGCTGTGTTCTGCCAGCCAGACTTGAACGAGCGGGTGAACGACCGCGAGAATTTTGCCCAGTTTGCCCAGAGGATCGTGAATGCCAATCATTAAGGAAACTGCGACCGCTTAATAGAGAATCAAGGCATTGAGTTCGAAAATCAGTAAACTGCTCCAGTCTTTCGGCTAGAGATGATCAGTGGTCTTCAGTAGAGTAGTGCACACAGCGCTCAGTGGATAAGAGGTGCAAATATGCCTGAGTCTCCAAACCCACAGACATGTCTGATTTTCTTGTCCCAGTGGTCAATGATCCTCACACGAACGGCCACCGACACGAAACAAACCAAGTGCCCACAAATGACTCGAAAGTGCGAGTTGAACTCCGCAAGTTGGGAGAGCCCATCACACTCTTTGGAGAGGACGATGCAGACAGAAGACAGAGGCTCCTTCGGCTACTAGGCGAGCAGAAACACACAAATTTTGCATTTGCCGAAGTTGAACAGTCGGATGAGCTGATGGACGATGAAAGTGAGGAAGATGATGAGGAATTCTACACGCCGGGGCTGGAACAGCTATTGGCGGCTAGAAAAGACATACTTGCAAGCTCAGTGACGAACGCTCAGCAGAGGCTAAAGTTGCAACGCAAACTAGCAACCGAATACGACCAGCTGAGAGTGCTCAAACACAGACGACACATAAACAAAAAGTTGAGTGAGTACGGACTAAACGGCTCGTACACTTTGCAAGGCAACACTCGAACGTTGAGCGCAGTGCGCGTCAACAAGAACAACACGAAAATTGCATGTGGATCGTGGGACGGGTCCCTATACGTGATGGAAAAGTCATCGCCCGATAACTTTGCGCAAGTGGCTCGTCTGGCTCCAGGCAGCCATACCGAGAAAGTGACCTTGACATGGAGTCCCACAAACGACAACATTGTTGTGAGTGGGGGAGCAGAAGGCACGCTTAACGTATGGAAATGTGAGGACGACGCCACAATGAAGCCTCAACAGTCAGTGAAAAACGCTCATGCGGGCAGAATTGCGAAAACCGAAGTCCACCCAAGTGGCAACTACATTGCAACGACCTCGTTTGATCAGACCTGGAAGTTGTGGGACATCAAACGACTAGATTCAGAGATTTTGGAACAGGAGGGCCATGATAAAGAAGTATACGCTGCTGCGTTTCATCCCGATGGAAGTCTACTAGCCACTGGTGGATTGGACGCTATTGGTAGAGTATGGGATCTTCGAAGCGGCCGGTCGGTCGCGGTGCTCGAGAGCCACATCAAGGGCATCTACAGCATGGACTGGTCGCCCAATGGGTATCATTTAGCCAGTGCCAGCGGCGACTGCTCAATCAAGATTTGGGATATGAGGAAACTGGACGCCGAGCTTTTCTCAATCCCAGCACACACGAAGTTGGTGAGCGAGGTGAAGTTCGTTCAAGTTTCCGAGACCAGTCCGTTGGCAATCCCACATACTGATGAGAATGCTAATGACCCTCAGACGTTGAAGGTGGACGGCACGTTTTTGGCGTCGTCGTCCTACGACAGAACCGTCAAGCTTTGGTCCGCCGATAATTGGGTTGCAGTGAAAACATTGCAGGGACACACTGATAAGGTGATGAGCTGCGATGTCAGCAATGATGGTCTGTATGTCGTCAGCTGCGGATGGGACAGAGCTGTAAGAATGTGGAGTACGATGTAATGATAGAAATAAAAATCAACGACACGCTAATTTTTTTTTTCAACATCCATTCTTTGTTGCCGCACACGAGCTGCTCGGCATTTGGTGGCTGCAAGAATACTGCGTGCACCTTAAACAACGACAACCGCGAAGTTACTTCCAACCACTACATCTACCAAAACCAGAAACATGGATTTATTCAGCATCCTCGATGGAACTCCAGAGCCACCGATTGTGGATCTCCACCTTGACCAGATAAATAACTCGGGAGAATATAACTTGCCCACGCCAATGTTCGAGTTCCAGAAAGAGCTCACCGACCAGATTGTCTCGTTGCACTACTCGGACATTTTGAAGTACTGTGAGACCAACGACACAACAGAGCTCATCATTAAGTCGTTGGAGATTTGCGTGGACAACTGTATGCTTGTGGCGACGCATCCCTACTTGTTGATCCAGCACTACATGCCCAAGAATTTGGCGCTCCGAGATATTCCTGCTAAACTTGCGGAGACCAGCGGGAAATTCAGTGTTGTCAAGGACTTGATCAACGTCATTCTTCTCAACACGTCGCTGAACCTCCCCAAGAATATCGGCATAGTGATGAAAAACGACAACAAGATCTTCGACTTGATCGAGGCGCTCTTGCTTGGTTGCACTGGAGCAAAGACAATTCAGCGATACGTCGGCAACAATATCAAGAAGGAAACGGGCAGGGGCAGCAAAACCAAGGACACGAAAGCAGGAACGATCCACTTGGTCCCACACGATGGTGCCGTGAGCAAACTCGAGCAAGAGTTGCGAGGCGTCAAGTTCGACGCTATCATTGCATTGGACGGATACGTTGACGTGAAATCTCCGTTTTTCCTGAGCTTGAGACGCCAGAATAGGAGGGGGGACGAGGCGGTGTTGATCCGATTAATCCCAATCAATACCATTGAGCACTGCTTACTTCACTATGAGGGACACAAGAATGATTCAAACTACCTATACAAGCTCATTTCGTCCATCGTGTGCTTACGTGACCAAATAGGCAATTTGCCCCCGGACATTTTCCCAATTTACAACCAGAATCTCACTTACTTGTCCCACACATTCTTTGACCATGTGTTCCGCCGCGACCTCCGATCTTTCCCATCGTGGCCATTACCAGAGCTTCCAGATATCCCTCGGTTTTCTGCAACGGACGTTGAGCGTTCTCTCTTGACCGAGGTCGTCTATCATTACACTCCTTATGACTCCAACGAAGCGCCTGCAGAAGGAGCTTCAAAGAAAAAGTCGTACTACGAGACGAAACGTTTACAGCTGGACTACGTCACCAACCCTTTGAAGAACGATTACAATACTCTAAGCGGAATCCAAAGTCATCGCGGAGTTTCTGAGGATGCACCCAAGGACCACTCAATTTTGACTCACAAGGTCATCCTTGAACTCAATTCCAGTTACTTGGAATTGCAATTGGTGGAGGAAGAGTACAATTCCTACATCGAGTTCAACAAGGAGGACAAACAAAAGACGTGTGGACGGAGAGTTGACGAGTTGAAACTGGCTCTCTCTAAGATTTTGGACGATGTTGATCACGTACAAAACCGCATTGACGTGGCTGAAAAGAAAGTTTTGAAACGCAATCAAGAAGTTGAGGAGTTGGAAAAGCAAGTGGCCGAAAATTCTGAAAAGCTTAAAAAGTTCGCCGAAAGCCATGAACTTGAAGATTCATCGCAAAAGGGCCAGTTTGTCTCAAATCAACTCAAAATCTGGGAGCTACAAAAACAAGTGAAGAGCTTGGTGGAGAAGCTTCACTCGAAGGGCGAGGAGAAAGGCTACACTACAAAAGAGGTCAGCAATTGCAATGATTCTATTACGACTTCCAACGAACAATTATCTCAGATCAACGGAACGATCGATAGTCTCAAGAGAAATATCACTGATGCAACTCATCTTGAAGAGGAAGAGGCAGCAAACTTCAAGAAGCAACGCGTGGATTTAAAATCCACGATCGAGGGATTGTCGAAGGAGAACGTCTCGTTGAAAGCCAAGTTGACAAAGTCGTTGAAGTTCTTGAAAGATACATCGCATCTCAAGAAAAGGAAAGGGCGGGGCTTGACTCCCAACAATCGTTGAACGATCACAAGTAAAAGATGGGAACCTCTGACAGGTCAGAATTGAGAATAAGACAATTGTTGATCGGGCTCTCCTTTCTACCCAAATACTGTATCACGTCTTGTGCAACCAAACCACCCAAAATAGCCGCAACTGGAGCAAATTCAACAAACGCCTGGTTAGAGAATAAATGCAAGTAATGGTCGGAAATAACGGACTCGGGGAGGCCAAGCCGAGCGCACACTTTAAGCAGCGTATTTTTCAATAGGTTAATGTCAATCACATCCTCTGGATTAGAAGGTCTCTCCAATTCGAAGAGCGAGAAGATCAATGGCAATGCTGCCGAGAACCGTTTGAGTTGCCTCTTGTTTAATTGAGAGGGCAACTTCTTGGAGGTTAAGATGTCTCCAATCGGCACATAGGTGTCAACAATGGTGACGATCTCTTTTTTCTCGTGCGCTTTCGCTTCCACTTTCACAATGGTCTTGACATCATTGATTTTGGTGCCCGCAACCCGAGGCTGGTTGCCCATCTCGCTCTCCACCCTCGATTCGTGCTTGATCAAGTCGGTGAAAATGTAACCAAAGAGTCCATGTAAGCCAGCAACGTATAGTGGGATACCTTGGTGTCTGGTGATGGCATTCAAGGCAAGAATCTCCGACTTGGAGAGCTCGGTGGCGACCACCAAGTCAAAGTTCTTGAAGTAGTCCGGCGACAAGTCCGAAATACTGCTTGTGTTGATCAGAAGGTTCACTCTGGGATTGAGCTCTTTGATGGCCGAGATGACAAGTGGGAGTTTTGGCTTGCCGATAACAGCGTCATCATTGGGCAAGAAAAATTGAGTGGCAAAGTCTTCTTCCTTCACGGTGCTAGGATCTAAGATCTCTATAGTGTTGAGTCCTCCAAGCACCAAGTTTTTGACGATCTCAGTGCCCACTCCAGACAAGTTGATTATGAGAAGTTTGGCCGACCTGAGTCTGAGCTGCGTGTCGGCACCCCACAATCTTATCTGCCTATCATAAAGGGCGATTTCGTCTTGAGGTTAGTCACATCAGGCAACTTTGGCTGGTTTTAATGTTGTCACATACCTTTGGTCAACTGTTCTGTGCCCATTGCAGAGTTGGTATTATCGTTACAGATTCGAAGAATGCACAATAGATGCACACCCGCAGATTGGACTTGAAGGCGTTTAGATGATTAAAATCGCTTGGTTCATGAAAATTCTACGGAGCTTGTAGGAAATGATAGAACTTTTGGGCATCTATTTTTGTGGTAACTAACGACTCATCAAGCTCACGCGAAGGAAGTTCAGCGGCACTTTCTAGTTGGAGCCAGACACAACCAATTTCTGCAAGTGCGACATGAAAACTTGCAAGGAAACATCGTCTGTCAAGACGACCGCACCCCTGGAAACATCTTGCGAGTTGTACGAGGTACTTGGGTTCAACTTGGAGTACAAGAATCTGGCCTGCGAGCCTCCTTCTTCCGTGTCGATGAATCTAGGCAAGGGGAATCTGTCAATCAACAACTCACCAGCCTCAAGCTTGGGCTCTTCCAATAATCTCTTGAAGTCAGCGTATTCCTCCTGGTCCTGGTAGCCGGCCTTACGCCATTGAGCAATCGTTCTGCCGTGGAAAATTAAGATATGGAAGAACGTGTCCAAGAGCAAGATCCGGTCGTCTTTGATGGAGACAGAATCCAACAACACGGCTTCAGGCTCTTCTAGGTCCAATCCAAATGACGTCAATGTTGGCTGGATCATGATCAAGGAGTTGTTTGTGTCCTCCGTCATCAAAATGTGCCTGTAGAATGCAGTCTCATCCGGAGAGTTATTGAAAACTTGCAAGAACTGAGATCTTCTCAAGTAGTAAATAAACTGCGGATACAAGGCGAACTGCGGATGCAATCTGAACGACTCCTCCACGTCTTTTCTGTAATCAGCGAACTTTTGACACAACTTGATCAACATGCGGTCTATCCATCTCAAGACGTCCGCTCCATCGTCTTGATCGGACTTGAAGAGGGTTACTCTGGCCATCAAGACAGCAGCAGCTTCCTGGTCAAACGACTGGGCCAAGATCTGCTCGTCTCCCGTCAAAATGTTGGACACAGTTGTCACCCTCATTCTGTAAGTACCCGAAGAATGTTGGTAATGGGTAACAAACTGAATGTATGATTGGGCATTTGGAGGCAAGGGGGCAACGTTCGCAACATCGAAGAAGATCGAGTAGGTATGTTGAGGGGAAAGGGCACAGATTTTATACTGATTGGTGCCACCGATACCAACCTCATTTTCAGAAACATTGTTTCCCTTGGAGCTCAATGAAGACGCGTGTCCAATTAAGCCACTCACCTTCAATTCTCTCGAAGTCTTGATATCGAGAGTCGCGTTGAAGCCCATGAGGAGGTAGTCCTCCGAATCTTTGTTGAAGAGTTTCAAGAAGGACTGTTTGAAGATGGATGTGGTGAAGGCATCGGTCAACAACAACACACCACCGGTCTTACTGCACAATTGCTTCATCTCCAAGAATCCAACTTGATCTAAGCATCCACCAAACAAATCGATCGTGTGGGAATTTTTCACTGCTTTAGCAGCTATGGCATCGTAGAATTTCACGGCCTTCTTGTAATGTTTGGCATTGTCCTTGTCGATGTCCGAGTGAGATCTGATTGGCTCTCTCAATTTGTTGCCAACAATCATTCCCGGGTTCAAGGTACACAAACCAGCCGAGAACAAGAAGATTCTGGCGCCAAATCCAGAAAAGGTGTTCCCGAGCAAGCTGGTGGCCACGTTGATGGCGGAACCGGTACAACGCAACGATCTGTCCCCATGGGCCACTGGCCAAGGGTCTGCGGTGAGATTTTCCATGATGGACACCAATTGGTACTCAACCTCTTCAAGAGGCAAGAAAAACCTGTGCAAGGAGTTAGGCATGGTCATCTGGCCCGGTTGTGCGGCAACAGGCTTGCTCAACATGTCGGCCACCTGCTTGTCTGTGTATTCCTTGTCACCACGGAAGATGTGCGATCTGTTGACATTCTCGGACCCCAAATCGTACACTTGCACCATGGTGCCGTAGGTGATCAAGCCAACCAACGCGTTTGGTGGCAAGTAAGACAAAGAGATCACCAAGGTTTCCTTGATGGCTCTCAAGTTGTCTTCATCCTGACACAAGTCCACCACGAAGCAGAAGATCGGAGGCTGCTGGACTGGTTTGGCTGTGATGTATTCGATTGTCGAGGAGTTGGGGCTCAATTCGAGCGGCAAGTTCTCCTGAGTGATCCCTTGGTAATGAGGAGGCAATTGGCTTCGGTTGCCACACAAGGGACAGATCCAGAACCCTGTAGGGTCAATGGAGCAGTATGGGTTGAGGATGCTTCGACATTGTGGGTTTTGACAGTAGCATGGGTCGTATGCGGCAATAGGCAAGTCATCTCTGTACTTGAGCGGGGTGTACAACACTCCAGTAGGCACGACGATTTTGCTGGCTTCGGCTTTCGTCGATGGGAACGAGTTCCATGCAAAACGGACTCCGTTGATATCTTCCGCCTCTTCGAAATCCATGGCGTTAGTGGCTCCAGTTAGCTAGTTGCACAGATTGATGCTGGGAAAGGAAAGACAGTTGCAGTCTGAACGTAACTAGCCGAGAAATCTTCGGAGATAAATCGCTGGGGTGGGAGTTGCCGAGGGTGTGTTCGGATTTGTTTGGGCTCGATCTTCGAAAAACTCGTCGCCTGAGAGGACAACTCACGGTCGTGCATGTACCGGGTTTGCCTGGTGATTCCAGGACGTGGAGTAAGGGACAATTTGCCAGTCAGAAAAAACCATAGGGAAAGATTACGTGTAAAACAGCCCTTCTTGATGAATGAGCAATTTGAGTGCTTTTGTATTGAAGAATGGCCAATTGTTGTGGTCAGAAGCTTCCACTTGAGCGAAGCTCCAAATTAAGCACAACAGGAAAAGTAAGAGAACAAACTGGAAAAAAAAATAAAAAAAAACATAAAAAAAAAGTGAAGTGGTGCCTCAGACGATTACACCCCTTTCAACTTACCCAATGACGTCTCTCCTGAGATGCCCCATCCAACCCTGTGTTCACTTTCCGAACACCAATGGGTCGCACCTGTATATACCACCTTAGATGCCTGTGGCCCGGATTAGCAATCAGATCCAACTTATATGGGGTACGGCCATCCAGTGCAATGTTGCCCAGCATGTTGTCACGAGCCACTGCAAGGTGTTTAATGTCGACGTCTCGATACACCACCCGTGCCAGCAACTACTTTGAGTTGTTCCCGAAGTCGTTCCCCACTGGGGGTCCACCGTCGGATCAGTTCGACATCAACTTGCGCCAACTCCGCAGAGAGTACCGGAACCTTCAAAGTGAGCACCATCCAGACGTTGTTATGGGCTCAGCAGCACTTTCGGTTGGTCGTGCGGCGCCGTCCGACGACACGTCTGCCCTAATAAACAAGGCGTACTCCACACTACGGAACCCATACACTCGAGCGGCGTACATCATCAGGCTCCAGCACCCAGACCACCTCGACATCACCCAGGACGAGGTGTCGAAGAAATTGATCTCGCAGTTTCAGGCAGAATCACAGGAGTACTCGCAAGAGTACAAGATGCTCCTCATGATGGTGTTGGATGCGCACGAGTCGTTGGAGTTGGCGAGCTCCGAGGCGGATTTGGAGCATTTGACGGTGGAAAACGATGCGCGGATCGAGGAAACACTGCAAAACATCGGCAGATTGATCGAGCAGAACCCAGTGCCCTGGAACGACTTCATCATCGAGGCAATCCGCATGAAGTACTGGGTGAATATTGCGAACGGCATCAAGGAATGGGAACCCGGCAAGCCGGTGCATTTGACCCACTGACACTCATATATTACAGCTAAACCTATTCAACGAGGGCGGCGGCAGCTCCGAAGACTTGTATATGCGACAAACATCAATGGCCAGACTTGCATACCCCAGGTAGATTGTATATTATGCGTCTACCCCACCAGAGTGCCTTGGGTGCAGCGTACGACAGCGAGCGAGTCGCCAGCAAATAGCGCACCACATAAAGAGACTGCCACGCAGCAGCTGAACCAACTACTGCTGCTGGAGACAGCTTAGCCTCTAGGCAGCTGGGTCATCAAGCGCCACTCCGCCCGGTCGAAAACGACGATAAAAACCTTCCTCAATTATCCTCGCTGGCCATCGTTTTGTCATCATCCATATCTGCCTCGTTTTCCGTGTCTTCCGATACGGCAACATCAATATCGCTCTCGCGCTCGTCAGGAATCGCTAGCTCACATTCATCAAATTCCTTTTTCTCATCGTCACCCTGGGGATACTGCCTCAACCACTTCATTCGGGGCCCGCTAACACTGGATTCGTGGATGCGGAAACCGAACAACCGCAAACCGAAGTTGTCTTGATTCACTTTGTTGATGCGGATCTTGCACTGGTTCTCAATCTCGGGGAACATCTTGACCAACAACCCCGGGAACGTCGTGCCGAAAAATGCCCCATCTATGTTGAGGTATCTCGAGCTCGAAGGGAGGTAGATGTCATTGCAACACGGGCAGTATAACCTAACAGTCTCCTGGCCCGGGATATCGGTGGCCCCAACGGGGATTAGATGCATACCGTCACAGTAGTAGCGAGGGCAGATCCCAAACTCCGACCTCTCGAATTTGCTGGCCATCGCCGTCAATCCTGCTTTGGATATGATGTATCTGGCGTGTATGAGTCCATACAAGAGTTCTGCAGAATGTGATAACAAGGCCTTGTTGGGTAAATCGCTTCTCTTTCCGGAAGAGCCGTTGGGCCCGCTGCTAGTCAGGCCGTTTCCTCCACTGCCGCCATTATCTTCTGCCGTTTCCACCTGGTAGTCCAATATGGTGTATAGAGCCTCCCGATAGTAGGGGACTTGCAGAGATAATCCCGTCAAGTTGAAGTCATCTTCTATGAATTCCTGGGCAACTGGAACAAAGTAGTCGTGACCAAACGCCTCACAGAACTGCTGGATCCAAGGAACGTAGTCGTCCTCGGGGTCGCTCGACATTGCGTTGGGGTTTATTGTGAAGCTCTCCTTGTGATGAGAAAAAATGATAACCAGCGGCATGCGAGTCACGTGCCCGGGCGGAAATTGAAGGTGACCAGAGGCGAAATTGACGAGAGGGAGGTGAAGAAAAAATAGTTGCAGTTATTAAATGCCAATATAAGAGGTCTTAGTATTCATTCATAGAACCGCTTACTCAATATCGGTTTTGCAGAATCAAATTATCGCCACTGCTTCGTGGCATCATCACGTGACACTACACCCTAGTCGTGGTCAAACGCTGGGGACTGCAACGCAGTACTCATTATCATGTTTGAGCTACAGCCTTCAACATTGTTGGTGGGAATCTTGTTGGTTCTCTTAACAAAGCACACCGTCAACCTCATTGGGAAGCCCAACATACAAAACCAGGCATGGAATCTCTACACCCAAGCGGCATCCAGAGCTGGACACCCAAAATTCGCCAAGTTGGCGGCCAAGCGCAAGGAATTGCTCGCCATCAATAAGGAGAGAAGATCGATTAGCGCACAAGACCAGTACGCCAAGTGGACCAAGTTGAATCGCCAATTCGATACTCTTTCTGCCGAGGTGAAGTCGTTAGGCGACGATATGTCTGCCGAGAAGGCCCAATTGACCAAATTTGTCAATCTCGCCATCACAGCCTTGACAACGGCACCAATTTGGTTCTCGAGGTACTGGTACAGAAAAAACGTTTTGTTTTACTTCCCTGCAAATGTTCTCCCCACTCAGGTGGAGTGGTTTTTGGCACTCCCATTCATGGCCACTGGAGCAGTCGGGTTGACCATCTGGATGTTCGCCGTGAACTCTGTTTTGTCGTCGGCGGAATTCTTGGTTTCGTACTTGTTATCTGAGAACGTTGAAAAACCCGTCCAACCTCCCAACAAAATCTCTGAGGTTAAAGAGGACTCAACACCAGAGGCTGTGGATGTTGATTAGATGTGTGATTAATTATGCAATTTCTAGCAGCTCTCTAAACCGTGACTGCATCACTTTTTTGAGCTCGGAGTTGGTCTTGTCGAACAAATATTGACCTGTTTGACCTTTTCTAATGTTCTCTTGAGCTGTCCGGAAGGTTCTCTGAACGATGCCAGTGTTCAAATCTGAGGCGTTAAGGCCGTTCAACTCGACTTTGCTCAATGCCAAATAATACCAAGAGTCAATAGGCTTCGTCCAAGCTTTCAAATCGTTCGAAAACGTGTATACGTTGTTGGATCTTGCGAGTATCACGTAGGGAAGGCCCGTTTTCTCATCAACCTCAATAGCCCTCACATTTTCAACAACAACACTAGGGACCGTGGCAGCCTTTTTCTCGCCCGTTGGCTTCACAGATTCAAAACTGGAGTCAGTGTTGAGGATTGGAGCAATGGATACTCCACTCAAAACGGACCTGATACTTCGTTTAGCAAGAAATTCCCAGCAATATATGAGCCCCTGACTCGTTAGAAGCAACAAATATGGCCCTTGCTGTTTGCTGAATACCACATTGTTCCCCAACTCAATTCCTGGGAGCAAGTATTTGCCAGACTCCGCGTAAACAATTTGAACTGTACCGTCGAAGGAGATCAACACGAAGTACATCAAACTCTCGTCTTGCATAAAGGGGAGAACTTGCTGAATCTTGTAAGGAAAGTACAACATGTAGCTCCGTTTGGTCTCGTACTGTGAGTTAGTGACTATGACTTGCGTTGGATCTTGGAAGTCCAATCTTTGAGCAAAATCCGCACTCAAAGTGTCATCATCATCAGGCCAGCTTTGGCCATTCCTGACCTCTATAGTCGAGATCACCGGGCCAGCCGTCTTGTCGTTTTCATTCTTGATTGATGGAGCCTTGACATGATGTATGCCGTTGACAACAACTTGAAATAAAAGATTCTCGTCAATCGACTCGAGTGACGTGGTGTTTAGCAACTCGCTATTATGGATTGGTGTGACTTCTCTGTTGTGAATTAGCTTCGCAAGTTCCTGATTCATCACACTCAGATTGCTAAAGAGGACTTCCGGTAACGAAGAAATCATCTTGAAAGGTGTGGGATACTTCTGAACCATGAGCAATCTCCTGTATTTTCGTTGTCTCTTTCGAAGACTTGTGCCAGAGAGAGTTTGTAACAGATTGTTCGTTGGTCCGTCTAGTCCCATGTCTTCGTTGTCGTTATCAGGATCGTCTTCATTTTGTTGATTCCCCAATTCTGAGCGAAGAGCTCTCAGTCTGAGCCCGTGAACTCCCGTTTGAAGTCCTAACCTTGGTAGCAAATATGTCGTTTGAGATACCTTCGAGCTCATGTCGAAAGATTTGCTCACTTTAGCAACTGATGGAGCGTGAGTTGATTTGTCAGAATATGTGGACACAAGAATGGGTGTAACCCTCTTCTTTCCGTCCTTCGTAATTTTCACACTTTGAGTAAGCTTGTTGACCTGTTTTGGCGTTAAGTTGTTAATTGGCGCACTCAACGGAGTCTTTGGTGTCTGCGGAGTTTCAGGATGAGGAGTCGACTCTGATTTGTTGGGTTCTTTCGCCGCAATAGAAGCTTGCGGGACATTGCTCACCACAAGACCTTCCAAAGCTAGTTGTTCAGTACTCTCTGCAAATGTTGTAGATTCTCTGTCGCCTCCGTATCTCAACAATTGAGAGTCGTTTACATCCTCACTCACCACCTCGCCTAATTCGTTGGGCTCGAAACTAACACAGGTGATTGTGCCATCCAAAGAGCTCAAGAAGAGAGCATCACCAGCTGGGGTCCAACAGATATCCGTAATGGAACTCTCAACTATGTCATCGGCCACCACTAGAGGCTTTGTCGAGGCAGTGCTCCAGATCGCCAAGGTTCTGTCTTGGCCACCAGATGCCAATATGGTCGTAAAATTCAGATTTTGAGTAGAGTTCCCAGAACGGAATAATCGAGGTGAAAATGAACACACCTCACATGGTGCTTCGTGGCCAATGAGTGAAACATCCGTAGCCCAGTTTCCTCTATTTATGATCACAACAGAAGTCACTGGTCCATTGGTGGCATTGGGAACTGCAATATGTTGGCCGTCGGGTGACCATGACATTCGGCGGAAGTAAGAAGTCAATGGGGATTTCTTGAACGGCTCCATGACAATCTGCTCCATCTGAAACTCATACCCTCCCGACGAGGAATCGTTCATTTTTCGGTAGTAGCGGAAGATCCGAACGCTTCTGTCATCGGATGCAGTTGCAAAGAATTTGTTGGCAGGGTCGAAAACAATTCCCTTCACCATCGACTGGTGAATATCGTACCTTTTGATTCTCTCGAAAGTTGTACCACTCCAGATGATGATGGATCTGTCCAAGCCAACGGTAATGAGTAAGGATCCGTCGGGAGACCAGCAGATATCCTGGACGTCATTATCATGGGCCACGAGTCTTTTGCGGACAGTCCAGTGCTCCAAGTCTGCCTCAGTCTCTCCAAATTGCTTTGGTCGGCGTGATTGCTCCTCGTCTTTCTCCCAGATCAAAACAATCTTGTCATCTGAGCCAGAAGCTAGAAACCTGCCATCGGGAGAGAATTTCACACATGTTACCACACCATTGTGCCTGCTCATGGATGCTAGTGGTCGTTGTAAGATATCTGAAGACGGTTCCTTCATTCGTGACGTAAGGCTATCTGGCTCTGACAGCAGATCGGCAGGTTCTGGGACTTTGAATTTCAAAATCGATTGCATGTCCCAGATTTTTACCTTCCCGTCTAGGCCGCCCGACGCTAACTTGGTGCCTTGGCTGTTGACGCTAACGGTGTAGCATTCGATGGATTTATGCTCGGCTTAAAGTTAGTATGATGTATGAAATAGGCATTGATTAAATGAATGGTGACAAACCTCGATGGCCCAACCACGGTAGTTTCAAAATGCGCATGGAGAGTCGGTTTCGGCGGTTAGTTTCAACTATACGTTAAGCTCAGACGCCGCGCGAGTTGCACCTGCTTATGGGTGTATCAACTCTTCATGCACACTCTACTCACCTCTTGAATTGGAACTTGTACAATTCTATAAATAAGGTACAACGCGCGCCTAGAGGCCGAACTCGGCCTTGACCGCCTTGCCAAATTTCTCTAAACCCTCTTCCAATGCTTTTAAGGGCACAGCAGCATATGTTCCTCTGAAGAAGATGCTGTGTGCATGCTCAGCACTCTCTGGCTCTGGTGGCTGTGGTGGGTTGGTGACACCTTCCGCCTTGAACCAAGATCCTGGGATCATCAAACATCCAAACTCCAACGCTCTCTCGTACACTGCAGTCTCGACCTTCAAGGTATCTTCGCCGAATTCTTTGAACTTGGGGTGCTTCGAGGCATCCAAGTGTACAACAAAGAACATACCAGCAACAGGTGGCACAATGGTAGTGACTTCCTGTGGGAAGTACTTGTACAAGCTGTCGATGGCGACATCTCTCTTGTGGGTGTACTCGGCTCTCAACCCA
Organism: Sungouiella dosseyi; assembly: GCA_030573325.1. Taxonomy (NCBI): domain Eukaryota; kingdom Fungi; phylum Ascomycota; class Pichiomycetes; order Serinales; family Metschnikowiaceae; genus Sungouiella; species Sungouiella dosseyi. The sequence goes on from JAJMDA010000004.1 coordinate 23,577, forward strand.
ATCAACCAATCCAAGTAGCCCTTCTGACCCCACGACTGGAACATGCCGTTCAACAACGACTGAGCAAAACCAGACGGACACTGGATGGAAACCTCATGCAATCTAGTGAATCTCTCCAACAAGTTGGCCTGGCCCACGATCCAGCCGAATCTGGAACCGGGAGCAATGGTCTTGGAAACAGAATCCAATCTGATCACTCTACCGTCAACATCAAGCGAAAGGTAAGATGGAACAAGTGCCTTGATGAACTCTTCGTGGCTGTGCACGTGCGCCTTCGATCTCAACTCCTTGTCAGTGGTGTATTGCTCCATTTGCAAGAAGTAGTATGGCTCATCCTCGATGATGATGAAGTCGTGCTTCTGGGCCAACTTGTAGATTGCTTTTCTTCTCTCAATGTTGATGCAAGAGCCAGTTGGATTCTGGCCCGTGCAAATCGTGTAGAACATCTTTGGTTTTGGGCCGACCCAGTTGTCCAAAAGTCTCTCCAAGTCTTCGGGAACAACACCCTCGACGTCCATTGGAACAGGCACGGTGATCACACCTTGCGCCTGAGCAGTCTCCAAAGCAGACGAGAAAGTGTGCTCTTCCACCAAGATGGCATCTCCTCTGGTGACAAAAGTTCTCAAAGAGGCGTCCCACGACTGTGTGTTACCAACAGAACTGATGATTGCCCAGTCTTCGTAAGGCACCTTGTGAATCATGTCGGTGTGCTCCTTGAGAAAATCCAAAAGCTCGGGCTGACCTTCGGTGTGGCCGTACTGCAATGATCTTGACAACTCGATCTGGTTAGGGGCATTTTTCGCCTTGTTTTTGTAAATCTCCAACACAGTCTTGTCGTCCTCGGTGATCTGAGCACCAATACCTTTAGCGAAAGGAGGGTTTGGGGTGTCGGCGCTAATCTTGTCGAAGGGGAAATAGTCAGAAAGCGGCAACCCTCCGCCCAAGTAAGTCATGCCGGGCTGGAAGAAATACTTGAAAGCACTCTTCAAAGGCGACAGTTTTCTGCTCTTTGCCTCCTCACTCAAAAGGTGGGACAAGTCCTTTGCTTGTGGTTTCGACATGGGTGGTGATAAAGTTGGGGGCGGAATTTAATGGGTGCGATTCCAACGGCTTTATACCAGTGAGTAATTGCAGGTTGCACACCCGATTTAGGCATACGCGAAGCATGCGAGCCCGGCACTTCGCATGGAATATATGGGAGTCATAGTTCATATGGTTGAGCACGGAACTGGAAAGTCAAGAAAGCTAGAATTTACAGCAATTTTTTTTCACAGTTGATCTCGAGGGTCAAGTTGCTTCATTTGCTTGAAAGTGATCTGGTGACTTGGCTGGTGTCGTCGTAGACTGCCGATAATGGGAAGTCGTGGATATGTCAGCGATTGCGCACCAAACTGAAATGCCGTAAGCGGCCCTCGAATGCGGGGCGACTCATTGGAAACAATAAGGCGTTCCACAAATTATGAGTCAAAAATACTCGCGACACACTTGATTCTGGCCCATCTCGGTCGACTGCAATTGCCCTATTAATACCCAACAGAATGAGTTTGCATCGGCTGCTTCTCTAATTACCGTTCCGAGACTCGGTGTTAACGCAACTGCAGAAATGCATCGAGTAACACTGACGATGGAGGCTCATCGTTTCTGTTTTTCTCAAAGACATTCCAGAACCGAAGCGTCTCGTCTCCAGCGCCAGTCACGATTGTCTCTCCGTCCGGCGACAAGGAAAGATAAAGAACTCTGTAGGTGTGGCCCGTCAATTGTGCAATCTGTTGCATCGAAGGGTATTTCCATACAATGATCTGATTGCGAGAGTATCCATGTGTTGACACGATCTCGTTCGAGTTTTTCAGCCAGATCAAGTTGCAGACCTGAGACCCGGTCTCCACATTGTTAACTCGGTTTCCGGTCAAAGTGTTCCACACCTTGATTGTCTTGTCAGCCGTACCTCCCCCGGAAGCTAAAATACCTCTTTGGTGAGGAGACCATGAGATGGCTTTAACCGCAGCGTTGTGCTCGGTAAATTGATGTAGAGGTTTTGGATTGAGTCCATCCCAGATGAACAAATTATTGTCATTGCCCCCACTGGCAAGCTTATTTTCCTCGACATTCCACTTGAGTCCACAGACTTCCTGCTTATGGCTGTCGAAGCTGTTAACGTAGTGATTTTGTACTCTGACATCACGATTGTAGATGGTCCGGTCTCTTGAGCCACTTGATAATATGTGTTCGTTCCATGCCAATGCACTTACCCGGAACTTGTGGCCTGTCATTGTTCTCACACATTTGATTTTCGTAGCGTCCCAAATTTCAACCAAGCCCTTCAGTGTGCCCACAGCTAAATGAGTACCTGACCCGATCCAGCTGAGGGACGTCACCTTGTCCTTATTTTCTAGTACACAGAGTCTCTCCACCAGTTGAGTCAGTCCGTCCCATAGGTAAACAGAATCACCTAACCCGACTGCCAATACGTCCTGCAGCCCCCAGTCGACCAAATTAAGATAAAAATCATCGGATAACTCGGGCGCATCGAGCACTCTGTAGGGTACTTTCGAGATCTTGCGTGGCTTCTTCTGCGGGCTGAGCAAGAACTTTTGTGAGTCCAGTCGGACCGGAGACAAGGAAAATAACTCCTGCTGTAGATCTCTGGAAACTGGTCTAGGTTTGCTCGGCAGCTGGTAGGTGAACAAATTGGTCCTCAGTCGAGGCGTTGCAGTCACAGAGCCGCTAGTTGACTGAGGTGGGGTGGTTCTGCCAGAATTTGAATTGATGGTGGTCAGCTGAGTGTTGGAGGGTCTGATGTTCCCATTATCGGGACCCGCAGGTTTGTCCCTTGAGCTATTAGAAAGTCTGGAAAGATCAGCGGTGGCCATGGGCACATTGTCGCCAAAAAGCTCCGCCTTGAGCACACTCGAGAACGTTCGATTGGCCTCCTCCTCCTTGCGCAACTCGATCTCATTTGCCGCTCTTTCCTCGGGATACGAGCTGCTCGTAGCTCCATTCCTGTTTACTCGAAGATCAGGCACTACGCTCTGATTCGACAAACTGAACGCTGCCTGTAAGTCAATCCCTGTGCGGTTTGGAATGTGGCGGTCACTGAACAACGAGCGCCCGTTCTGTCGGCGCCGCGGAGATGTGGAGGGATACCCTGGGTAGCTATCTCCTGGTCTAGGAGGTGAAAGGCTCCGTGTGGATCTGGAAGGAGATTTTGGAGTTTCCATCGGGAGCGTTGGTCTCAATGACCTTGACCCGCTGGGTGTGGGTGATTCGGATCGTTTTGATGGCGCTTCGTTTCCAGTGCCTGACATGGTCCTTGATTTGTGATTGGGGAGGCTGCGCGAGTGAATCAAGGGGTAATAGGCGTTGGTGACTTGCAAGTGCAGAGTTAATTAGTGGATTGTCAAGCGCTGACCGAACCTGATGCCCTGTGATCACTTTATGCCACCTTTGGTTGACGGTCTTTCCGGATTTTGTGACCTCTGCGATTGTTACTAGATGATTTGTGCCTGCATGGTCCACCACCCACATCAAGAAGCATGGAGAGGGCAATGGGACCTGGAATCTTGCTGTAGTGGGGAAAATGTTCGGTATGGGGAAAAACAAATCATAGCTAAAGCTTGGGATATTGATTTCTTCCTTAAATTTCGCTGCTTTTAAGGATGAGACTACGTAACGCTTAGAGATGCCCTTTGGGGCAGTCGTGAAAAAGTGAGAGCCTTGACTTGCTGATGCACATTCGTGACGCAGGAAGCGACTTTTCCAGCCAACGCAGATATTATCTTCTGTCTAAGGTAGTTGCATCGAGTTTCTGCGCCGCACCTTACAGAGAACTTTTTTTTTAAAAAAAACTTAAGCATACTATTGTAATGTGCAATACTGCAAATCATGGCTGCCACATACAAACTTAATCCCGTTTTACCTCTAGTCGAGATCGGTTGGGCCAGGCAAATATTCCATTCGTAAAAGCTACTAACATGGGGCACAACTATAGTCCAGGGGTCGGACGTATGGGAAACACACTGGTGGTGGGATTTCAACAAGTATAACTTTTTTGGCTTTATCAGCAATCACCAAGATAGTTGCCTTGGCAATTTACACTCTTTTTGTCTTGCTCGCCAATACTAAGAGAATGCAAACACCGCTAATGGATGTGGTGTACGGGTGCAAAACACAACCAATGAAGTAGCAGCGTTTTCAGGTTACGCAGACTGTACAAAACCTGACTAGCCAAAGAAAAAAACCAACGGGGAAACTTTGTCCTTTAGCATTCATATCAATTCGAGTCTCGGGAATTCACGCCGCTACCTGTCTCATTACTTAGAAGTGATCTGTGGCTCCAACTCTTTTCCATTTGCTATCGGAATTCCTTTAAAAAATCAACAGCATTCAAAATCCCTCCAGCATAATGTTCCGTTTCATTCCCAAAAGATTGGGCACGTTTGCTGCCCCAATGAAGATTTCCACCAGAACGAGTATAATCTCGGTGCATAGAGACGTCAAGGAAGACAACCAGCAGCTCCCATTCGAGTTCTCTGCCGAGAATTTGAAAAGAGCTGAGGAGATCATCGCCAAATACCCACCTCAGTACAAGAAAGGTGCTTGCATGCCATTGTTGGACTTGGGCCAGCGTCAGTTGGGGTTCACCTCCATCTCAGTGATGAACTATGTTGCCAAGTTGTTGGACATGCCTCCTATGAGAGTGTACGAGGTTGCCACTTTCTATACCATGTACATGAGACACCCAATGGGTAAGTACAACGTGCAAGTGTGTACCACCACTCCATGTCAGTTGTGCGGCTCTGATGAGATCATGAAGGCTGTCACTGACTTCTTGAAGGTGAAGCCAGGCCAGACCACCCCAGACAAGATGTTCACATTCCAAGAGGTGGAGTGTTTGGGAGCCTGTGTCAACGCCCCTATGCTTGCGATCAACGATGACTACGTCGAGGATTTGACCTACGAGAAGACCATCAAGGTGTTGCAAACGTTGAAAGATGGCAAGCCTTTGGAGCAAATTGGCCCACTTTCTGGAAGACACTCGTGCGAGCCATACAGCGGCAGGAACGTGTTGAAGAACGCAGAGCCCACCGACATCCGCAAGTTCACCAGATCGGATTTGTGAGTCCATTCATGTAAATTACATTGGCAGCTGCCACCCGCATCAACATTCCCACAGAAACACCTGAGACTTGTAAGAACCAGTAAGCGGTGAATACACTTCACCTGGAACTCTTTTTGAAAGCGATTGAGCTATCGAACATTCCCAAATTCCGTCTTTCTGTTTTGAAAATAACGTCTTAACAGTAAGGCTGTGAAGAACTCCGAAGCTTGCAAATAGTTTGAACAGCGTTGTATGCATTCCTCCGCCACAATGTCGATTGCACCATTCTCACGCTGCAACGGCAGAGGAAGCCAAGAGAGGAAATATTTCAATGGATATTCCACTAACTATGTTTCCGACTAAGCAGATATGCAATTGGCGGTGTTTCCTTCTCTCTTTTGGAATCATGGAGCTCGGTATCGGCCACCACCGTATTGACAGGCACATACTGTGTCTCGTGATTGTGTGCAATCCTCGGTGACTAATTTCTTTTTTGGTGCAGCCAGTGAAAAACCGAACTGGCCTAAGCTTCTTTTCTCATCAGTTGCTGAACCAATTTTCCACTTGCTTCAAAATGACGAAAAAACCTTACAGCATCGAGACCGAGTTGGTCTGGACCAAAAGCTCCGACCAGTACAACGCCAGTGTGCCTCCATTGTACCAATCTGCTACTTTCAAGCAGGAGTCCTTGTCAAACATGGGGGAGTACGATTACACCAGATCGGGCAATCCAACGAGAACTTTCTTGCAAAATCACTTGGCGAAGATCATGCTGGCTCGTCAGGTATTTGCAGTTACCTCCGGCATGGGCTGTCTTGATGTGATTACTAGATTGCTCCAACCTGGTGACGAGGTGATTGCCGGTGACGACTTGTACGGAGGTACCCACCGATTGTTGACGTACATGAACAACAAGGGCGACTTGAAGGTGCACCACTACGACACCACCAACACCGAGTTGATCAAGTCGAAAATCACCCCTAAAACAAAGATGATCTTCTTGGAGTCCCCCACGAATCCCTTGATCAAAGTGTGTGACGTCAAGGCCATCACTGACCACGCACATGCGGTAAACCCAGACCTACTTGTTGTTTTTGACAACACCATGATGACTCCCTTGTTGATGACACCATTGGACTTGGGTGTGGACATCCACTATGAGTCGGCCACCAAGTACTTAAACGGCCACCACGACATCATGGCCGGTGTTATTGCCACCCGTGATGCACAACTTGCAGAACGTATTTATTTTGTCATCAACTCCACCGGGTGCGGCTTGAGTCCCTTTGACCTGTGGTTGTTGAGCAGAGGCTTGAGAACTTTGGCGGTGAGGGTCGAGAGACAGCAGCAAAATTGCGTGAAGATCGCCGAATTCTTGCAGCAGGTCGGGTTCAAAGTGCGGTACCCGGGCTTGAAATCGCATCCACAGTATGAGTTACACCAGAGCCAGTGCAAAGGTGCCGGAGCCGTGTTGAGTTTTGAGACTGGCTCCATCAAGACCTCGGAGAAAATCGTGGAAGCTGCCGAGATTTTTGGCATTGCGGTGTCGTTCGGGTGTGTGAACTCGTTGATCTCCATGCCTTGCAAAATGTCCCACGCGTCCATTGACCCCAAGACAAGAGAAGAGAGAGACTTCCCTGAAGACTTGATCCGTCTATGCATTGGCATTGAGAACGTCGACGACTTAATCGACGACTTGACCCGTGCGCTCTTGAAGAGCGGCGCGGTTAAAGTGAACGAGAAAGACGAGCTTTTCAACGCAGTGGGCGTGTCAGCCAAGTTATGAGTTCCTTACGGGTCACGGCTTCAATTCTTACAATCCTGTTTCCAACAAACAGGGGTCTGTACGCAGACTTTTTTCACCCATTTTTAATAGAGGTAGCGGCGGTGATGGCTGCCGCGTGTATAATTTTCCAACAAAATTCATCGTTACAAGCAAATGTGTAGAGCGTAAGTGGGGGTGATTCGGTGGTAGGCAACTCATGATCGCGGTGCTGCATAGAATGCGACTTGTTGGTACACCACGCGTAAGTTTCCGCGTCTCCAACTTAACTCTTCAGCTCCATACTACATCAGAAATGGCAGACCGTTACGGAGTAGTGCCTGGCACTTTGAAAGACGCGCTTTCAAGAAGCACATGCCATCAGTGGCACGGCAAGGGCCTTCGCGTGCAAGTGACCAACTCAAAAGTGATTAACGAATCCTCCGCCACGGAGAGACGCTACCGGTGTGTTTTGTCTGATGGCAAGTACTCGATTCAAGGGTTGATCGATTCCAGATGCAACTCGACGTTGGAAGCCAATGGGTTCACCCGGTACTCGGTGGTGACCATTAATCAGTACACGATTGCCAAAACCATGAAGAGAATCTTGCTCATTTCGGATCTCGTGGTGGACGTGCCAAAAGCTGAAAGAATCGCGTCCGACTTGACCTCTCTCGACCAGTACTTTGACCAGAACCCAAGCGAGGATATTGCTACGGGTGTAACCGGTGCGTCAACTCCTCAGCAGCTGACTCCTCAACCTCAACCAGTGGCACAGCCAGCTCACCAGCCTAGGGGGCAGAGCTCGGACAGACCCGTGAATCCAATCGAGTCCTTGTCGCCATACCAAAATAACTGGACCATCAAGGGCCGTGTTTCGTACAAGGGAGACGTGAGGACTTGGTCGAACAGCAAGGGAGAAGGTAAATTGTTCAACGTGAACTTCTTGGATGAGTCGGATGAGATCCGCGCCACCGCGTTTAATGAGATGGCCGACAAGTTCTACAACTTGTTGGAGGAAGGTAAGGTGTACTACGTGACCAAAGCGCGTATCCAGCAGGCCAAGCCAAAATTCTCTCACTTGAGCCACCCATACGAGTTGTCGCTTGACAAGGACACAGAAATCACCGAGTGCTTCGACACTTCGGACGTGCCAAAGGTCAACTTCAATTTCACCAAGTTGGACCACATCCAGAATGCTGACAAGGACTCGATTATCGACGTGATTGGTGTTATTAAAACCGTCAACGACGTGTTTCAAATCACTGCGAAGTCGACAGGAAAGCCATTCAACAGAAGAAACATCACTATTGTTGATGACTCTAATTTCGCCATTGAGGTGGGCTTATGGAATGCTACGGCTGTGGACTTCAGCATCCCTGCTGGCTCGGTTGTTGCAATTAAGGGAGTTAAAGTGCAAGACTTTGGTGGTAGGTCTTTGAGTTTGACTCACTCTGGAAGCATGATGAGCAACCCAGATATTCCTGAGGCTTATCAATTGAAGGGCTGGTACGATAACAAAGGTGTGAATGAAAACTTCCAAAGTATGAAGACCGAGTCTAGTGGATCTTCGGAGCCATTGGCAAACAGGAAGACAATCGCCCAGAGCGAGCAATTGGAGTTGGGCACGAAAGAGAAGCCTGATTACTTCTCGTTGAAGGCCACCATCAACTACTTCAAGACAGACAACTTCTGTTACCCTGCTTGCAACAACGAGGTGAACGTTTCATCGAGGGGCCCAACACCATGCAACCGTAAGGTTATTCAGGAGAGCGACAATTCTTGGAGATGCGAGAGGTGTAACTTGACTTACGAGGAGCCACACTACAGATACATCTTGAACTGCTCGATAATGGACCACACAGGGCAGATTTGGGCAACTTTGTTTGATGACGAAGCCAAAAAATTGTTCAATATGTCTGCGGGAGAGTTAATGAAATTGAAGCAGTTGGAAGACAACGAGGTGCACGACTTTTTAAAGCTTGTCAATTCGATTACAATGAAGGAGTACAACTTCAGGTTGAGAGCTAAGCAGGAAAGTTTCAACGGAAACATGAGAATCAGATACAACGTGATGGCGGTTTCCGATGTTGATTTCAACGCGGAGAGCATTCACTTAGCAAAGGAGTTGGAATCTGTTTTGTAGTTCGGAAGGGTCATGAATATTAAGTTGTCGATTTAGTGAATATATGTTAGTTTAATCAATTCAGTTAACACCGACCAATGCTAGTAACTCTGACTGTTGTACTCCACCAACCCATTCGCCTGAAGCCAAAACAGCTTCAACACCTCGTTGGCAGTACGACGGCCACGAGTGATCATTAATTTGTGTGCAAACATGCTGATATCCTTAGAGTCAACTTTCTCGAGAATCGTGGCTTTCTGTTCCTCAAGAGATTCGTTCAACCACTGTTTAAACGGGAGAGGGTATTTGCCCACCAAACAACGGAAGACAGTGTAGTAGTGTTCGAGATGTGAGCGTGTTGACTTAATAAACGACCGCAATAGGTCAAAAGTCAACAGCTTACCTAGCTGCTGCTCAACAAATAGGTTTGAAACCAAAGCCTGATCTTCCATTGTTCCTCTTTTCATGTTGATAATGTTTATCCAAAATTTCAGAATGGACTTAACAATAAACGATTCGTTGGCATCAAAACCTTCGAGAGCAAAGGCGATGATTGTGCTTGCAAAGATCGATGAATAAATAATGAGCGAGGGTTTCACTTCGACGATTTTGGCAAATACATCAATTGCGCTCTTGATCATATCGGGATCTGTCTTCAAAAATTCAAGCTTCAGTGTGAAAAGTCTGTCGACCAATCCGGTTATTAGTTCGTTTGATAATCTGCTGGGATTAACAGAGACCATACTTTCGAAAAGACCAAACACTAGGGGTACTGCGTTGGGGTTGGAGAGTTGGTCCATCAAGAGCACAAGATACTGCGCAATGAGCAGATCATCAAAGTCAAAGGGCCCTCCTAGCTTCTCTCCAAGTCCGATTTTGAAGACAAGAAGGCATTTCTCGATAACTATTGTCTTCTGCTTAAGTGGAGTGTAGTCAAGAGAAAACTTCTTGACCAATGAAAAAACTTCACTCTTGATACCCAAGGAGTCCTCTTGCCAGAATTCACGGTAGTCAACTTCCTCCTGAGCCAGTAACTCGTCAATTTCCTCATCAGATAGACCACTTCCTTTCCCTATGTTCACAAGACAAGAAATCAACGACACAAGATAGTCCTCTTGCAACTCAGATAAGTTTGCGCCTGCTGTATCCATCATTGCTTGAGAAGCGTCACTAACGGCCGATATCAATCCCTTAACAATACTAGCATTTTCTCTCAAGTCCTTGATGCTTTTGGCGATAACACTGTACGCATTGAACATTCTCAGTCTGATTAAGCTGTCAATGGAAGGGTTTTTAAGCATCTCAATCACAATCAACTCTAGATTAGGAAGGAATCCCGTTAAACTCAGACTGCATTCCTCGCAGATTTTGGTGGCCGTTTTGGAGGCGAGAAGTGAGATACTTGAAGAGCCAGCCATGATTATTGGGAACAACATGTCAAACACCTGACCAAGATAGACACTGCCCTCGGAAGTCTTGAAAAAGAATTCATTAGACGCGAGAAATTGCACGAATGTCGAGTAAAATAATTGACCTCTCTGCTCCGAAAGAGAGATGCCCTTCACAGTTTCAAATATGTTGCTGGAGAAAATCCTCAATGAGAACGGTGCGATCAGCCGCTCCTGGGATTCGAAATATATCGTGTCACTGTTGATTTTGTATAAGAGGTAGATGGTCGCCTCGATGTCTGCCGAAAGCCCCTGATCTTCAGGAAATCTTTGGATGCTGTTGATTAGTGACTCGCATAGCATCTCGTAAAAGTCTGACTTAAGCAAAGCATACGCTCCGTTGAAAAACTCGGCCACCGTATTTCGGTAAGCGGTGAACTCGTTTCTTATGCCGTTGTAAACAGTGAGATCCGGGATGTGGATCTTACCCCAGTAGATCTTGGACACATTAATGAAAAGCAACTTCTTCTCCGACTCAAATCTGTCCTTGAATTGAGCGTCCGTGGACTCTTCAAACAAGATGTCAAATATATCACTAGAGTCCTGGTACACATTGGCAAACTCTTCCCAAAATGCCAACATTCTTTCACTGACAAATTCATCGTGAAGAGGCACACCTTCAATGGACGTCAATCTTAGTGCAATCGACAAGATATTCTGAGTGGAAGGTTCCAAGATGGATTTGGAGAGTCTTATCGCATTGAGCTGCAAAACGACGAGTGCTAGGTCGACGAAAGCATTGACCTCCTCATGAAATTCCTCGCGTCTTTCATGGAAAACGATTGTGTTCAAAAACTGGTCTCCCCATTCTCCGCGGTTGAATAGTATTAGGTAGAGCGACAGTTTCTGCTCCACACTTAGTAGAGGGGCATTGACCTCCAAGATCTCGTTAAAAATGGATAGACACAATCGAAGTGCTGTCATTGTTTGGTCACTTTCGTAGTCAATTGGCAATTGGAAATGCTGAAGGAGGAACTTCACGATGAGTGATAATTGTTCACTATCGTACCTAGCATCACCGTTGGCGTTAGGGATGTATGACATCCACGAGTTCAAAGTCTCCAAAGCTTGCACATCCAAGTCTTCCGGTAGTTGCTTGTTGTCTTGCAAATACGTCAAGTACTCGAATGTGACTTCCAAGTATGGAAATATCTCTGTTTTCACCGCTGCATTGATGGCAGAAGCACCGTCGTTGAGCTTAATGACGTCCTCGACCAAAATGGCAAAATATATCATTAGTAGGCCCAACAGCGTGAGAGGAACTTGCGGTATATGGCTAGCGAATGCTTGAACATCCGACCCTTCGAAGCTGGAGATGGATCGGAGGAATACCCAGATCGGGTGGTGCGAGAAGGACAGCTTTATAAGCAATATGGACAAGTCCGACATGAGTTTCCGCAAGATGAACAAGCGGCCAGAGATTTGTGACTCGTCGCTGAGTAATTGGCGGATATGACCTGATATGGCAGACACAAGCGCCTGGACATTCTGGTCATTGAGGTCTGAGTTCTGGATCACCACGGCAAACGTGAGCGCCCCGAAGTACTGACAGTTTCGAGAGTTAGTTTGGAGCAAAAACGAAGCCAAGTCGAACCCCTCGGGCGATTTCTGGATCGCCTGGAGCTCTCTTTGGAGCGCGTACACCTCCTGTGGGTCGCTCGAGGAGTAGAGTTTTTCCACTCGCTGGGAGGTTAGTTGATGTGTTGCTAATGGGGAAATTTGCAGGAAACGGGGTTTTGCTAACATACCTGTGCAACCTCCTCGTAGTTCACCATGGTGGACTCGGTGAGTGTGAGTGAGAAATATGCAAGTTATCAGTCGCAGTTTGAGCACGCACGACAGAAGGTAGGCCAGCACTATTGAAGATTTTTAATTCTCTCAAAGCGAATGAAATCTGAGTGGTGAATGGGCAAAACTACGAGGTTTGTAAATTCCATGGGAGCACTCGAGTTTGTACTAGATGTGACTCGTGCTCGAGATTGGCATCCTCTGTAACAAGAAGCATTCTGAGCGGAAAGGCACAAAAGTAAGAAATTCACTTCAAAATTGAATTTGCATCGAAACCTGAAACCAGCTCGTTTCGATTTTTTTAAAAAAAAAAATGAAACACCCAACTTTCTACCGGCTCGGCCAGCTGCCTGTCATCCAGGCTTAAAATTGTGGGTCAATGATGAACCAGATAATGTCAAACGACCCTGCAGGACGCAGCCACCACCAGACCCCTTAGGCACAAAACAAGCCAGACTTGCTTCAAGCAGTCAACTGAGCTTGGCTGATGAGCTCCGATAAGGCCAGAAACATCTCCAAACGACTATCAAACAAATAGCTGGCTATACCAGTCAAACCCACATTGTGTCTCTCAGTGGAGGGTGCGACACACCCAAGTTGCTGGATGCGAAACTTCACTTCTAATTCCAGCCACACCGACACCTAAAAGCTTTTAAGCAGCGAACTCGCATTTGTACCTGGCTCTACACCCCCTAAGAAAGTGCTCTGCCAGCCACCATCCAGGCAAACGTCCCAACTCCGAATCCCGTCCACGATGACCATGCTGATTATGTAAGCGAGCGCCAGTAATCACCAGCCTCAGGATACACTACCATCACCCAATTTTTCCTGCTACCCCAACTACTTCCAAAGACACCATGAGAGTTGCCAACAGAAGAGTCAGCAGAGCAGATTGTGCCAACTGCACATGCTCACCTGGGTTATTGTCGCGTAATAGACGCTCTTCAGTGATTGCAAGGAGAATCAACATTAAGAGACAGAGCTCCGGGTCCACCTCCCCCAACGGTTCCAGAAAAGGGTCTGTGTTCACTATTGACGCCGCGTCGCTTTGCTTGCCCGAGGTGAAGGAGGTCAACACGTCGAAAAGGTTGGAATCTTTGAGAAACTTGATGGCCAACAACGACTTGGGCGTCTACATCGTTCCCAGTGAAGACCAGCACCAGAGCGAGTACGTTGCGCCCCTTGACCAAAGACGCAGTTTCATTTCCGGCTTCTCGGGAAGCGCCGGTGTTGCCGTGGTGACCAGAGACGTCACTTGTATGAATGACACCCCTGAAGGTTTGGCTGCGTTGTCTACTGACGGACGGTACTTCAACCAGGCTGCCAACGAGTTGGACTTCAACTGGACGTTATTGAAGCAGGGCGCAAAGGACGAGCCAAGCTGGGAGGAGTGGACTGTGAACCAGGCCGTGCAGCAATCGTTGGATTCTGGGTCCAAGATTGACATTGGAGTGGACCCCAAATTGGTGAGCTTCCTGACATTCGAGAAGATCTCCGGTGTTATCAAGGAAGAGCTCAAGAAAAACCCAAAGGCCAAGGTCGAGCTTGTGCCTGTAAGAGAAAACTTAATCGACAAGATGTGGAGCAAATTTGAGGAGGTGCCTCCAGCAACTGACAGCATCATCAAAACATTAGACGAGCAGTTTTGCGGCGAGAGCGTCAAGGCTAAGATCGAATCTGTGGTGAAGGTTATCGAGTCCAAGAAAGCGCATGGATTAATTGTGAGTGCGTTGGACGAAGTTGCATGGCTCCTCAACTTGAGAGGATCTGACATAGAGTTCAACCCTGTGTTCTACAGTTATGCCATCGTCACCCTGGATAAGTCTGTTACGTTATACGCGGACAACCTGAAATTCGATACCGATGTTGCCAAGCATTTGAGCAGCAACGGCGTGCTGGTGAAGCCATACAAATTATTTTGGAGTGATCTTGTCACTTCATCGATGGAGTTCAGTTTGTCAAATAAGAGAATGTTGTTGAACTCGGGAGCAGCCTCATGGGAGATCATACGCCAGTTAAAGTGCGGATTCGAGTCGGTTAGTCCATCGCCGATTGAGGATTTGAAGGCAATTAAAAACCCAACTGAACTCGCTGGCGCACGTAGTGCCCACTTGAAAGATGGAAGGGCACTCATAAGGTTTCTCGCCTGGTTGGAAGACCAGGTGGCGAACAAGTCTGAGTTGATTGATGAGATCGAGGCAGACTACAAACTAACAGAGTTCAGAAAGCAAGAAAAGAATTTTGTGGGATTGTCATTTGATACCATCAGTGCTACCGGAGCGAATGGCGCGATCATCCATTACAAGCCATCAAAGGGTTCGTGCTCCACCATTGATCCTTCCAAGTTGTACCTCAATGATTCAGGGTCACAATTTTTGGATGGAACCACAGATACCACTAGAACCGTTCATTTCGGTCTTCCCCAACCCGAAGAGATAAAGAACTACACTTTGGTGTTGAAGGGAAACATTGCCCTTGGGAGATTGAAATTTCCTGAAAATACACCTGGCAGTTTGATTGACTCCATTGCCAGGCAATTTCTCTGGGAGCATGGGTTGGACTATGGACACGGAACATCCCATGGTGTTGGTGCTTATCTCAATGTTCATGAAGGACCAATAGGAATTGGTCCACGTCCAACTGCTGCGAAGAATTCATTGAAGCCAGGACACCTTATTTCTAATGAGCCTGGTTACTACGAGGATGGAGAGTATGGTATCCGTATCGAGAACGTCATGTATGTCAAGGACAGCGGGCGTGTCTACAACGGAAAGAGGTTCTTTGAGTTTGAGACCATAACGCGGGTTCCATTCTGTCGCCGCTTGATCGATGTCAGTTTGTTGTCTGTTGAAGAGAAGCTGTGGATCGATCACTACCATGCCACGATCTGGGATGAGTTACACCAATCGTTTGACAAGCATTCGCTCGAGTGGCTGTGGTTGAGGAGAGAGACTGCTCCGTTATAGTTTGCCAATATAAGATTTGAACTTCCATCAATGGCCAAAATTAGTTTGATCCGTCACATTTGCAACCTGATCTCGGAGTTTCTTCCCCACATCGTCGGGACCGAATTCGGTGTCCGCGCTCGGATCCGCCCCATAGCCAATCACATGCCGTTAAATAATGCTTATTGGTAGCTCCGTCCTGCATGCAAATTCTTTTGCTCTCATGAATTTAGACTTGTATTACAAATTACTCACTATACAAACCATACTCATTTCCTTCCCGATTTCATAGCATCTAAACTACATTGCTTTACAATGTTAAGAAATCCTCGCTTGTTCAGAACAACAAGCTCGTTCGTCAGATACTCCTCACATGAAGGGAACAAGAGATTTATGCAAACGATACCGGCGGCTACCAAGAGGTCGCCCGCCGCCAGTTTTGGAAACTTGAACTACAAGCTCAACACAGACATGAATACCAATCAGCCCCTGAGATCACTGGCGGCAAGATCGTCGAAGTGGGCTAGACATTCGTTGTCTTTCCCGATCGAGGGTGGTCTGCAAAAGCATGATCCCCAGGAGGAAACTCTCAATGTGGAGCTTCCGCCAAAGCCGGTGATGAGAAGGTCTAGAAAGGCTAGATTCATGAAAGACGAAACAAAACAAAGCATAGAGCTGGAAGAGCAATCACTCACATCACAACAGGAAACAAAGGCGGCGCCAGCTGCGTCGGAACTCCCGAAGGTGTCATCCGAAGCGCCAGCTGTTGACAAGACTCAGAAGAAACCAAGAAGAAAGTTGCGCCCTAGAATGGCGTTGATCACATTGAGCCCCAAAGCTGTTGAGCATCTTCGTGCATTGCTCGATCAGCCAGAACCACAACTTATCCGGATCGGAGTGAGAAATAGAGGATGTTCGGGATTGACCTACCACTTGGAGTACGTGACTGAGCCAGGCAAGTTTGACGAGTTGGTGGAGCAAGACGGCGTCAAGGTGTTCATCGACTCGAAGGCCCTCTTCTCCATTGTTGGTTCTGAGATGGACTGGATTGACGACAAGCTCTCGTCGCGCTTCATTTTTAAGAACCCAAACTCGAAAGGTACTTGTGGGTGTGGTGAGTCATTCATGGTTTAGAGAGCCGTGTATTTATTGAGGCATTTTAGCATACGACATTAATGGAAATTGCATGTTTGCGAACTTGTAGACCACCTCCCGCGGGCGCACTTGGGCCGCTGTCTGCGCTCACTTCTCACACCACCGTATTTGTGCTTTTCCAATCTCTACCACGAAAGATCATGATGACCGCAATTTTTGTGGCGCTTTTGCTATTTGGCGTGGCTCCAGTGTTTGCCAACAACGCCCCAGTAATTAAAAGTAACCCTTCCAATGCTGTTGCCGTGGCTGACTTCCCCAGTGGTGGAACCCACCTGCCCACCAAAGGTTACGTGTATTTCTGGAGCCCAGAAGGTAAAGAAGTCCAGGTTCACGTGGACATGACCGGATTGCCCCAAACAGGCGGTCCCTTTGTTTACCACATCCATGACCATGCCATTATCAACGGCAATTGTGAGTCGGCCGGTTTGCACTTCAACCCATATGGAGCAGCCACCGATTGTGCCGCCCAGCAAGATGACTCGTACTGTCAAGTAGGCGACTTGTCGGGCAAACACGGATGGATCAACACCACGTGCTTCCAGACCTCGTATGAGGATCCGTATCTTTCGTTGGGGGCAGACTCTCCATCTCATATTGTGGGCAAGTCGGTGGTATTCCACTATGCTGACTTGACCAAGTTTGCGTGCGCCCTGATCGGGTGGGCAAATGACGAGCAAATGGCCGCATTCAAGGAGTTGGACTTGGCCCCAGTCAAGAGCGACAAGGTGTCGTTGCGCAAGTATCACCACCTCGAAGAGGACGACACGGTCCCCATCAACGAAACTTATGCCTTGAACTGGACCAACGCAACTAAGCTATCCCACGAGTCGTGCAGTCAGGTAGGCGGAGCGAGTGGTGTTCGCAGTGCCCTTGGGTCAGTGCTTGGAGCTGTTTTTGGCGCTCTCCTCTAAGTTGGGCTGAAGCCTAGTTGAGCTGATCACAAGTGCCCTGGTTACTTGTAGTGGCGTATATTTTATGTGATCTTTCTGCACTCAAAGTAGGTGGCGTCGATGTCGTTGGGCAACGAACAGAAGTACTCGAGGTGTTGCATGTGCTTGAAAAGCTCGATCAGGTTGTACATCAACTTGAGGCACGTCTTATTGCCCTGCTCGTCGTTGGTGCAGATGATGCTCTGGTTGGCATACTTCTCGCCGTCAATGATGAACACGTTTTTGGGTCTTTTCTCAACGAAATCCGTCACGGAATTGTTGGTCTCTTTCCTTGTTTCTGCTGACAAAATCTTCACTTTCGGTTGAGAATCCTCAGAGGCAAGCTGGCTCAATGTGTGGGCGATATCCGAGTCCTGAGGAGCAACATTGAGCGGAGTGTGGGACCGTTGCTCGATTTGAGTGGTAGCGTTTTGGTTCGTCTTCTTGCCGAAGGGGAGCCACACCATGTTGACTCGATATGTACGTTGGAGATGTGTGGAGAGAATATGGGCGCTGGTAAGAATTGCTCTTCACCTGTGCAGGCACCCCACATTAGAGACATAACGAGTAGCTTTCGTTGAGCGCCATCACCGACTCCTCGTACTGTAGGAAGCCCATGTGGCCCGCCACCCCCGTATTGTAGAGTCGGTTTATCTCCTTTTTCCCGATACTCTCCGCTTGTAGCTCGTGGTAGAACGCTTTTGTTTCGTCCACCCATTTGTATGCGAAATCGTATTTGATGCCTGGCGGGGCCTGGTGGTCCATCAACAAGATTGTGGAAATCACAGATGTCTCTATACGGGGCACAGTGGCCGCTTGCACATCTTCGTAGAAATCCACAGGCGGAATCGTGTCTGATCTGTTGCATGTTGAGTTGAAGATGAACGCGATGGAGTTGGCTAGCCGAAGCGCCATTTCGTCCTTTGTGAGCCGTTGGTCGAGTCCAAGCACTTGGCTCCGTCGGATATCGAAGTCGATTCTCGTGAAACGACGTCGGAGCAAATTCTCGAACGTGTGGAGGTCTCTGTCTGTGCTGCCCACGAGATGTCGAAGCCTGAACATCCGCCTGTACGCAGCCAAGTACATCGCCCTGCTTGGAAGCGACTGAAGATATTTTGGATTCGGGAGCGACGTTTTGGGCTTCTTGAGCGTGAGCAACGGCCCAATGCTGGTATTCCGAACCACCAGTTTGTTCATGGTGGGAAGGATGTATGGATAGTTTATAGCGCGAATCTGAGACAAGCGCCAATGTTCAACTCCCACATCCAACCACATGTCCAACACGCTTCTACTCAGTCACGCCGAAAACACGTTTGGTTTAAGTTACAGTGTCCAGTGTGATTTGCCCAACGGCGAACCGGCGGCATTTTGTGTGCCGAGATCCCGAATGAAGGTAAGTAGTGTGGCCCATCTAGCGCGTAGGCGCACTCACTAACCGCCAGATATACTTGAATCTTGTAGTAAACGGGGCAGTGATCCCGCGGGAGTCGGAGTATGCTGAGAGTTTTAGACACGACTTGGTGGCCTCCCTGATCTGGAAATCGTTGATGTTCGAAGTGTCCAGCGAAGATCCACAAATCTCTGAGCCAGACGACATGATAAATGCTACGGTCATCCTCATAATGAAATGCCAACTATTCAACAAGATCAGCGGCGACTTAAAGCACCTCCCAGTATCCTATTTGAGCCGTCTTCACCTCACATTCGAGTGCTGGACCCCGAATCTGCGTATCTACCTCGAAACCTTGAAAGAGTACCTCCAGTACGCGCTCACCTCACTCATGATCAACTTGGAGTACAAGTATCCTTTTGTTTTCTCATTTTATGGGAAAAGGTTTGTGGAGGTCAATTACCAGAGCTTAGTTCGCTCCACCACCGATTTGATGACGCCTCTACATGGTGATGAAACCCCCGATAAGAACGTTGTACTCCGCCACTGCCTCGAAAAGCTCCAATCGTTCATCCTATACGAGTACAACACCTTGAACATAATGATGGAGTGTGACACAAACAGCTACCGCCTTAAGATGTGTCGGGAGTCGCTCGCCACTGGGAACTACGAGTATTATAGAAAATCTTTGAAGAACAGTGTTTTCTGTCTCTTGGTTCCGGCTTGTGCGCACCTGGATTGCGGAATGTGTGGAGACTAAATTGGGAAGGATTGTAAACATTCTCGCACAGGCAATCTTGAAATCGCACATCGAAGGATCTCCATTCTACTAACAGCGGCATGTCGTTCTTTCTGAATTTCAATACTCATTCGTTGAGGACAACTCGAGGCTTCAAGTTGAAGCTGTCCTCGCCTATCTCCAGTCCCCAGCCAGTTTCGAGCTCAAATCTCCCCCCATTACCGCAGAGTCAGCTCTTGTCTCAGCAATCACAGCTCCTCTATAATGATCTGGAAGACCCATACTTGAGCAAATCTCTGTCAGCAGGTCAAAGGGTGCAGCTGGTCACCTCCCACAAAGATATCAGGAACTATGCGGAGCAAACCCTAGGGTCCGATAATGCGTTAATCAACGCCGTGAAACTCCCCAAGGATGAGGATGTCAATGAGTGGTTGGCTGTGCATGTTGTCGATTTCTACAATCAGATCAACATGCTCTATGGAACTATCACTGAATTCTGCTCGCCTCAGACTTGTCCTAGAATGATAGCTACGGAAGAATATGAGTACTTGTGGCAAGAGACGAACCCCTCCGCCAATGGATCCATTGCCCCTCGCAAACCAGTATCCTTGCCGGCCTGCGAATATGTGGAAAACTTGATGAATTGGATCCAGAATTTTTTCGATAATGACAACATCTTCCCGTCGAAAATCGGTGCTCCATTCCCTCTGCAATTCCCCAACTTGATCAAGACCATCTTCAAAAGACTCTTGAGAGTGTACGCCCACATTTACTGCCACCACTTTCACGAGATTTCGGAGTTGGGTTTGCAAAGTCACCTCAATACGAGCTTGAAGCACTACGTTCTTTTCAGCAAGGAATTTGACTTGATCAGCAAGAAGGATTATGGTCCGTTGGAGGACCTAATCCAGACTATGTTGAAGGATTAGGGTGGCTGGGTTTAGTTTAAATGGTTGTACCTGCAATTTGGTATGACAAATGTATTAGTAGGTGTCTAACAGAGTTCTATTTTTGCTATAATACAAAGATGGTCGGATGGATACTGTCCGGTCCTTGGCTGGCCTGAGGGCTCCTCGCCCATTTCTTCGGGCTCCGGCAATCTAAGCAATCCCAAGAGTTTCACGTCGCTTTCCTCCTTCAATTCACGAAGCAGGTCAATTTTATCAGCAAAGCTCTCTTGTTTGTCCCAGTCGGTAACAACGAAGATATAGTCTAACAATCCCCTCCAAGTATGTGCCCAGTTTGAGAAAAATGGTTCATTTCTGTCGTTGTCCCTTCCAGCATTTTCCTTGTGTACGGAAGAGTACCCAACAGAATAGAGCGAAATGGCTCTCATGTCGAGATCGTTATGCAATTTCTCCAAATCATCAATCTTTTCGAGGATCTCAGTGGAAAATTTGAAGTTGGAAGGAACAGGCGAGTCTTCTTCGTCTGAGTCACTTTGGTCCTCGTCATTCTCCTGGTTTACTTCCTTATCTTCATCTTTATTCTCGTCGTTGTCTCCACATTCTTCTTCCTTTTCATTCTTCTGCCACTTGTGAGCCAATGATCTGCCAAGAACATTTTTGGCTCGATTAGTATATGTAATTGGTTTCGCAACGACAGATAAGTAGGGACTGTCAAAGGGCTGAGAATTGAAGTCGCCAGCGAAAAACCGATAGTATTTCTTGTCCTCCCCATTCAATAGATTCAAAGTTCTTGTGAATTCTTTCATTTGCTGAAGCACAATGTATGTCTGGCGAGTTCTTTCAGCAGTTCCATATGGATGCCAGAACAAATGAGTCGTCCCCACGATGATTCCGCTCCGAGAAAGTGTAGGGTTGTTCTTGATCACCTCTTCGGAGAATTCCAAGTTGACGAGTATCCCCACGTTTCTGGTTTCAGTGCTCGACTTCACGTCGCCTGTATCGACTTTATCGTAGTTGATATACCGAGAGTGCTTGGCTTGGAACATCGTCTTCTTGTAAAAAATCGCCACTCCGTGGTTCTTGTCATCGGCCCTGTAGTATTCAGACGAGTAGCCAAGCTTTTTGAACTCCGGCTTCCAAAAGCTATTATACTGAATGAAGTCCAACTCCTGGAGGCACATGATGTCGGAGTCATAATGCTTGAATTCCGAAAAGAGAACCTGCGAGCGGTTGCCCCACTTCAACGCTTCACCACTCGTTGGGAAAAGCTTTCTTCGTATGAGAGCCTGGGCCAACACATTATACGCCATGATGGAAACAACAAGTCCGTCGCCAGCTTTTTGGTCGGGGATATCTAGCATTGGCCGCCTGATGAACTCAAGCTTCGGATCAGGCTTTTCGTTCTTCTTGGCTAGAAGCTTCTTCGCTTTCCTCTCTTCACGGACCTTTCTTCTTCTTTCGATCTCTTCTGGCGTGAGAGAGCCCGGCGAGAACCGTGAAACATTTTTCTCCTCGCCAATTTCAGCCATTGTGACGGTTTCTGTGGTGATTTCCAATTCAAAATGATCACACCTCAAGATAAGTAGTACAGTTTTCTAGAACTCGCGCACACATTCGCAGTTTTGACACCGATCTGCCCAATTTGTGAAGATGCGCAATGTCCGAGACCAGATTGAATATTCAGAAAAGAAATTCAAACAGACAAAACCTTCCGATTTCACTCCCATCTGAGATCGACACAGAGTGACAACAAAGTCTTAGCAGATTTAGAATGTACTTGAGCCACTTCGATCAGGTCCTGCTACTACACTCCATTGAACTGCACACATGCTGAGAGCGATCTGGCATACTTGGAGAAGTTGCTTCAATCGCCTTACCCACAATGACCGCAGAAAACATCGATATCCTCTTCCTGAAGATCGACCGAATACAATTCGACGTGTTCGACAAGATCGACGAGATCCTCACTTTGCACACCTCGCCCGGCCAGACGCAATCGATCGATGAACTAAGATCCACCTTATCCAAAAGCGCCAACGCCCTAATCAACAAGGTGCCAGGTTTATTGGATGTGATAAGCGTCCAGATCCAGCAAGAAAGCAGCTCTTCGGTGGAAACAGAGTACCTCAATGAAAAGCTTCAACTCTACAAGGAGAAAGTCAACTACTTGAAGCTGAAGTTGAGGGAGAGTCAGTTGGTTGCATCTTCCATGGAAAATGAGCTTACTCATAAGCAAAGGCTCCAGGAATATGTCAAAGAGGAGTCTGCGGAACCAGCAGATCTAAAGTCCGAACTATTTGCCGGCCGCTCGCAGAGCCAGACCGATGATAATGAAAAACCCATCGACGAGCAGGTTTTGACTCAAAACCAAAATATCACCTCGAGCTTGAAAGCGACAAAGCAATTGATGACAATGTCTGTTATGCAGACCGAGTTGAACATCGATAGCTTGGACCAACAATCGAGGGATTTGAGCAAATTGAACGACAAGCTCATTGATTTGGAGAGTGTGCTCTTGAAGTCGAGACAGATTGTCAAGTTTATCGAGAAGCAGGACAAACACGACAAAAGGCGGATTTACCTAAGTATTGGTTTCTTGCTTCTCTGCAGCGCCTGGGTCTTATGGAGGCGTGTTCTCAAGCTACCAGTCAAGATTCTACTTTGGTCTCTTCTCAAATTCTTCGGCGTGTTTAACTGGGTCGTTTCCAAGTATCCTTCCTCCTCCATGGGCAAACAGATTACCCATCCGTTTAGCGAGGACATCCAGGCTACATCACTTAGTATATTTCCAACATCTGCACCAATAGATGAGGTTCGAAGTGGAGAGAAAGAACAAGAGTTTTCAATCTTGCCTATTGAAACAGAACTTCCGAGTCACGAGATTGAGACGGAAACAGCTCTGTCGGAGCAAGACAAAGCCACAGAGCCAGAGGCATATCAAGGGGAGGCCGAACCAGTGGAGAATCTTGAAGTAACCGAGGCAGAAGCAATCGATGACGAGCCGAATGAGCACAAAAAAGTGGAAGTGGAGGATGCATCCCAAAAGGAAGAATTACCCACCGTCGCTGATTCTTTTGACACCGCAGTTCACGAGGAACTGAATAAGAATGTGGTGGAGGAAGTGGTGGAGGAAACCTACGACGACAACGCTACGAACGTACCAGAAGCTCAAGAAGTTCAAGAAACGGAGGCGAGGGAGGAAGAGAACATTCACATTGAGGAGAATGCTCCGGCTGAAGCAAGCGACTGGGGCGAAGAGGACACTTCAATTGACGAAGAACCCCAATTCGAGGAAACACTAAGTGCAGAGGAGCCTGGTAAAGAAAACGAGCATATTGAAAGAGACAGCGAAAGCATTCAAGGCTCTGATGCTGGAAATGAGCAAGAGATAAACCACGCCGAACTTGAGGTGGACACTTCTGAGTTTCCCGATTCAAGTGTGGGCTCAGAAGTGGTCATAGATATAGCAGCGAGCGACATTTTGCCGGAGATTGAGTCGCTGGATTCTCTTCTAGCGGATGAATCAGCTGACGTTGCAACGTCACAGGCTGAAGTGGAACACTCAGCGGATACTGTTTTGGATGCTTCACTGGAGCTGACTCAGGGACATCATCCAACACCAGAAGCGCAGCCTGAGAACCAGGACAATAGCATACCTCAGCAGGATGTTTCTGGCGAGACGCTGGCGGAAGACACCAAAGAGTTCATACAAGATGTGGACACCGATCAGCAGGCGCAAATCTGGGAAGACCTGTCGGAAGATGGACGTATCATCGATGAGTTATAGCTATAAATACACACTAGTGGTCTAGAATCAAGGCTCCTCGACTTTGACGGAAGTACCGTCCTTCAGAGAAGATTCAAGTGCGGCAGCCACAATAGCCAAGTGGTGGAATGCCTTGGCTGGAGGCACCTTGACAAGGCCCTTGTCCTTGGCCGTCACAGCAGCAGCGAAATTTTCGAATTCTTCCTTGACCGAGTCGACCTCGTCAATCTCGATAACCGTCTTTTCAGAAGCCTCTTGGCTGTTGGCGCCAGTCTGGTAGGTGATGGTTGGCTTTTTGAGAGTTGGCGAGAAATCATACACAAGCGAGCCCTCAGTACCGAAAATGGTCAAGCTGGTGCTTTTGTCGGTGGCACCAAACGCCGAGCCGTAGGTGAACGTGCCAATCACGCCCGACTGCAACTTGAATGTGGAAAACAAAATGTCGTCGGTGCCGCTCTGTTCTCTAATCTGCTTGGTGAGGCCACTCACAGAGGCAACGGGCCCCAAGATCTCCGTCAACAACGCCAACTGGTGCACACCGCCATCACTCAAGAACCCGCCAATGTGCTCGGGCTTCTGTCTCCACGAGGTGTTCAAGTACTTGTTGTTGGCGTTCCAGGCGCCAGTTGCTCTGTATGTGAACGAGACAACCTCGCCAATTTTGGGCAACACCTTCTTAACCTCGGTGATGCCGTGGAAGAACGCCCACTGCTCCAAGATGCCAATGGGCAAGTCTGTCTCGCTGGAGATCTTGACGATTTCGCGTGCCTGGTCCAAGTTGGCGGCAATTGGCTTCTCCACGGCAATCGGCTTGTTGTATTTGATAGCGGTTTTGATGATGTCCACGTTCGTCTGCACGGGCAACAACGCGTCCACGAAGTCGATCTTAGGGTTCTGGAAAATCTCGTCAACGGAGTCGTACACGTTGGACTCGGGGATGTGCGCTTTCTCAGCAAACGTCACCGCCTTAGACCTGGTTCTGTTGTATGCGGCATAAGGCGTGAGCGACTCGATCGATTGAATGGTGGGCAAGTGCTTGTCGGTGGCAAAGATACCAGTTCCAACGATTCCAACGTTCAATGTCATTTTGGCAATTTAGATAGTGTGGCGAATTAGCGACGGAGACCTGCTCACCTTTAAATAGTTTTACAGTTCGGGCTTCGGGCCGGTGCTGTGGTGTCACCTGCGCGCGTGGGGGAATATAGTCCGGCCGAAGATAGCACCGGCAAGGGCGGCTAGAAACGGAGTGAGCGGGTTTAATTTCCACCTGGAAAAAAGATATTTCAATTCTAGGGGTCCTTTAAAGCTCTCCAAGTAAACTAGCCAGCAATTAACACCGACATCCAGGCGGTTTAACATGGGGACCCAACTTGTAGAGGGTGCAGTACTGCACACAAGAAAGTGGGGGACGCACCGCGAGCGCTCGACGGAAAAACTAAGGAAGGTCGTTCCGCTAATTAACCACTCAACATAAGTAAGCAATGGAGGTCACCCCCATCGGTTTGCACAACGCACAAGACCCTGAAAACCCCGATGCAGTTCCCAATCAGCCCGATGACGTTCCCACTCAGCCAGTCGAGAATGAAGGCGCCGTTTCTGAGCAGAAACAAACTCCCTCAGTAGACGAGGCGACCAACAACGACGCCGAACTGGGATCTGAACTCGGCATGCAAGCAGCTGACGACGAAGCAAAACCCGACCAAAATGACGAGGAGGACGACTACGAGCCTTACGAGCCTTCACAACCAGAGGAGGCTCATGGTAACCCACCAGCGGAGAACCTGGAACTAGACAAGGAGTCCGAACCAAAGCAGGAGTCCGAACCAAATCAGGAATCTGAAGCACAACAAGAAGCTGAATCACCACACGAAGCTGAAGCACAACAAGATGCTGAGCCACCACAAGAAACTGAGCTACAGCAGGAACCCCAAGAAGAGACATCGAAGGACATCCAACCCGAGCCTTCCCAACTAGGCAAGGAAGAGCTCCAACAACCCAACGACGAAAATGACGAGGACGAGTACGATCCAGAGGCTGTCAGTCTTGAAGAAAAACTGACTCCGCCTATCGAGAACGAGTCAAAGCCAGCCACATTGCCCGATGTGCCAGTAACCAATGTTGGTCTCCCTCCCAAACCTCCCACCCAGCAACCTCTAGACGCTCCCGTCGACCTAAAAGAAGCGTACGAAGCAATCATGCAGAGTGATATCGTGAAAGACCCGCTGTTCTCCAAGATGTCACAAGAAGACCAGATGAAGACCATCCAGCGACTCCTTCAAGATAAAAACATCCGCTTACCCCAAGTTGACTCTCAACCACAAGACCCCGACATGAACTACGACCAAGTCTACTCTTACAACAAACCTTTCAAGGTTATTAAAGACCCCATTCCACTAGTCCCGATCGGGAAGTACTGTCGTCGTCCCAACATTGCTCGTCCTATGTCCGTTGCCGAACGCAACGAATACGAAGCTTTCCTCGCTAAAGAAGCACTGCTCTCTCCACGGGACATTGATGAGTTGCCAGACAACCTGAGACTCTTCATAGGCAATCTCCCTGCGAACACCATTACCAAGGAAGACCTTTATCGGATCTTCAGCCAGTATGGCGAAGTTTTGCAGATCTCAATCAAAGCGGGATACGGGTTTGTCCAGTACCGTACGGACGAGGCGTGCGCCGAGAGTATCAAAGGCGAGACCGACGTCCCTCTCCACAATAAGTACATGAGATTGGCTACATCGAAGTCCAAGAAAAGCCGGGCTTCAGGATCTCGTGGTAGAGAGAGAAGCGGTGACGACTTTGGTGATGACCGCGACTCGAAGAGGCATAGAGCCAATGACTGTCAACTTCTCAGAAACGAAGAGACATCAGGCTCATTGTTCGAGGAAGTCGCGGAGGCTTTCAAAAGGGCAAGCATAACCTACACAGTGGTCGATGCTACTGGCAAAAACATTCAAGATGAGATCCGCGAGGCAGCATACCTGGGCGTGGTTGGTGTTTGTTTTGTGAAGGACTCGGCCATCGATTTGCAGTCTTTTGAAGAAACACCTGACGGCGGTATCAAGTTTGACGAGTATGTGGATGTTGGCATTGATGCGGCATTGAACGTGCTCAACAAGGTAAAGGCGTCCAAACCTAAGCCTCAAAGAGAAGCTCACCCATATGATGACAGAAGAGCTGAAAACTCGAGAAGGGGCGGCGACAGGTACCGCGGGTCCGCTTATTCTTCTCGTGATAGAGGCTACGATGACGATCATAATCAAGGAAGAAACATGTCGTGGCAAAATCCCAACAGGGAAAGGTCACAACAGAGGCAACCACCAAGAAACCAGTGGCAACGCCCGGACAACCGCAACTACAACAACTCTCCATACCTGCGTCAAAACAATCAGCAATTTGGCGGTCCGCAAAACTTCAATCAGGATTTTGGCCCTCCAGGAGGATATAACCAGGGCTACCCACCAGTTAACAACCCAGGTTATGGACCACAGATGCACCAGGGTCCTCCACAAGGATATCCAAACCCTGGATACCAGCAGAACAATTTCCAAGGGTTCAACAACGGTCCTCCAATGCCACAAGGTCCACCTCCACAAAACTTTCCTCCTCAACAGACGTTCAACCAACCGCAACAAAGGGCAGATCCCGCTCTTTTGCAAACACTCCAGAACCTCGATCCTGCTACCATGCAAAACGTGATCTCATTGTTGCAACAAAATAAAGGCGGGAGCCCTCAAGTTTCACAAGCCCAACCACAATATCAAGGTTACGGCCAGAGCCCACCAGTTCCCAACAACACCGCACAAGCGAACCAAGTGAACTCCATGCTCTCGACACTCCAATCCAACCAGAACAATTACAACTCAAACCAGCAGCCATCCCAGGGCCAAGCTCCATCGAGCGCCTTGATGGACATGTTGGCAAGGCTCGGTAAGTAAGGAGACATAATCATTGATGTACGCTACTACAAACTGTATCAAAACCTTGTATTGATTAGTCCACCTCATCTGCAAGATTTTGGCTTTCGTTATACTCATCCTTCAACTTCTCAAATTCTTGCTCGTTTTCCAACACCCCGCTAATTCCGATAACGTTGCACTTGTTAAACACTTCCAACACTTTTTCTGCATCTTCAACTTTCATTTTGGCGAAAACTTTATTCACCTCATCCAAAGAACCGGTATTGATTGCGTCTTGCATGTCAGGAGCAAGTTCGGTCGAGAAAATCTTATATTCTTCAGATCCTTCCTCTGGTGGGTTCACAGAAAGTTCTGTGCTTTCATCCAACGACTTCAATTGAATCAACTGCTCGCCATCCTCGGCATTTTGCTCTTGTTCACTCCTGAGAATCTCACACCTATTCTTGATGTGGTTCACTGTGTTCTCAACATCAGCCAAGAATGCCTGGCTCGCAGGCGTTCCTCTTTCGTCCAATTTGGAGAAGAAAAGCTTGATTGCACGAATTCTCTGATCTTTGGAAGACAGTGGCCCAGCCAATTGCGCGATGTATTGCAACAATAACGATTGGTAGATCACTTGCCTAGCGCCAGCAGTATCGCCTTCAAGTTGATGATCGAATGCAGTCATGATCAAGGAGTCCTTTTGGTTCTCGGTGCAGATGCTGGGATGTTTGATCAAAAAGTCAGCACTCTTGTGGAGATCAGTGTAAGGGATCTTTGCGAACTCAGCTGTCTCGGGCAACACATGCAACTCGTCAAAAAGTTCGGCCTCGGTTTTTTCTCTTGCTGGTTCTTGTGGCTTATTGAGGGTTTCAATGGTAGTGACAGTTTCGCTCGCAGACCTCGATGAACTAGGCACCGACTTCTCCTCAGGATCCTCCTTGTTCAAGAACGAGCGGTCGAAACCAGTGTGGTAGTCATCACTGCTGATCAAGTTTGCCTTCTCGTTGAGCGCGTCATCGAGCGTAATTGTTTGCTTCAGCAAGACGTCGTCAATTTTCTTTCTGTGCTCTTTAAGATGCTCCACTAGTTGGGCGCCATCTTTCAACACCTCTGGATGATCTTCCTTGATCTGCACGAAAAGATCCTCGATCATCTCGTTATATGTTGGCGTGTTCTCAATCTCCTCCTTGTCGAAGGTTAAGTCGCGTAAACCCTTTCTTAACTCTGTACCTTTCTCCTTTTTCAACTTATCGTAGTCGAACTTTTCTGTTTTGTCGAATTCCAAATCGAGCACAGTCATCACTCTGTGCAAATCGAGGAGCTCCGAAGGCTCAAGCTTGTTTAAGAGGTAATCAACACGAGCATTCAACTTGGCGTACATGGTCAACTGCACCAAGATCGACTTGATCTGGATATTACGCTGGTGGCGCTTTTCATGGATGTCTCTCTGTTTCCATTTGATGAACGACTGCTTGTCGACGTTTGGGTGCACTTCGATATCTGAGTCGTCGGACAATTCAATTTTGTCCCATTTGGAGTAGTCGATTGGCATTGTGGATGAGAAGAGAAGAGGACCGGCAATGGTATTAGTGTCTCCAGTGCGGGTGCAGGAGGTTCGAGAAACTTCGGAGAGGTTGGATAAGGGCCACTGAAAAATACGAAAAATATGAAAAACAGAATTTAAAAAAAATTAAAACTTTCCAGTCTTGTAAAATGCCTATGTCCCGCCCCGGTAACTACATCCAGCAATTGCAATTGACTTTATTCTGATAAATATTTTTGTGACACTCTCTAAGCCTCTCCGTTTGGTCTCAAACCACAGAAGAACGCGTAACCATAGCCAG
Organism: Sungouiella dosseyi; assembly: GCA_030573325.1. Lineage (NCBI taxonomy): Eukaryota > Fungi > Ascomycota > Pichiomycetes > Serinales > Metschnikowiaceae > Sungouiella > Sungouiella dosseyi. The sequence continues at coordinate 53,376 of JAJMDA010000004.1, forward strand.
TGGTGGAGAACGTGATGGTGGTACCCTTCTTGAAGTAGAAAACGTCACCTGGCTTCACAGAAACCTTGTATCCGGTCTCGTCAGAGATCACGTACTCGCCTTCAACCTCCAAGATGATCTTCATCTCATCGTAGTCGTAGTAGTACACCAATGGCTCACCGGCCTCCTGCTTGTAGAAACCACACGAGATTTGCTGGTCCTTTGGTGCCTCCGAGGTGAAAATGTCACCCAAGAACGAGTTGTTGCCTGGCGATGGGATCGAAGGTGGCTTGACCTCCTTACCCTCGGCAGCTGGCTTGTATAACATAGGCATCTTGGTGAGTTGTTGGTATGAGTTGTTGGTTAGAAAGCTTCCTAGAAGTTACTGGAGTGAATACTTCCCTGCGGAGGATTCGCCCGATATTTATACGCTTGGGTCTTGTATAACTCCGCTAGTGTTCACTATCTACTGGGTTCCATTGACCAAATGGGTATGGTAGTGCCCGGGGGCCAGGCAACTATCTGGATGGCTTATCCGAATGCGGAAAGGATTGCCCAGGTGATACCCGCGGGGTGTATGCAGGAAACGATATCGAGACTTGGGGCTAATCGTGCGGAATAGGAAGTGAGAGTGGGAGATATGGACGGGGCCGATTTGTTTGAAAAATTATTTTTGATATAGGCTTAACTGGCACGATGGTCGTGTTTTTTCGGCTGACTAAAATTTGCTTTCCTTTCCCAGGAAACGCTCAGTGTCCTAATTTGCCCGCCAACTTAGTGGGAACCCTGATCCAGACGGGCGACCCGTGTAAATTTGAGTCCATGAGTCTTTCCACGCCGACCGCTAGCAATATAGATAGCGGATGAATGCCATTGAGCTGCTTGTTTCGTCTAGAACTTCCTTTGAACAGTTAAAAAAAAATCAAGCCCGACGCGGGGGTCGAACCCGCAACCTTGTGATTAAAAGTCACACGCTCTAGCCATTGAGCTAGCCAGGCTCTTGATGCAAGAAAAGTTGTGTCTCTGAACCTGGAGCTTCATTTTATAGCCGTAAATATTTTGCTGTGACCTTGAGATGTGAAACCCAGAATACTTTCAGCAAACAGAGGATCTAAGTATTCTCTTATTGCCACTCACCCATGAGCATCCGCGGAATTCATGCTATCAAAAATATTTTTGCAGCTCCCGGATGCAGGACGCTCAAATATCTCTTCTGGTGGTTTTGAAGAAGAAGACCGTCGTCTGATCCCAAAAATACGTCGAGGCGTAAAAAATTGTGGCAGTAATGTTCAGGCAGCCAAAGGAAGCCTGAAAATCAAAAAATAATGACTCCGGCGTGATTCGAACACGCGCATCTTACGATAACAGAACTTGAGTCTGCCGCCTTAGACCGCTCGGCCACAGAGCCATTGTTGACGAAAACTATTGCATAACTTATCTAACGCCCCAGGCCGTTCCAAAAGCTTTGCATAAACAGATCGTTACAAAGATGTATTTTAGAGCTTCCCAAGATTTTTCATTTTCTCGTATTATTTTCTGCGCTTAATGAGTTATCCACCTAAATTCCAGCAGACTCATCGATGAGCCTTAACTGCGCGCGCGCGCATATACTACTACACACTAAATGATTACTTCTCAGTATACCAAGAATGCACTTGCACACGCCGACAATTTGAAACCTAAATGCTGTCCAGCTCACACATTCCTAAATCACAACAGACAATCGGCTTTCTATAGACATGACAGAAACATTGGGCGACGTCAATTCACCCGTCATGTTGTGGGATCTACCGACAGACGTCATGAACGATATTCTCGAGAAGATTTCGTTTGCAGACTATGTCCAGCTAATGTTCACTTGCAAATCGCTTCGAAGAGTTCTAGATAATGACAAACTGTATAAAATTGTGTGGAAGGCAAACTTTGCCACGGTTTCCGACGCCTACGAATGGCCACAATCTGACGAGCAGCTAATGGTGGGCGGCTGGCGTAACTTATATGGCAGGATTGAAAGCGTGGAACACCGTCTCCTGATCATGGAGAAGCGAATCGAAGGTCTCAGGAAAGAGAGCCCTTCTGTACCACCTGAACAAATGGAACGTTTAAGGACCAAAGAGATACGAAGCATTTCCATGGACATAGGCACTGATGAGAGGTATTTTATTCCCCTCGTGCACCTCTCCAGTGCCGAGTGGGACAAGTTCTGCCGAGCCACAGAGGGGAAGCGAGAAGTCTACGATATGTTTCGAATGTGCTTGACGCGGAAACTCTTATATCTTCAAGGCGTGAACATTGCGCTGTGTTTCTTCATGAAGGCTGAAGGCTCCTATGCTACGGACATAGAAAAGTGCTTGTTCGAGCTCAGTAGGTTCGACTTCGCGTTTTGTGAGCTTGCAATAATCAGAAAAAGGAAGCTCAGTGACACGAGAAGAGCCGTTCTAGAAGAGCTTCCGATCCAAACTGGAATCCTTGGGTTTGTGAGCGAGAACATGTTCGTCAGTTTCGTGATTGCCATAGCAAGGAAGATCATCTCGCATTTTCCAACGCCTCAAACTCACGAACCTAGTTTGAATATCCTCAGAGAATACGTTGGCCAGACCGGAGAACCTCGAATATACCGCTTGGCTATTTTGGCCAAAGTGATGCAAGAGGAAATCTTTTCGAAGCTCAGCTTTCGAGTCAACAATCAAGATCAGTCGTTTGAAGCCAACATTACCGGCTCAGAATTGTTAATCGGCAAATTTCGATTCCGCTTAAAGACAGATCTCTCCGGAATTGCCAGCGTTACCGAGAGTGACATGCCTGCTAGATCAAGAGTCAATTATGAGTCAGCCATATATCACTGTCGGAATATGGGCCATGCGACAAGAAGTATCCCGAGGCAAAACAGTTACCCTTGCAATTCAGAAGACGAGATGATTTGGGAGCTTTTCAGAGACCTTGTGCTTCAGATTCTCCGCAAACCCGAGCGCTCAAAGAAATCGCTCGTGGATATGAAGTCCTGGCCACTAGAACCTGTGGCAACAGAATTATTGTGGGAATCGCCGGCATTGCTGATGAGATCACCGAAGTTCAGTGTGAATCCATCACAAGGAGGAATTGTCATCCTGAAGACCGGAGATATGGGCGTGATAAGCAGACTTCAATATAGCACCAGATGTCCGTTTGTTTATCTCTACGACGACACACGCTTGAGAAATATTGACGAGAACTACTCCCGCATGCGCATAGATTCTCCTGCGACTATTCAGTGGCTCATGAAATGCCGAGGCTTCAATTGCATGGGTCTTTACGACCTACCCGGACTAGAATATGTTGACGGGGAGTTTCGTTTCTTAGCTCTCACATAAATACTTTGATGCCGCGCAAGAAATACACTTGCGGGTACTCATCATCACTTCGAAATGAAAGTTCAAATACATCAATTAAAACGCAATTGCGGTTCCGATCTATTATGTTATTGAGTTGGCAGTGTGTATTAAGGACCCCAGCCTCCAAATACTAGCTCTCGTTAACTAGTGAAAGACACACATCCAAAGACTGCTCCACGTTTGCATTGTTCATTATGATGATGTCTCTCAATATGCTTTTGTCGAGAGTGGGAAACACCTCTATCAACTGGCCAAATGCCACATCTATCTGCTCCTGAGAGACCTCTGGTTCAGCTGCTTCTCCAGGTGTATCGGCTGCCGCCGATGGTGGAGACCTCTCTTGAGGAGATGGAGATATGAGGTTCGAGATCGATTTGGTGAACATCTCAGCACTAGCGAAAATTACCTCCGATGGCGACATTGTAGACCGAGGAACATCCAGTGAGACGCCTTCTTGTCCCGTTTGCCTGCCTTGAACTGGTATTGGTTGACTCACTGAAGGCTGTCTCTGCTTCAATTCCGCCTCCCATGCTTCCATATGGCCATCGTATTCCTTTTCTGTGATGGTCAAGTCTTCCTTGCGGATATTCGAAATGAAAGAGATTGCACCTTGAATCGAGGAGAGGTAGTAGCTAGTCTCACCATGGATCAACCATTCCTCGCCACGGTACCGCTCGATATAGTGCAAATTGCTCAATAAGTTTGGTGTCTTTGCCTTGATGATTACGAGAATCAACAAGGGAATAAACGCATCGGCATTCGTCTCCTGATTGTTGACCTTAAGGCAGTTGAATATGATCTTGCAAGCGTTCAAAATGCAAATAATCTTGTCTCTTGGCGCACGATAGCCGTTCATTTTGTTGAGTTGCTCCATAGCATAGTCCAAGTTGTGTAGACTCTCCTTGGAAGATTCGTGCTTCCGTTTGGCAATGTCGTCGAGGTCGACATCCAAGTGAATTCCCAGAATCCAGCTGAACTTTTCCACTTGTAACAGGAACTTTTGGTCCTCTCTCACATCTTCGAAAATCGACTGAGAAGCGTTGGCACCGAATTTCTTGAGTGCTTCCGGAGAGAAACAGTACTGGTACAATCTGTTCATGATCAACTTCTCGACTCCCTCACCCGAATTCTCAAGGTCATCCGCGTCCATCGATGCAAAAGGCTCGTATACTTGGAATTTCTCATTGAGGAATTCTTTGAACTGGCGAATCGCTTGGATCATTTGCGCAACAGTCAATGCATGTGCCTGTCGAGTGAACGAAACCAAAAATGACCTTATATACCTCACAATGTGGTCTGCGCTCTTCTTCCGAAGATGGTTCAAGAACACCTGGAAGTCAAATGGCTTGTGTGACTGCTGTAAGCGTTCTTTAGGGTTCGCCGTCTCGCTTGCCCGGACAATCGAGTTGTTTCTGTGCTGACGCGGCCTAACAGGGTGCTGGGTAGACGACGAAGATTCAGCGGCTGGTGTTCCTGTTTCTTGGACTTCTTCAGGTGGGCGTGTGGTTTCCATTGCGAGAAGGTCGCTATCCTCTGGCGACTGCTCTCCATTCTCAGCGACGGGCTCTTCAGTTTTTGAAGCTTCCACACCGCCTTCGCTAGTTTCGGGAATTACATACGGTTGTATGCTCATGCTGTTGCCTGCTTGCTTCTCGACTGTGTCTTTCGTCTGTACCGAGTCCTCTTTCTGACTGAGTGGAGTTTGCGGTGCTTTCACTTTCTCTGACGCAGTTTCCTCAACCAGAACGGTCTCATTGTGCTCGGAAGCGGCGTCATCTGTGCTTTCTTTGGGATTGACTTGGAACTGTTTCATTTTCTCCTCTAGCAGATCAGCGTCATTGTCCTCCTCCCCCAATTCTAGAGAGGACTTGTGGTCCACATCGTATTTGCCTAGAATATTGAGAAGATCGTGCCTTTCCTTGGAGTCAGTGACGCTCACAGGGGTAGGGCTGACTCCACTCAAGCTTGTGGTTGTATTGACAGCAGCAATCTTGGGAGAGGTGTCTGATGACAGCTTTGCGAAGATGTTTTGCATCAAGGGGAAATTAGGGTCATTTCGGGAAGTAGAGCCCGGTGGGTTGACCGAGGATTTGGCAGGAGAACTCGATGTTGCGGTGAATGTGGTGTTGGTGTTGGTCGTCGATGTGGTGGGTGTGGCTTTCGACAAGTTGAAGGCCAAGTGGTTGTTGAACGACATTATGGATTAAATGTAGTGGGGGCAGCCAAGTAGTTTCTTCAATCGCATTCAATCCAGCTCTCAACTGATTGGAGTGTTCTGTGAGTATTAATAAGTACGTTCAGATCTATTTAGTCTGCATCCGCACATTACGGCTATCTTGATTGATCGGTTGGTTACATAAAGGACTCGCGCGAGTGTCTCACTTTGGTGTGAGCTTCAACTTAAGCTTGGGCCGCGGCTGCTCAGCTTCCTCCTCCTTGATATTTGGAGCCGATGTCTCTTGGTCTGGGGGCGTAGTCGACTTTGGGGACAGCGTTTGCGAATCCCGGCCGTGGATGTAGATCTTGGTTTTCTTGCGCTTCAGGAGTCCAGGCGAAGGATCTGAGAATGGGCTCTTGGACCGTGAGCTTGTCTCTTGAGGCTCCTGGCTTGCTTGTCTTGAGTTGGACTCTGTCTTGACTTCAACTGCGCTCGGTGCCGGGGCCGTACCTTCATCTGGCTTTGCATCAGTTTTGACGTTCTCCTGATCAGCCTCTGCCGTAGTTTCTGCTTTCAGAACTTCACTATTACCTGCAGTGTTAACAGATTTAGGCAGTGTAGGAACAGCCGGTTGCTCTTTGACTGGAGAAGGGTCCTCTGCAAATGGTGTCGCAGACAAAGAAACTCTCCCCCTCCTCGTCGAGATTTTCACGAATCGAGGAGGTGCTGAGAGAGCCTTCAATCTCCTCAAGATCCGTGGAGACGTGAATTTGATGGTGACATTGGTATCCATAATCACGACTGGTGCTGACGAGATGGCAGGGTAGACCACCTCATTCAAAGGCGCAAGCGTGTGATTCTTGAAAGAAATCTTAACCTTCATGCCCAGTGTCGTGTCCAATGACACCATAGGTGCCACTGCCTCAGGAACACGTTCAATGTTGCCTGAGCCCGAAGCAGATAACTTGAGTTTCAATTTAGGCTCCAGCGGAAGAACGTCTTCCTCATTATTGGTGCCTGTGCGTGCTCTTGTGTTGCGGTTGTGAGTTGCCGCGAATTTCTCCGTGCTCTTCTTGACATTAAGCTTCATCTTATTCAGCGACAGCAGAATCTTTGTGCTTAACAGGATCCTGAAGCGGCCCTCTCGTTTGATCACAATCTTACCTTCACCGAGGCTCTTAGCCACTATCTTCTTTCTCAACTCCTCAAAAGGAACACATGGCACCAGAATGATAACAGGGAACAGATCTTGCTCTTGGTAGAGTAATTCACATAATATGAATACTGCTCTTCGATCCATGAGACCGATTAGCGAAGAATGCAAAAGTTCCCAAATTGTTTGCTGGAGACCAAGACCAACGGATAAATCTCTTCTCAAAATGTCGATTGCACCCTTAATGGTAGCTCTTGCGAGATGGTCACGCCTTGAGCCCATCTCGCTATTTTGCGCATCGTCAATAACTACCAAGTTGGTTTGGTTGGATCCGCTTGAACCGGTTTCAAAGATTCGTTCGAGAGACTGGAACTCCGGGTCATCGTACATGGATGGAGTTCCATAAATGGCCGACTCACTGACCGCTTGGAGCAATGCCTTAATCAAATTGGTTTTGAAAAACGGCGATGCATCTTCAAGAAAACAGACCTCCAAGAAGTATTTCAAGACATTAGAGTTCTTCAAGCCACCTAGAGTAAGGAGTCCCTTGAAGGCCAATACTCGTATGTCACTTGGGAATTTTTTGGAAGTTAAGAGTAAGAGTTTCTCGAAGGAAAAGTCGATCAAACCAAAGCTCGCCAATTTGATCTTCTGCTTAATACATGTGAATGAGATCTTAGACTGGTAGGACGGAATCCAACTGTCCAATTTCTGGATTCGATTGATCTCTTGCACCACTTTGTCGATGAAACTTTGATCATCCGAGACAATGGCCTCGACATTTTCCCTTTGTAAGTGATAGTCGAAAGACTTCAGCTCCGTCGTATTAGGAATGACAGCTTCGGTCAAAGCCTCGACAATATCACAAACGTAGAAGCAATCTTGGAAGTCATTGTTCGAGTTGTCATTGTACTTGAGAAGATTGAACAACAAGCCTTTGATGTTCAGAGGTACCTTTCCGTCATCATCGCGGATCTCGCTCAAGAAGTGAGGGATAGCCTTCTGCAAGAACAATTTTCCGAAATCCTCGAAAGAATTGCTCTTTGGAATGTAGCTGTCATCGAAGCAGAATAACTTCTTGAAAGCCATGATTAGATAACCAAGTCCAGCATAGCCATTGGATTTGTGAGAAAATCTCGCAAGAGCTTTAGCTGCAGCAATTCTGACTCCGTAAAAATACCTGCTGTCCATCAAGGTTCTAGTCAAGGAAGTGCAATAGATAGCATTGGGCTTTTCTTGCTTCCCAAAGTACTCAATTGCACCGATTTGAGCCTCAATGTCTCTGTCTTGCTGTAACTGAGATGCAAACATGTAGTCCGGCTGCTTGACGTTAACTCTCGCTATCCATTCAAAGTCCGTATCCACTCTTATCCACTCGAAAGGATCCAAGAACTCCTCATCTCGCTTTGGCCATTCCTCGAATCTCCATGCTTTGACATCCGCTTCACTATCAAGGATATCTCCAAGCTTGGCAAAAACTGGATTTGCTTCGTTATTCTCCTCTTTACTTTTCTTCAAACGCTTGAATTTGGTGTTGTACTGAACATCGAATTTCACAACACTGTCTTTGATGTCAACGATATGCTCATACGGCGTACCATCAGCCTCATGAACTCTTATGGTCATGGGCCCCAAGAATGTGGACTGCACTGGATAGATGGGTCTGTCATTAAGGTATGTCAAAGACTCATCAACAAACGTTTCCGGTGTTGTATGCCTGATTTTCGCTTGCTGAGCTTGAACTTGTCGTATAACAACCTCAATCAACGAACGTTTCTTATTGAATCGTTGGGTGATGTTGAACACTGGAGTTCCAACACCGTAGACCCATTGCTTGAAAAATGATTCAAGTCGATTTCTGTAGACTCTCTCACAAACATATTGGAAATGCTGGGTGGAAATTGTTCCATTTTGTAAGTCTCCAGACATGGCTTGCAAAAAGATTTTTGGCAACACTCTGGAAAGGCCAAAAGACTTGTCGGTCTTAGTCATTCGGTGGTCGAGAATGTATAAAATGATTGGAGCCTTGAGACGCACGAACTCAAAGTCAGATTCTGAAACTGGGAAGTTAAGCGCATGTAAGCCAAGCGGACACTTCCCGACATCCTCGCGGATGATCTTATCCATTTTCAACTTGATTTGATATTTGAGCTGGTTCTGTCCCATAAGAACTCTGAGAAACTGAAAGCTCATGAACTTTGCAATACCAACAGTGCACCAAATATCATTGAATACCTGGGGGACAATGTTGATACCAGACCACTGACCGGCTATACATCCGAGAATTTCTTCTGTAGTGTTGAACATTGGCTCAATCACATCGGCTGGGTATAGCAAAGAGTCACTTAGGAAAGTAAGACCGGCAAAATTATTGTAAGGATATGTCGGACCAGACACAAATGTGATAGCATAGGATGCAAATGGGAACGAACCGAATTCTTTCAGGAAAAAGTCAACTGCTTGGTGAGCAAAGATGCAAGTGTTTTGCGCCAATTCTTTCTGACCCGGCAAGTAATATAACATTACTGATGATGACGTCTCGTCCTTTTCGATTTCCTCAAAATCTTCCAACGCTTCCTCTTGTACTCGAGGAGCACCTGAGCTGTCTTCGAAGTCAGATAGCTCCAAAGATTGGAAAGGACCAACCGCCCAGCCTACGTGGTGGGCGCAAATTGGATTGAAGATCGACCATGAGACGACTTTCTTGGTCAAGTCTGTAGGATGAGGACTTTCCTTGGTGTTATTAAAATCGCCGGTGCATACACTCAAGTCGTAATTATCAGTATCGTCTTCATCTTCATCTTCATCTTCATTTCCATCTTCGTTATCGTCATCTGCCACTTCTGGATCTTCACCCGACGATTTGTCGGCGCCATTTGAAGTCTGATCGTCGTGTTGATCGACATCCATAGCATCATCCAGCGCCGCATTGCCAATGTCTTCTGTTGCTTGAGTCGGTAGTAAGTCGACAATATTCTTCGTAGACCGAGGAATGGTCAATTCAATGGACCAAGTATTTCGCTCCCACATGTTGTCTATGCATGGTACCCAAGATGATGTTGAGACATTATACTCGGAATTCACGGTGTATACATGCCAATTCTTTTTGGACTGGGCAGCATCACAGATGAAGTTGATACCGTTGCGAGGATTGATAATTTCGTACTCAACGCCAATTGTGATGGGCGTATAGCTTTCGCTGTGTGTGTTTCTTGCACGTAGCTGTAAAGGAGTCAACCCAGCTGGCTGAGAGGACGGCGTGGCAAAGGTATTGCCATCTGTAAGTTCAATTTTGAGGTTTTTTGGAAGGATAATACCCAACTCCTCGGTGTTGGTGTTCTCAAGTTTGTCTGGAGCGTACTGGTCTGCAATCACCTCTCCGAAGATGTAGTTGAGCTTTTGCCGTATCAAGTGATGCTGATGGATGGAGAACTCTGGTGAGTAAACATCGAAGAGATTGACCGCCTTGGTGGCAACACAGTCCTCGAAAACCTTTGGGTCGTTGATGTATAACATGTCCTGGTGGATGTAGTTGGTGCAGGCAGACCCGTTGACGTAGATGTTTTTAATGGCCATTTCTCTGGCATCTAGCTTCACGGCTCGAAGAGTGCCTGATGTTGGAACTATGGTGATCTCTGTGAACCCCACAATCAGTTTTTGGGCAAGATCCAAGTCCAAGTTTATTCGTTGGTGGGCAACTTTAAATGGTTGAGTCAGCAAGTTGACGGTGCGGGCCCGGGTGCTGCGGGCCTTTGGAGTACCTGTCTGACCCGTGTGCTTGGGTGTTGGAACCGCCAGCTGACGTCCACCATGTATGTTCAGCGTCAGCATGATAGGGAACAATAAGTGAAGGTTGGAGTGTTGACTATACTTTTCATGAGTCTCGCGTAGTGCATACAAGACGGTGGACCAGAAGCTGGGGCACCAGGTATTTCCGCAACTTTTTATAATTGGCAGATATATACAGGGGTTTTGGTATCGAAGTCACAGTTGCCTGTCGATTTCGGAGGTTCTGAAACCGCATTCAAGTTGATTTGAGGGATACCTCCGGCTCCTTGAGAACACACTCCACCTCGTAGTTGGCGCGCACTAGGCCGTATGTTGGAAGGGCAACAATGTCACCAGAATTTGAGTCAACAACAATTGGCACGGTCAGGTTTCCTGGAGGAGCGACTTCCAAGTTTGTGAATGCCTCCATAAGTGATTTGCGCATTTGCAGTGTATACGGGAGAATTGTGACCGAGGATTTTCCCGAGCATTTGAGTCGCACCCACCAAGTTCTATCGTACAAAATCCAAGGTGAGAACTTCTCCTCAACTAGGATATTTTGTGATAATGCAGCAGCATCTGCTCTGATTGGCAGTTGCTTAGACAATTGGAAGTGGAGGTTCTCTCCGTCTCTTGCAATCTTGAACACAACATTCATGTACGTCATAACTGTCTCTCGTTCTTCTCCACTCACAAACTCGTCAATGCGAGGAAGGGCCCGCCTTTCGATCTTTGCGTATGACCAGTGCATGTGCTTGGAGGGGGAGACCTGAGCAGCTTTAAAGTAGAGCCACCTAGCAGCCACTAGTGGCTCAATGTTGCTCCACATGGTCGCCGGCACACTGAAAGTAACAGTGGCATTTTTTTCTTCCACGGCGAGATTGCCATTCTCGGCCACAAACTTATCAAGCGCACGAGTTTTGGCTTCCAAAGTATTGATTGTGCCATCTAGCATCGCAATTGACTCTTTCAAACTAGCCTTGGACAACATCAGCGCATTGGGTTCATGTCGAGGCACATGCTCATTCACCATGTACCGAAGTAGATTCCGTTTGGTCAACCAGCGATCCAGGTTGGTGTGATCCTCGTGCCATTCAACTCCGTTAGATGTGCACACAGATTGAAGTTCTGATTTTTCAAAAGGGAGGAGTGGCCGAATGACAGACATGCATGAATGTGGATCGGTGCGAGGAAGCGGAATCGCCGATCGGCACTTCAAGCCGTCAAGCCCATAGAGAGTCGAGTTCATCTGGAGCCTCTGTAGCATGGTCTCTATGCGGTCGTCCAAGGTGTGTCCAACCAACAACGAGCGTATTCCCAAGCGTTTCCCCTCGTTTCGAAATACTGAGTATCTCATGTTTCTGGCCACCTCCTCGAAGTTAGTGATGGTAGCCACATGCTTATCGTAAGAGAGACGAAATACCAGGTGGTGCACCCCCCACCGTCGAACCAAATCGCCGACGTTGAGAGCTTCTTCCTCGGATCCAGATCGGTAGTCGTGATCGATTGTGATTGCATGGATCGATAGTGATGGGTGGTAGCGGTTCTTGTATTGGGAAAGCAAGTAGGTCAAGCACATGGAGTCAACTCCTCCCGAGAGCGCCACCATCAATTTTTCAGGTACGTTATTGTCAAAGCATCGTAGTAGCTGGTGTCTGAAAGAAACGAGATCGAGCATGAATGTTGAGAAGATGCACATAAGATCGCGAATGTATGGCCTACTTTGGATATGCGCACCACTACATATATCTATATATATGGATCGCTAACGATTTATGTGGGTGGCAGTGAACTCAGGTATGCAGCAACAAAGGAAGAAGAGGCAACCTATATTTCATTTGACACTCACCATCAGTAAGTTAGAAACTTGACATCTGTTCCCTAGGAAAGTCCATCCGCAGTAGTCCTCTGAGAGACACTTCCGAACACGAACAGAAATACTTCATTAGTCACGACTTAGAGTGAACACAGCCTGCAATGCTTCAGCATATCGTGACCTCATGATGACAAACGTCGTCACCGTAATCCCACGATGACTAACGTGGTCACAGTAACCTGGGACCCGCACCCGTACATCTCACTTGCATGGCGAGAAAAAAAAATGTATGAGTAATTGAGGTTTTTTCAAGCGGAGCTCAATCCTCAACAACTTCCACCATCATGGCTGACGAGAACAATACGTTTTTCAACTTCTCGAAAGAGGAGGAGAAGGTCATTGACCAGTGGGATGAGACCGACGCGTTCCAAAGATCGCTCGAGTTGACAAAAGATTTCCCTAGATTCGCCTTTTTCGATGGTCCTCCATTTGCAACTGGAACTCCCCACTACGGCCACATGTTGGCGTCCACAGTCAAGGATATCATCCCTCGTTATGCCACCATGAACGGATACCATGTCGAGAGAAGATTTGGTTGGGACACCCACGGTTTGCCCGTGGAGCACGAGATCGACAAGAAGTTGGGCATTACCGGTAAAGAGGACGTGATGAAGTTGGGTATCGACAAGTACAACGCCGAGTGTCGCTCCATTGTGATGAGATACGCAGACGAGTGGAGAAGAACCATCCGCAGATTGGGCCGTTGGATCGATATGGACAACGACTACAAAACGTTATACCCTGAATTCATGGAGTCTGTTTGGTGGGCTTTCAGCGAGCTCTACAAGAAGGACTCCGTGTACAGAGGGTTGAGAGTCATGCCATATTCGACAGGATGCACCACGCCATTGTCAAACTTTGAGGCTCAGCAGAACTATAAGGACGTCAACGATCCAGCCGTCACCATTGGTTTCCCCTTGGTGGACGACGAGAACACCTGGTTGGTTGCATGGACCACCACGCCATGGACTTTGCCTTCTAACATTGGTCTCGCTGTGAACCCTAAGTTGGAGTACACCAAGATCTACGACGAGGACAAGAAGAGACACTACATCTTGTTGGAAAGCTTGTTGAAGTCCTTGTACAAGAAACCAGCTGCTGCTAAGTACAAAGTGGTTGAGAAGATCATGGGTAAGGACTTGGTGGGCCTCAAATACGTGCCAATCTTCGACTACTTCTACGAGCAGTTCAAGGATCACGGTTTCAAGGTCATTGGTGCTGACTACGTCTCGGATGACTCTGGTACTGGTATTGTTCACCAGGCTCCAGCTTTTGGTGAGGTCGATTTCACTGCTTCTACTGAAGCTGGCGTGATCAACGAAAAGAGAACGCCTCCTAACCCAGTGGACGACAACGGTAAGTTCACTGACGCTGTGAAAGACTTTGCTGGTATCTACGTGAAGGATGCAGACAAGTTGATCATCAAACATTTGACCGAGAACGGGCGCATGTTGTACGCTACTCAAATTACCCACTCGTACCCATTCTGTTGGAGATCGGACACCCCCTTGTTGTACAGAACAGTGCCAGCTTGGTTTGTGCGCATTGGTGAGATCATCCCACAGATGTTGGACAACGTCGAGAAGACCAACTGGGTGCCTTCCAACATCAAGGAGAAGAGATTCTCCAATTGGATTGCCAACGCCAGAGACTGGAACATCTCGAGAAACAGATATTGGGGTACTCCAATCCCATTGTGGGTCAGTGACGATTTCGAGGAGATTGTCTGTGTTGGCTCCATTGAGGAGTTGAGGCAGTTGTCTGGTCGCTCTGACATCACTGATATCCACAGAGACAGCATTGATGACATCACCATCCCATCCAAGAAGGGTAAGGGTCAATTGAAGAGAATCGAGGAGGTTTTCGACTGTTGGTTCGAATCTGGTTCCATGCCTTACGCTGCTCAGCACTACCCATTTGAGAGAAAGGAGACTTTCTCGCAGGGCTTCCCAGCTAACTTCATCTCGGAAGGTTTGGACCAAACGAGAGGTTGGTTCTACACTTTGACCGTGTTGGGTACGCACTTGTTCAACACCGCTCCTTACAAGAATGTCATTGTTTCCGGTATTGTTTTGGCCGCTGATGGAAAGAAGATGTCCAAGCGTTTGAAGAACTACCCAGACCCAGGTGTTGTGTTGGACAAATACGGTGCCGATGCTTTGAGATTGTACATGATCAACTCTCCAGTATTGAGGGCTGAGACCTTGAAATTCAAAGAGGAAGGTGTGAGAGAGGTTGTGTCCTCCGTCTTGTTGCCTTGGTACAACTCCTACAAATTCTTGAAGGATGCTGCTGATGTTTTCAAGAAGGAAAACGGTACTGCCTTTGTCTATGACCCATCGTTGTCTTCCGACAATGTGATGGACAGATGGTTGTTGGCATCCATCCAGTCCTTGGTCAAGTTCGTGCACGAAGAAATGCAAAGTTACAGATTGTACACTGTTGTGCCTAAGTTGTTGAACTTGATTGACAACTTGACCAACTGGTACATTCGTTTCAACCGTCGTCGTATTAAGGGTGACACAGAACTCGGTATCGAGGACACCAAGAAGGGTCTCAACACTTTGGCAGAAGGTTTGTTCATCTTGTCGAGACTTATGGCACCATTCACTCCATTCTTGGCCGATGGTATCTACCAGAGATTGCAGCCATTCTTCTCCAAGGAGGAGTTGGAGAAGTACGCTGTTAACAAGGAGGTCAAGGACATCCGCTCCGTCCACTTCTTGTCTTACCCTCAAGTGAGAGAAGAGTGGTTCGACTCCGCCATTGAGGTTGCCGTCTCCAGAATGCAGAAAGTCATCGACATGGGACGTAACATCAGAGAGAAAAAGATGATCTCGTTGAAGACTCCATTGAAGGAGCTCGTCATTTTGAACGCCGATCCCGAGTACTTGAAAGACATCGACTCCTTGAGCAGCTACATCAAGTCTGAGTTGAACGTCAGAAACATCATCATCACCTCCGACGAAGCTGCATACGGTGTGCAATACACTGCTGTTGCTGACTGGCCAGTGCTTGGTAAGAAGTTGAAGAAGGACGCCAAGAGAGTCAAGGCAGCTTTGCCAAACGTTTGTTCCGAGGATGTGAAGAAATTCTCTGAGACTGGAAAGATCACTGTCGATGGCATCGACTTGATCGCTGAAGATTTGCAGGTGCAGCGTGGTTTGCCTGAAAAGGATGTTTCTTCTGGCCACGAGGTCAGAGCTGAGAAGGATCTTTTGGTCATCTTGGATGTGAACTCGTACCCTGAATTGCAGAGTGAAGGTTTGGCCAGAGAGTTGATCAACCGTATCCAGAGATTGCGTAAGAAGGCCGGATTGAACGCTACTGATGAGGTGCTGGTTGAGTACAACGTCCTCAAGGACACCATCAACTTTGAGAGCGTTGTTAAGGACAACAGCGATCTTTTGGTCAAGTGCACAAAGAATCCATTGTCATCTTTCACCTCTGCCTCCGAGGCTTCAGTTATCATTGACGAGGAACAGTCCATCAATGACACTACTTTCAACTTGAGATTGTTGAAGCTCTAAGCTAGAAATCTCCGTGGACATAGAACTCAGTTTCACGTCATCACGTGTTCTGTAATAAATACAAAGATAATGCTATTTCTTAGTAGTTCAACAACCACACTCCCAATCCAGCACCGCCAACAACTGCAAGTGCATGTCCATTGATTGCAGTTGTATCACAACAGCCTGTGTCGGCTACTGTAGTGTAGTTCGCCGATTCACACTTCAATGTGTTGTCTGAATAATCCCAGACTCTAACAATCTGATCCACTGAAGTAGCAACAACCTTGTGAGGACCAGCTTTGCTGAGTCCCGTGATTGTGGCCGAAGCTGCTGCTTCAATGAAGGAATTGACCAGTAGCGTAACGTTGTTGTGGTCAAACACCAACTGTGACAATATCAACGAATTGTCATCGCCGCCTGTTACGATGTGCAATGCATCCGCATCTTCGACAACCAATAGAGCTTTCACTCCACTTTGATGGAGCTGCTGGTGAACGACTAACTTGTCGAGCTTGCTAACTTGAGTGGTTGAAAGACAAGAGGAGACGTCCCAAATTGTAACGTATCCATCGGTGCTTCCTGCCATGAGATAAGTCAGGCCGTTCTGAGTAATGAAGTGAACGTTCAAGATGCAAAATGTGGAGTAAGTGTCCTCAAGGCATAACGTAAAGGTCTTGCTCTCCTTGTCGAAGTAGAAAATCTTGATTTGCGAATTGGAGTATACCGCCGCGATCCAAAATCCACCCTCGACCGCAATAGACGCAAAATCCATGATTCTCAAGTCGGGAAACTCCTCAGAAGACTCAAGACGAGCATGCTCAACGATGGTTGTAAGCGAGGAACCGAACCTATTGATTTTCCACATTAGAAGCTCCTCATTGGCAGCTGAACTGACAATGTACTCGTGATTCAAGAACCCAATGGTTTGCAAACCCGAGATATGGTTGTTGAGAGTCCAAAGCGGCAAGATGGTTCCCTCCGAGTCCAACTTCCCGAGTTTGATTGTGGCATCCTCAGAAGCAGTAGCGATAAGCTTGGTTCCATCTGGCTCCTGGACAGGACTTATGGAGACTCCTCTAATTTCACGGCCATGTGTTCCATTAATGAGCAAGCCGTGGTTAGAGCTTGCAAATCTGCTGTTGAGATTTCTCGAGATAAGGTCGGATTTCTTCAAGTACGCAAATTTTCCGGTGCAGCTGTCCAGATGTTTGACAAATTTCCACTGTCTGTGGGCCCCGCCGCAAACATGGTGATCAATCTCGATTTGCTTCGTTTCATTCCAGAGATAGAATGCCGACGACCGGAATCCGTAAAGGTAAAGATCATTCTCCTCGACAAAACCTCCTTCAATCACTCCACGAGAGAGTTTGTTCTGCAAAGCCACCTCGAACTTGAATGTTTCGTCGCTCACTCGAATGGACATATAGACATAGGTTCCATCACGTACCGTGAGAAGGGAAATCAAGTGATTTTCTGAGGATTGCACCGTAGAAATAGAAGTGATCGTATCACCAGGGCAGACCTTACGAACAATCAGAGGCAACTGGTAAGACTCTCCATCTAGGTTGTAAACTGCAAAATTGGCGTGCCTCGAACCAACAAGAAGCCAATGGTTCCTTGCATCAAAATGTACCGAGGTTGGAACAAATACTTTGGGGTCCGGCCTGTAGAGCTGCACAGTCTTGGCGACCGCTAATTTGCCCTCCTTCACAACCAATTTTCTGAGTTCAAATGGCACATTTGGGTTGGGACAATGCAAGAGGGCGTAGTACTCTTTTCTCTTGCTGTCTTCGGCCACCAACACATTGATGATCTTTCTAGGTGGTTGCGCTTCGTCTTTGAGCCACTCCAAACTGGCCAAGTTGCCGTTCTGATCGAAGGTTAAAGATAAAATATCCCCCAGCAGAGTGAAGATTGCGCCAGCATTAAGCAAAGGAAACGCATGCAACATTCCCGACTCCTTCACTAGACACTCCTCCTCTGGTGAAATGCTGATGCTGGACCATTTGTTGGAACTTTCCAGGTATGTGAAGATTTTGCCAAATGACGTAGTAATAATTGTTATTTGGCACCTGCTCAACATGGCAAACTGCTTGAAAACCTCTTTCGCTTCAAGCTTAATCCCAGTGTGTGACTCCACCATCTCTGGCGAGTAACTGCATAAATCATCTCCCAAGCTAGAAATGTCATGCACTCGAAGTTTTCCATCGGCACCTCCAGTAACGCTGGCTTTAAGGACGCTCTCGTCGACATCACCAGACCATATGTGCTTGCCCAGGTGGCAGTGGTCCCACAAATACGTCTGCGAAAGCGCCTCATTGCCCTGCTCATACTTCCACAATCTGGCCGTACAGTCTTCGCCAGTGCTGAAGATACTGACCGAGTTTTCAGAGCCAGAAACAAACGCCAACGACCAAATACGCGAGCCGTGGCCCCAGCCTGTAGCAAGAACCTCACCGGTTAGGAAATCGTAGAGTTTCACCGACCTGTCGTCAGAGCACGACACGATGTACTTCCCATCGTGGCTAATCTTGACTCCAAAAATGGAACCTTCGTGGGCGGTCAAAAGGTGCACAATCTCTCTGGTTTCTAGGTCCCATACCATGACACCACTCATAACAGTGCCAGCAGCAATGTATTTCTTCCCAGAACTGGTGATCTTGATCGATCCGCTGTATAAGATGGACTTCTCGTCACAGTGGATTTTCTCTTCGACAGCAAACTTGCCGGACCCAAAATTGACCTTGAGAACTTCATTGTGAGAGGTCAAAATCAAGATGCGGGAGTCGTCAAGGAACTCACAAGCGACGATCCACTCATTGATGGATTTCTCGTGAATGGTGTCATCGGATGAAGTGTCAACAACAGCGAAAGAGCGTCCACCTGCCAACACGGCTTTTCCTGAGTTATCTAGAACACCGATGTTGTGGATTTTGTTTCTTTGGAATGCTCTTTGTGTGGAATTGAGGGAGATCTGGTTAGTCTTCACGTCGACCACGAACACTTTGAGTATGGGTCCGTAACCGACCAAGATCTGATTGTCATGTATTTTGAGGGCGGTGACAGGCCCGTAATGCTGAATCTCTTTTATAAAATGCTCATTGAGAGAGGATACGTCGTTTTTTGCGGGCATGACAGCTTCTTGGTTATACGACTATTGGAAATTTTCCCATCACAGAGATGGAGCTGCATGCAGGCCAAGATGGGGCATCTCTACAGTGGGGCAATAACGAATACTGTATCGATTCTATATCCCTAAAGCTTGGTGCCCTTGACATTGATAATCTGCTTGATCGAATCGCTGACGGTAGTTGACAAGTCGATCAAGGGGAAACCAAGGAGCTCTTTCGTTTTGGAGTTATCGATCTTGCTCAACGTCTTGATGATGCCCGCACCTGCGCCTTTCTCACCCACTGGGATCTTGCCCTTCAAGTCTGGGAACTCCGCGTTCAACACGTCAAGCAAGTCCTGACCAGTGAACCTGTCTGCGTTCAAGATCAATCTCTCATTTGCAATTGGCTTCTCAAACGCTACCAAGTGAGCCTTGGCCACGTCTCTGACATCGACAAACCCGCCCTTAACAGCAGGAACTGGCGAGTCAGCAGTCAACTTCAACAACTGGTTGAGAATCTCCGACGAGGTATTCAAGTTGTCCTTGACCTCGGAGTCAAAGGCCTGTGGCCCAAACACAAACGATGGGTT
Organism: Sungouiella dosseyi; assembly: GCA_030573325.1. Taxonomy (NCBI): domain Eukaryota; kingdom Fungi; phylum Ascomycota; class Pichiomycetes; order Serinales; family Metschnikowiaceae; genus Sungouiella; species Sungouiella dosseyi. The sequence goes on from JAJMDA010000004.1 coordinate 72,895, forward strand.
GACGTAGTTAATGGTGAACTTTGGCTTCTCTGCAGCAACAAAGTCCCACGCCGCCTTCTCGGCAAATTTCTTCGAGCCTCGGTATCCTGCAACAGGGTCTTTCTTTGCATCTTCCCAGGAAATCTCGTTCCAAGACTCCTCAGTCACAACGTGTGAAGGATCCAACTCCTTTTCGGCAGTGGAGACAGCAGCGTAGGACGACGTGACCACGACATTCGTGATTTGTGGGCCGTACTTTTGGATGGCAGACAAGGCGTTCTTGGTACCATTGACTGCTGGCTTGAGCAATTCCTCTTCGACGTCGGTGGCCTTGAAGTGGAAAGGAGATGCCGTGTGCAAGAACACGGTCACTTCTGGGTGCTTCTTCAATGCCTCGTCAAAAGCGCCCACTTTCTCAACATCGGGGACAATCTCGTACGAGAAGTTTGGGCTGTTCAACAACTTGGACAAATGTTCGCCCTTGGCCGCCGATCTAACGGTGCCAACCACCTTGTACCCTTTCTCGAGCAAAAGCTTGTCGATGTGCTGGGCAATAAATCCAGTTGCGCCGGAAACAAAAACTGTGGTAGTCATGGGAAAAGAAAAAATTCGGTGATTTGAGTGGGGTTTGGCCTCAATTTCCGAACCCTTTATATACCTCCACCTTTCGCTATCGGGATTGCACACAGCCGGTTAGTAAGACTCCACACTTTTCATACCATCACCACACCCCATCACCACACCGTGCATTTGAGAGGGGATTTTTAATACTCACATATCTTAGGTTGCCCAGCTCAGTTTTCATATGATCTTTTTTGCTTTCCAACACCTTGAACTGCAAATTTCACGCCGGCTTGTCGTTGGTGCCGGTCGCTTAATACTGAATTAGTGCTCGCTAATATACAAACTGGACTCGCTCATGCCGTTAGTGGGGACGCATCGGGACGCCAAAAACGGAAATTCAGGTCTTCCAAACACCTTCATTTTTTCCTACTTCAATTAACCCGTGATATAGTATTAAAATAACCCCATATTTAACCCCCATTAAAATTGATTATTACAGTTGCAGAACGGCTCGACTAGAAAGAATTGGCAACCGCGAATTGTCCACACCCAAGTAACCACTGTGACATTCTGTGTGTGTGTGTGTGTGTGAATAAGATGGCACAGCAGACTTGAGCGGGAGTCTTCACGATTGAAAAAAGTTCTTGTGTGGTGAAATTAGTTGGCCTCCACAGGCTTCTCGGTCTTGTTGTTGATCGAGTCAGTGGAGTTCTCAGCATCGTCGGCGCCAACTCTGGTGTGCTTCACTTGCTCAAACAATTTCTCTTGCTCTTGCTTGGTCAAGTTGTGCTTCTTCTTACCCTTGATGTGGTACATTGGGTTCAACTGAGCCAAAGTGACACCCTTAAGGAATGGCAAGTGGCCGTTGCGCTCCTCAAACCACAACAAGTAAACGGCAAAGATAACAGCAATCCAGTAAACGTTGTACCCGATGACAGAGCCGTAGGTGGCCGAGTTTTGCCATCCCAACAATGCGTTGAACACATCCCAACCGTTGTCGGTTTCTGGGTTGCAGCAGTTCACGTGCCACACAGACTTGGAGATGTCGTAAGTACCAGGACCAGAACCGTTTTCGGAAGCATCACCACCAGTAGCGTTGTTGTACTTGTAAGTCTCAAAGTACCAGATACCTCTGGAGAACAAGCCAGCAGCGATCAAGTACAAGATACAAGTGGAGATGATCAAGAAGATCTGGATGGAGATGGTGGAACCGGAGTAGTACAAGAGCACACCAACAAGGATACCAGCGATCAAACCAACAATGACAGGAATAGGGAACGACGATGCTGGCGAGTTCAATCCGACACCTCCGACAAACACCACGGCTTCCAAACCTTCTCTCAAGGTGGTGATGAAAGGCAAGATAAACATGGCATACTTCTTGGTGAACTGGCCCAAACCGAAACGGCCCTTGCCCTTTGGCTGCTTGACAAGCGCTTGAGCCAACTTGACTCTCCACTTCTCCTTCATCTTGTTGATACGCAACATGGCAAGACCCATCAACGAAATCAACACGGTAGCAATGATACAGAAGATACCTTCCCACAAATCTTCCGAAGAGGACCAAATGTCCTTACCCAACGAGTAGAAAGCTCCAATGAAAGCACATCCAATGATCAAACAGATAACGACTCCTAGAATTGCCCCTACCCAGACTTGTCGGTTTAGCTTCTTGTAAACGACTGGGTCCTCGGTGGCACCACCAAGACCTTGTTTCAAGAAGGCCAAGAGAACCGACACCACAATGACGGCCTCCAAGGTTTCTCTGAACACCACAAAGAAAATTTGCACGTTGAAAACGTTCACCATTCTGCAATAGTTTTAGGGGGTTATTACCGAAGAAGTGCTTGAGGAAGCAGGACTAACGGAAGTGAAGAACGGTAGACAGAGAGTGCGACACTAAAGAGGGGGAATCTTTCACTGGTGGTGAAATTTGCCAGTATTTATAGTGGCCTGGCCAATTCCCGACAAGGGCATTGACATGCCCTGCGGTTAGTGGAAAGGGCTGCCAGCTTCGTGCATGAAGCAAATGCACCAAAGCCGCTCCCAGTGCTTATCTGGACCATCTCTTGCTTCTGACCTGCATGTACTCACAAGACTGGCCCGCGTCGCACAAGTGAAAGGTTGCTTTGCGCCAATGAAACCACTCCATTCCCAAGCCAAACTGCACCTGGTTAGGTTCTCGGTGTCCGTCTGCATATACTGACGTCTCCCTATTTCAAAGGCTTTGGGAGGTGGGTGACACAAGCGAATTGGACGCCTGTGCGGCTGAGATGGACAGCGCGATCTCGCGTACGCAAGTGAATAAAAAATGAGCATGTAGGCAACAATTGTTGCAAATACTATACTTTTGGCCAACTTGATCGTGAAAGGGCGAACTCTCTCAGTTTTCGGGGAGGGCACTAACCGGCTGTAACTGGCCACTCAAACTGCCAAGAAAACTTTTCGAGAGATGCGTCCACCCAACCTGCCAAACAGATTTTCTTGGCACGTCAAGTCCGGCCCACTTTTGGGCCAAACAAAGGGCTACACTTGATCATGGAGCCGAGTAACCGCATAATGGACGAGAAAAACACATGAACCCGTGCACGGGCATATGCCTCATGTGCTGGGCCCTTCAATTTGCCTACAATAATGTCTATTTACCACCGATGCCCCCTGCAGGGGCGACACATCACGTGCAAGACGCCTCTTGTTTCTGCCGAAAACGGCCAGACACGCTGGACATTGACCAATTGCCCGACAATCACCTGACAAACTTGCCAAGTGGTGGTACCCTCGACGGAGTGAAAATTTCTAGGCGCAAACTTTTCGTACAATTTTCAAGTGAAATCTCCACCGTAGCCAGTCAGACTGAGTGTCAAAAAAAATTTACTTAATTTCGGCTGTTCGGGAACGCAAGCTCACTATTTTCAGCCCTCATGCATCATTGCGTTTGAAATTGCGTCGATCTACCGCGTGCCGGTTCAGCTTGCTCAACCTACTTTCGCTATATGTTACGCGGTAAACAACCCTCGTTTGCATGCGTTGTCTACGGGAGATAAAGTAAAATCCTTCATTGTGACGTGCCTCAAAATCCCGCACGGTCGGGGTTCATGTACGGTTGCAGTGGTTGATTCGCGAAACTCGCAAACCGTTACAATCATCGCAGCCAGTGCCCAAATCAACGTAACCAATAAAGCTGGCACAAATAAGCGCAGCCAATGGGTTTTGTGGACGTGTCGGATTGACGAAGAAGCTGAGCGAAAGGGTTCATTGAGCCTTTTTGGGGCAGGTTGGAATCTCGTATATTCTTTGGTTCTGACTTGTTAGAGGTCCAGGTTGGCACCGTGAAATATTGACCCGAAATCCGTATTCACTGGCACATGGCAGGTTCCACGAACTCTTTGGCAGTCATGAGATATCGGAGCTGTTGGGACGGGACTTTCCTTTGTTCTCTTCGTTCCTTTTTCCACTCCCACCACATTGGGTACTACTGCATAAAACCATGCAACACAATACCTGGTTGTGGCCACACTCACAGTTTCTCTTCGGCGAAGCGGACTACTATCCCGTAAACACCCTAATATCCTTCCAAATGCTTGCTTGTCTGGCTTCAAATTGAACGGTCGGTTGGATAGGTTCAACAGGCACGTCAACATCTGTTTGTCTCACTCACCATATACTAGGCAATATATTCAGTCAAACACATACCACCAGCATTAATTGTCCTGGATGAGGAAAACAGACACTTAATCAACGAGATCAAGCACCCGTATGTCCGCCATTGCGACTGCGAAATATTGAATAAGCACTCTCAGTGCACCTACGATAATGGCTGGGACTCTGGGTGTCAAACAAACAGAGAATCGTGTGCTTCAATTCTGAGCGACCAACGGCAGACAGAAAAGAACTTTCATTTTGCATTTTCCCTGAGAATCTGCGAGGCGTTGTAGCAGGCGGAAATGCATTTCGACCAATCGCGCTACTTGCTTCCAGATCAAGTCAACCTCAACAAGATTTACGGGGCCTGGCGAAAGAGCGCATTGACCAAGAGTGGTTCAATTTTCGGGCTCAATAGTTGCACCCGGAACTTTGCAAACCGATCTCTATCCATCGCGGAGATTTCAGTTTTCATATACTTCAATTTATAGTTATTGTTCATTTTTTTATCGCACTAGATAATCCGCTTGCAGAATTCCCCCAATCGCGAGATTCACCGTATGCAAAACCCCACTCCAACGTCTCCACCGAACCCATAATGTCATTGAAATACATCGACAACGCCAGAAAAATCTTGTGTATCGGGCGTAACTACGCTGCTCACATCAAGGAGTTGAACAACACCGCTCCTCAGCAACCGTTCTTCTTCTTGAAGCCGTCGTCGTCGGTGTTGAAGCCCAACTCCGGGCCATTCTTGATTCCCAACGGCGTGGTGCCCCACTACGAGGTCGAGTTGGCAATTGTGTTGGGCAAGACCTTGAAAAACTTGCCGGAGACTTTCACTTCTGACGAGGCATTAGACGCCATCGATGGCTACGCACTTTCCATTGACTTCACCGCCAGAAATGTGCAAGACGAAGCCAAGAAGAAAGGGTTGCCATGGAGCATTGCCAAAGGCTTCGACACGTTCTTGCCATTGTCCAACTTCATTGCCAAGAGCCAAGTGCCGGACCCTTACAATGTGAGATTGCAATTGGCGGTTAACGGCGAGAAACAGCAGGACGACTTGACAAACTTGATGATCTTCCCTATCCACAAGATCCTCAGCCACATGTCCAGCATCATGACCTTGGAGAAAGGTGACTTGATCTTGACTGGCACGCCGAAGGGAGTTGGCTCGGTGAAGCCAGGTGACCACATTTCTGCCAGCTTGAGTGTGGGAGACAAGGTGTTGGAGACAATTGACTTGCAAGCCGAGCAGAAGCCTGGCCCTTACGTCTACAAGGAAACCTAGAAGTTACATATACAAGGACACCGAGAAAAAAATCAATAGATGTCTATTTACACGAAGATCCCCTCTTTCGGTGGCACGTATTGCCTCAAGATGATGTTGGCCTCACTCATCACCCGATGAGACTGCTCGTCCATAGAGTAGCTCTGCGCGTAAACAACTTGCCTGATGCCACTCTGCACGATCTTGATAGAGCACGTCAAGCACGGGCACGTGTTGCAGTACAAGATGGAGTTCTCGCCGGCAATTCTGTCTCTGCCAGCCTCAAGCAATGCATTCTCCTCTGCGTGCAAACACAAACATGTAGAGAGTGCAGCTCCACTGCCCTGACCTTGGTTGCACCTCGGGCATCCTCCTTCGTTGCAGTTCGTCAAGTGTCGAGGCGTTCCATTGTACCCTGTAGCCACCACTCGGCTGTCTTTCACAATGACACAGCCCACTCTTCTTTTCATGCAGTTGGACCTCAACGCCGCCAAGTCGGCAAGGCGCATGAAATAAGAGTCCCACGTAGGTCGGAGCCGCTCGGGGTTCACAAGATCTAGCTCGCTTAGCTTGACATACAAGCTCTTCAAAGAGGTGGTGGTGTTGATGATCTTGATGTGGGCCTGGTTGTTGATTTCGATCAAGGGGTTGGCCGGGCTGAAGAGCAACGTGTCGGACTCGTTGGTGAACTGATCCGTGGTTAACTTGGACGCCTCATTCTTTAGGCAATGGCGCTTGTATCTCAATAGTATAGGAGCATCGATGCTGATATGCAAGAAGAACGGTCTTTTCTGGAGCTTCTGCAACGTCTCCATGTCTGCAATGTGCGTGATCACAAAATGTTTCCTCCAATTGTTCGTAACGAAGTCCAACAAGTCGTCAATGGTGGGAAACTTTTCAGAGTCTAGCTCGGAGGAAGTCGTCGACGCCTGGCCATTCGCATTTGCGGTATTGGTTTGTTCAACAGAAACAGGCTTGAATCCTTGAAACGTGAGGTACCTGGCGACCTCGGTTTTCCCGGCGGCTAGGGTGCCCGAGATTGCAATCAACATAGGTGGAACACGCGTTTAACTTTTTTGGTGCGGAAGTCTAATATGGAGACCAGAGGAAATGTGGAAGCGAGAAATGTCCACTGGGAAAGATTAGAAACACAGGTATAGTGGTCATATTTTTAGCTGCGTGCAATTAATTGCTGTCCTAATCTGTAAATTGTCGACTTTGACTAACCTTAGTTGCCTTTTTACATTCAGCTCATATTGTGTGATGGAAATGATAAACGTAAAATTAATGCGAATGTGGCTAAACGAGTAATAATCCGTAACACGATCAGCACACACAAATGAATTCCACATCAAAATGTACCAACTGATTATCTTAACCAAAACAGCTTGATTGGAAGCAACAACAAATACACGCCTAGCTCCAAAACATCAAAACTTCTCCCACTTCACCTGATGTGCCCGTATCGTTATCACCTGTTCTGTTCCTGCAGCCTAATGCAATCTTGCCATACCTAAGATTGATCATTCATTTTACGAGTCATCCACCAATTGCACAAATTCCGTTCGCTCCCATGTTTACAGTGTTGAGGTGGGTGTTGGTCTTGCAATTGTTTGCCTCAGCAGCATTAGCCACTGCTATGCTCGATTCTCCAGTAAGAAAGAGCGGGTACTGCTCAATGTTCGATAGTTGCGGCAAGAAGTCGGTGTTTGGGAAATCTTTGCCTTGTGTCAATAACACCCAAGCGGTTGCTGCTCTGCCCGAGAGTCTAGAAATTCTCAACCGGGTCTGCGGTGCCGATTTTTCATCCAGTGGACGTGTATGTTGCTCGCATGACCAGTTGGTGACATTGGAGGAGAACTTGAAGAAAGCCGAGCCGTTGATCAGCTCGTGTCCCGCTTGCAAAAAGAATTTCTACGACTTCTTCTGTCGATTCACATGCTCTCCAGATCAATCAAAGTTCGTGGAGGTGACAAAAGTGGCCACCGCTATTGACACGAAGAAGGAAATCGTTTCCGAATTGTCAGTGTACACCGATCCAGATTACGCTGCCCAGTTCTTCGATTCGTGCAAGGAATTGAAGTTTGCGGCAACCAATGGGTATGCCATGGACTTGATAGGAGGCGGGGCGAAAGATTACAGTCTGTTCTTGAAATTCTTGGGTGACGAGAAGCCACTCTTGGGTGGATCTCCTTTCCAGATCAATTTCAAGTATGAGTTGCCACACGACTCCAAGCTGGACTTGGAGCTTTCTTCTGGCGACATGAAAGCATGTAATGATGCTGTTTACAAGTGTGCTTGCTCTGATTGTTCTGTTGCCTGTCCGGACCTCCCCAAGTTTCACGATTTCCGCCAGTCTTGCAAAGTTGGCGCACTTCCCTGTTTTTCGTTCGCAATTACAATGATTTGGGTCTCGCTTTTTTTCATCATTGGAGGCTATCATGTGTACCTTGCGAGGTTGAAGAGGCAAGAGTTTGAGAGACTCAACAGAATCTTTGAAGGCGATTTCATTGGAGACGATATTGACGAAACGAATGGAATGGAGGATGAAGAGAACGTCGTCGAATGCTTCCTTAGCCCACATCAAGAAAACGCGCTCTGGATTTCCAGAAAATGGGGTGCTTTCAGAGAGAGCTTGTTGTCGCATATTGAAACAGCCTTCTCCCGGATTGCGCAGATGTGTGCCGAATCTCCATATCTCACCATCTCCACGAGTCTTATTGTGGTTCTTTTGCTATCCACTGGTTTGATGAAACTCGAATGGGAAACCGATCCAATCAAGTTGTGGGTGAGTCCAAGCGAGCCGGCGTTCCACGAGCGACAATATTTCGAGTCGAGTTTCGGCGAGTGGTTCAGAATTGAGCAACTATTCGTCAGCAACAAAGACGGTTCTCCCGTGCTTACGTGGGACACAATTCAATGGTGGTTTGAGAAAGAGTTGGAGTTGTATGAACTTGAGGATGAGTTCAACACAACACACTCGCTCGATCCTCTTTGCTTCAAGCCACTCGAAGAGACGTGTGTCATTGAATCATTTACTCAATACTTTCAAGGCGACATCCGCTATTTGACTGAAGATAATTGGGCACATGAGATCAACGCATGCGCAGAGTCTCCAGTGAACTGCTTGCCCACATTCCAGCAGCCACTAAAAAAGAACGTGCTTTTCTCTCTGGATAATGTCTTGGACTCTGAGGCATTCGTCATTACTCTTTTGGTCAACAGCAATCTGACAGATGAGGAGCACACTGCTAATGCAGTAGCATATGAGCATGCGCTACAAAACTGGGTAAGGAAGTTGCAAGCAGAGAAACCACACTTACAGATTTCTTTCAGCACGGAAATCTCTCTTCTGGAGGAGCTCAATCAGTCAACAAACACGGACGTCAAAGTTGTGGTAATTTCATACATCTTGATGTTCTTGTATGCGTCTATCGCTCTAGGTGGGAAAATTCCAACCAACTTTAGCTTGAAAAGCTTTGTTCTTACCCGGTTTCTCTTAGGATTCTCGGGGATTGTCATCATTCTACTTTCCGTGGCAGCATCTGCTGGTATTTGCTCCTGGGCTGGGATCAAGTCCACTTTGATCATTGCCGAGGTGATTCCGTTCTTGGTTCTTGCTATTGGTGTTGATAATGTCTTCCTCATAGTTCACGAGCTCCATCTCATCAGCGAGAGGGTCCCAGAAATGAATGTGGAATCCAGAATCTCCTTGGCGGTTAAAAAGATCGGTCCCTCATGCTTTATCAGCGCTGTATTGCAGGTTTCGATGTTCTTAGTTGCCTCGAGTATCCAGATGCCAGCAGTGAGAAACTTTGCGTTCTATTCTGCCGGAGCTGTTGCCATCAATTTCGTTCTTCAAATGACCGCTTTTATCGCGTTGTTGTCATTGGATCAGAAGCGTTTGGAGGATGGAAGGCTCGATTTGGCTCCGTGGATACAAGTGAATCGGATCGAGATCGCCAATGATGACGAGCTGGCAGAACATATCGAGTATAACTTCTCGAACCTCATCAGTCAGTACTATGGTCCTTGGCTCCTTCAACCTTCAAATCGAGGCAAAGTGCTAAGCATTTTCCTATTATGGCTAGGCATCTCATTGGCACTTTTACCTAACGTGCAATTGGGGCTTGATCAACGCTTAGCATTACCCTCTGACTCTTACCTTGTGGACTACTTCAATGCAGTTTACGATTACATGGACGTTGGCCCACCAGTGTTTTTCGTTGTGAAGGACTTGGATGTGACGACACGAGAAAACCAACAGAAGGTTTGTGGAAAGTTCTCCACCTGTGACGAGTTTTCCGTGGCCAATGTGCTTGAGCAAGAGTTCAAGAGGGGCAACAGTTCCACCATTGCTGAGCCCAGCTCTAACTGGCTAGACGACTTTCTCGCCTGGTTGAATCCAGATTTGGACCAATGCTGCCGGTTTAAAAAGACAGCGGTTGGAGAGGAGTTCTGTTCTCCCTTTGCCCCACCTAGGCAATGTGTTCTGTGTTATGCTGACCATTCTCCGCCGTATAACATTTCCATGGAAGGGTTGCCCGTTGGCGAAGAGTACATGATGTACTTCAAGCAATGGATTACCGAACCAAGCGACCCTTGTCCATTGGGAGGCAAGGCACCGTACTCCTCTTCAATCAACTACAATGATACTGCTATCAAGAGCAGCTATTTCCGGACCAGTCACAGCCCGTTGCGGTCACAGTCTGACTTCATAGTTGCTTACCAGAATGCGTTGAGAGTGGTTGACGAAATCAAAAAATTGGCGTCCGGGAACTTGGACGTGTTTGCATTTTCGCCCTTCTACGTGTTTTTCGTTCAGTATATCACAATCCTCTCTTTGACGTTCACCACGTTGGGAGTGGCTGCACTCATCATCTACGCTGTGAGTGCACTCTTGTTGGGGTCGTTAAGAATGGCGACCCTCCTCACCATCACAGCAGTTGCAATTGTCGTGAATATTGGCGGAGTAATGGCGGTATGGGGCATCTCGCTCAATGCCGTCAGTTTGGTCAACCTCATCATATGCCTTGGTCTCGCGGTGGAATTCACCGTCCACATCACCAGGGCATACCAGACGGTAAGAAACGAGGAAAGTGAGGAGGACCTCTATAATAGCTTCATGAACGGGCACGATGGCCCAAAATTCTTGCAGGACTACCGCAAAAGTCTACTTGCATTCAAAGCCTTGTGTCGTGTCGGAGGATCTGTGCTTGGTGGAATTACCATCACCAAGTTTATTGGCATTCTGGTTCTTGCATTTACGCGGTCCAAGATCTTTGAAGTGTACTACTTTCGCATGTGGCTCTCGTTGGTGTTTATTGCATCAACCCACGCGCTTGTCCTCATGCCGGTGTTATTGAGTATGTTTGGCGACGAAGACGGAATGTGAAATTCTTCACACAATTGGCCTGTACGCAGCTGGTTGCTGGCAAGTTTAGTGGGTGCCCAACTCGGACGAACGTGACCTAAAACGGAATGTGTGCAGGCGCAACACCTCACATTTTTTCGTCTAGCGGGGGTTTGGTTAGTATCGAATACTTTACTGGAGACACTCTTTTGCTTTAAATATTCAAATGTCTACATCGTATACTTTCAGGTGGTATGTGTTTTCTTTATGCCGCTATTTTGCCGGCACACGCTACAATTGACCGAGATTGAATCGAGATGGGAGTTCACCGCCACACTGCCTACATCCCAATGGCAAACTTGACTTTGGCGCAATTTGACACATGAGATAGGTTGGAATAGGCCTGTTGTCGATGTTGGCGGCTCTTCTTGACAATTGAAAGTCTCTCCTTTACATAACCACAGTACAGTGATACTAACATAGCCCAGGCCCAACGGTCCTAAAGAAGTCATTGTCACCGGCTCGTTCGACAACTGGAGCAAGTCGTTGCCTTTGGTCAAGCAGTCCGACGGCTCGTACGAGTTGACGGTTCCGTTGGCCAAAGATGAGAAGATCTTGTACAAGTATGTCGTGGATGGCGAGTGGCTTGTTAACAAATCCGAGAAGCTCGGCCACGATGACTCCGGAATTGAGAACAACATCTTGGACGCCAAAGACTTGGTTTCCACCAAATCTACCGGGTCCAAGATTCCCGAGGCTGGCGGCTTGGCTGTTGGTGCTGGCGCTGCTTCTGATGTCAAGACTACTGTGATGCCATCTACCGAGGGACAGCAGAGCACCTTGGGCGAGCCAGGTATTTTCGTGCCTAAGGACCCTGAGGCATTGAAGGCTTTCGAGGAAGTGCGTGACGTTGACCCAAAGACGTTGAACGAGCCCGAGGCAGAGACTCCTGTGTTGAGTGCCGAGGAGAAGAAGAAGCAAAAGAAGAAGTTGAAGAGATCGCAGTACAAGGCCAAGAAGAAGCAGCAGCAGAAGGCTGCCACCTCGAGCGCTGCTGAGGATACCTCTGGTATTGAGCCTTCGCCAACCCCAGAGGCAGAGACCCTTGACCCTGCTGTTGTTGGTGCCGTTGGTGCTGCAGGTCTTGCTGGTGCCGTTGGTGCAGGCGCCGTTGGTGCAGTGGTCACTGCTGGTGCCGGTGCTTTGCTTGCGGGCTCTGCCGCCGCCGACCTTGCCAGTGGTTCTCACGAGGTGTCCACTCCAACTGAATCCGAGGGCGTGGTTCCAGGCTCCTCCAAAGAACTTTCTGGTACTGTTCCCGAGGCCACTGTGACCGAGGAGGTTCCATCTACCACTGAAGAAGCTACCGAGGCAATTCCATCTGCTGACAAGAGCGTTTCAGAGACTGCCCCTGTTGTTGCTGCAGCTGTTCCAAGTACCCTCGACCCAAGGGAGGCTTCCACTAAAGACGTTGAGCCAATTGCTGACGAGGAGCCAATTGCCACCGAGAAGTCAGTCGCCGCTGAAGAGCCAGTTGCGACCGAGGAGCCAGTTGAGAATGGCAAGGCTGCTGCTGCTGCTGCTGCTGTCCCAGTCGCCGCTACACCAGTTGTTGACGAGACCGCCGCTGAGCCAGTCGGTGAGCACGTTGCACAACCTATCGAGGCTACCCCAGTTGTTGCTCAGGCCGAGCCAGTTTCTGCGAGCCCCGAGGTGGCCAAGGAAGTCGACGCTGCTCCTGTTGCCAAGCACAAGCCCACATACTCTGACGACGAGATCATCATTGCCCAGGGAGGTCTGAGCGCCAAGGAGGTTGAGGCCCAGCTTGCTGCCAGCGACATCAACGTCGAAGAAATCAAACCTACTGCTTCTGAGGCCGAGAGATTGGCCAAGGAGGCTCACCTTCCAGAGCAGTCCAAGCCCGCCGCCAAGGCTTCCGGTAAGTCACCAACCAAGCCAGCCAGCACCACTGCTTCTAAGACCGGCAAGAAGGAGGAGAAGAAGAAGGGTGGATTCATGGCTAAGCTCAAGAAATTGTTCAAGTAAGTTGTTCCTTACCACAATTGCATTAATCATTCGTTACCTCGTTACGGCCCACTTTGTTTCATTTAGAGGTTTCTTTGCCGCGTGGCCAGACAATTCTCTTAGCTGTTTAATGTTCTATATAATTAATCGTGTAATAATACATCTTGCTCAAGTGCCGCTTACTAATAACACTACACCTCAAGTCATTAGTTCCTGTTTATTTTCAATGCTATAATACATGACCCGTCCCCGATCTCATCAACGAGCCTCAAACTGCACCATTCTTCTGGTTCTGGCCTTGTAGATCACTCTGTGCCCACACTCTTTGCATCTGATGGCATCACTCTTGCCCAACGAAAAAGACGCTCCACACTGGGCACAGTTATACTTGACACCCAAGGATTTGCTGGTAACGTGCCCATGTGCGGCGTGGGAGATGGATGCTGGAGCACTGAAACCTTCTCTTTGTGGCGAGGACATTTCCCAGAGTAGTATTCGAGTGGTGATGATTCTCACTTTTTTTTTTCTCTTGATAGAAGCAGTGCACCGTGTGTGCAGGCAAGAGATACCGGTTCCACTAGGACACCACAACCGATAATTGCACCTGGGGAGAAAAAAATCCAAAGAAGAACCGGCACACTATCGTCACTCCGGCCCGACTCCCATAAATGCACCTCGATAGCTCGTGGTATTTCTGTCTATGCGGCAACACATCCACCGACCGGAAATCAAAGCTCCCATCCACACTTGGACCCTCAAACATTCACTCATTAGGAGATCTATATTTCTGTCCAACCTGCCAAAACATCAAATGCATCCACTGCTGCCTGGCTTCGATCGAGTGCAAGTACTGTGTCAATTGCATGACCGACTACTCCGACAGTCTTGGCGTGGTCAGATGCACGAAGAACTGCTTTGAGTGTCCATGCTGTGGGTGTCCATTGAATGTTTCGGTTGAAGATGCAGTTACCGACACTTCTAAGGGCAAAAGATTCACGTTCAAGTGTGTTTCGTGCACTTACATATATAAGACCCAGGTAATCAACAAGCCGGCAGCTCTATCCACGATCGTCAAGAATGAGAACCCCACAATCTTCACAAAGCTCCACGAGAGATACACGCTCTTGCAGAAGTTGCAAACGTTGGAGGACAAGTCCGCTCTACCCCAGAAAGTGCCGCAGAACATCATCTCGCGCATGAAGGCCATGGACATCAGGCAGCCTGAAAGCTATTTCGACGAGATCGACCGCCTATCTGAAAAAATGGCGCAACCACCTGTGGTTGAGATCATTGCGGGAAACGACAAATCCAGAAATGAATCGCCGCTCATTCCATTGGGTAAACAGTTGGTGGCGAAGAGAAAATACTCGTGTGAAGCCTGTCGCACCCCACTCGTGGTTCCTGTCGCTGACCACCGGCTGATGAAGATCCTCATCAAGCAATTTGCCAGCGATATTGTGCCCCGAATCTCTGCCAAAGCCGCCCAGAAGGATGTGCGCAATTTTACACCCGGGTCTGACACCGCGTGCACGCTCAACATTGTCAATGCCATGAGCTCGAGTGTCAATGTGACGGTGTCGATCTTGTCGCAGTTGCCACCACAATTCATGGGCAACAATGCCGAGCTCGCCGTGTCGTTCCCATTCACGCACTTCAGCGTCCAGGGCCGGCGCGACAAGTTGTCTATGATCGATTCAGTTCCGTCACCTTACTTGACAAACAACACGAAAACCTCGCGCGCCGAGCAGCTCACGAGAGCCAGTCGCCGAGAAGCACAGAAAAGAGAGTCTCCAGAAGGCTTCATCGAGGTGGGCGCCAATTGGGTTTCTGTGCCGTTTTCTGTCTCCAACACCAGCGAGGCATCTCTCCGCGCAGACCCTACCATCCCATTCTACATCACCATCGAGTCGAAATTGCCGGACGCGTGGAAACCGCAGAGTGGCCGGCGTGGGCTAAAGTATGGGTTCTGGGTCGCGTGCCAAATCGAGCCGTAATTAAAAATCCATCACCAACATCCCGGCAACCTCAGCCAAGTGGCGCGAGTCAAGGGTGTCGTTTGCAGTTACCGTGGGCGGCAATTGCGTGGAAACACCCAGCCCTCGCTCCTCTATTTCCTCATCCATGGACGTATCACGGAATTGGTCGTTGTCGTCGTCGGCAATCGCCTGGCTTTCCACATTGTCAATGCCATCGATGGCAGTGGGTGAGTTTTCTGCTAGTCTGTGCGCGTTTGATCTGAGGATCGCCTCTTGCACAAATAGGCGGATATACTCGGACGAGAGGGCCACGGTCGACGCTGCAATACGCGTAGACTCGTTCTTGAACGATAACTCGTGGAATACCCGTGCAACGGTGGCGGCAGAAACCAGCATCGGAATGTGTTTGGTATGGTATAGGACTCCACAGCGGAACTAGTGTTGTGGTCACCAGTGAGGCTCACTGCACACGTGACATGCCCGTCTACGCTAATTGCACACCAACCAACTCGCCTTACAAATCTCCACAACCATGCCGCAATTGACCCATGGCGCGTCCCGCAAGTCCTCATTCATCAGCTTGATCAAGACGATCATCGGCGCGGGGCTTTTGTCCATGCCCTATGCATTGTCCACCGACGGGTTGATTTTTGGCGTGTTCATCATCTTTCTTGCTGCCGTCACCTCAGGGTACGGGTTATTTTTGCAGGTTTACGTTTCCAAGTACGTGCCACAGGGACATGCCACGTTTTTCAATGTTTGTTCGATCACTTACCCGCTGCTATCGGTTGCATTTGATGCGGCGATCGCCACCCAGTGCTTTGGGTGTGCCATCTCATACTTGGTGTTGATTGGTGACATCATGCCCTCGATTATCACCAACTTGCCCTTTTTGGATGTTGAGCACCACAGGACTTTCTGGATCGTTGCGTCCGCTGTATTATGCGTACCTTTGTCCTTCTTGAAGAACTTGGACTCGTTGAAATACAGCTCCATTCTTGGGTTGGTTGCCATTGGCTACATGTCTGTGTTGGTGATCGCCCACTACTTGCTCGGAGATATTCCCGAATCATACAAAGGTGACTTGATTCTCTTCCCTCTGTCCGTCACGAATGTGTTCTCAACATTTTCCATTGTGGTGTTTGCATTCACAGGCCACCAGAACATGTTCTCGATCATTAATGAAGCTGCCGACAGTTCCTTGACTTCTTTGACGTCTTTGGTTAACTTGACCATTTTGGTGACCTCGGCGCTCTTCATTGTCGTTGGATTAGCAGGCTATTTGACATTTGGAAGCTTGGTGAACGGGAACGTCATGTTGCTGTACCCTGCAGCGTGGACTACGACTTTGGGAAAACTTTGCATTGTGTTCATGGTTGTTTTCTCATTCCCTCTCATGATCCACCCGGCTAGAATCTCAGTCAACAACATCTACTATTGGGTGTTGGTGAACTGGTTTGGCAAACGTCCTAATAATGATGCTGATCGTTCCAATGAAGAACATTCGTCGTTGTTGAGTGAGCAGCTGCAGTCAAATCAGGAAACATTGGAAGCAGCTCCCAAGAACAGAGCCTACATTGTTCCGTTCCCACCAAAGACATTCTTCACGATTACATCAGCGCTTTTGCTTGTTGGCTATACCGCTGCCGTGACCATCAAGTCATTTGCGTTGGTGTTGGCTGTTGTCGGTGCGACAGGGTCCACGGCTATTTCCTTCATCCTACCCGGGTTGTTCGGATACAAGTTGATCGGCTCCGAGTCCGATGATCCTAGCAAACTCGAGCATATTTTGAAGCATTTGGGGTTGATTTTGGCTATATGGGGATTTTTCGTCATGGTGGTGTGCCTCTACTCCAGTTTGGCAGTCTAGACAGCTGTGTCATCACTTTTTGATTGAAGAAAGCTTCTCATCCACCTCATCAGTCAGAGTCTCTTCAGTGTTAGCTGAATCATCTGACTTGGCTTCTTCGTCATCGGTGTCATCCTCGTCACTTCTGACATCTTCGGCACTGTGTCCCATGATAACTTTGTGAGCAACTTTCAAGATGAGATACATCCAGATGCAAGTAATGATTTGCAAGCCTCCCAAAAGCCCGAGGAAGGAATTGATCACGGAAGGAGTCCAGCACCTCTTTTGGATATGCCCAATAACGCACTTGCTGTCCTTCATCAAAGTGGTGGAGTTAGTCCACGCTTGATAGAAAAGGTAATTATAAACTCCATGACGCAAAACAATCCACGAAATGAGAAAAATGACGAACATGTAGTCGCAGATCACGGAGAAGCCCGCATATTTTAGGACTTTGGCCGATGACAAAAAGATGTCGACTGAGTCCATGATCATCAAGATTAAGTTTCCAATTCGGTTGAAGTAATAGTAGTAGGACCCAATCACCAAAATGCATGTAATGATGTGGTGACTGAACATTTGGTAGTGATCTTTCCTTCTCTTCTCGATATTCAACACAACAACCTGTTGCAACCAGAACGCAATGCTGACGAGATAGTACTTCTTGAACAACGAGGTCATGCGGTAATGGGGCCAACCAATGTAGATGTTGTCGAGGTTCTGCCAGTGGGGAGAAGTTCTGTAAAGATAGAACCCACATGCAAACGAGCAGCAGTAGTAAGCGATGGACCAACTCTGCTCGGAGAATCTGGTTTGGGCCTTCTTCGAGTGGATGTTGCATAGGTGCTTGGCGCATGGATCAAAGCACCAAGTCATGAAGAATGCCCTCAAGAAGGTGAGTAAAACCACCCAGTGAATCACGTAGTAGGCATCGTAAGCGCCAATGTCGTAGATTGCATCTCCGTTTCGTCTATCGATCAAGTACTGTAAATGCAAGAAGCGGTCGGTGACAGCATGTACTTTCGGAAAGAAACGGGCGCTGGCAAACGCCAATGAATATAGAAACACTAAGAGGTTTCTGGATATGACGATCTGATTATTGTCGATGAACTGAATGATCGACCGGGATTTGGCGGCAGTCATGGTGGGTATACCGTCCGTTGGAATCACCGAAAGAGCTTTTGAAGTAAGAAACGAGAGCGAGCAGTTTCAGGCCGTCGGCGTCAGTGTGTTGGAACGAACCAAGAATCACGGTAAGGGAAATATTATAGACACGAGGCGACGTCCACAACTAAAAAAAAAAAAAAAAATGCGACTACATCTGTAGAGCCAACGTTAAGTGCAGACACGGCAGCGATTGCCCTTTTCGTATACAGCATAATGTGCTGACGTTTAGTAAATAGAGATCTGCCCATTTTCAAGAGGCGGGATATATTAATTTCCGATCTCAGATATCGCCGGGCTGGGACCCGCCAGGAGACCCCAACAAGCAAATTGACAGGTATCTCTCCCAAGCCTACTTGTAAAATGGGCCAATAAAATCGGAGCTTTTAGCAAACACACGGCGACCATGGGAGCATCACTGCACAGCCGGTTTATCGACTGAGAAGCATGAACTGAAGGGCCTTCCGCACCAGATTCTCGTTGTATCTGTCCCACGCCACGTACAAGTTGATCATCTCCTGCATAGCCTCCACCACCTCGTCCAAGTTGACGCGGGAGTAGTTGAAGAAATCCATGAACCGGTCGATTTTGAGAGTGTCTTCGTCGAGACGCGGGTCCAGGAAGTTGCTTTGCGAGTTGTGGAGATCCACTCCGTTGCTCGAGCTGCCTCCGTTCGTGATGGTCATGAGGTCGTCAATGTGCATTGCTGACGACTCGCCTTGTAGCGACAGAAGATTCTGTCGTTCTGAAACCAGCCCCGTGCCGCTGCGGATTGCGTTCAAATTCTTCTTCAATACCACCGTGATGTAAACGGCCGCCAACGCGATCACGTGTGGCGGGAAGAGAATGTGGAGGTCGGTGATGTAGCTGTCGTTGATTAGCGACCACGAGTGCTGGAGTTCGTCGTCGGTGAGAACGAAACCAAACTGCTGCTGGCGACTCTGCAAGAAGTCTCGGAGCTGTAGTAGAGACTTGTAAGGGTGGTGCAAGAAAAGGTAGATATCCATCTCCTCGATCAAGTAGAACTCGAACTCAGCAAGCTTGGTGACGTCGTGTGGGATGTACTCGGGCCAAAGATTTCGGGCTTCCGATATTATGAGTCGGATGTGTTGTGGGCATTCTTCGATCTTGCATGAGACGTAGAGACATGTGGTCACCAAGAGGTACACGTTGATTTCTTTCAATGACACTCTGGTGAGAAACCGGGTCAAGTACACCTCGGACGTCGCCAATGCAACCTGTCTGACATTCAATCGTCTGCCTAGCTTGACCAACAATGTGTGTAGGTATATGCGCATGTTGGTGTCGTAGGTTATTTGCGGATAGTCCTTGATCAACCCGCCGAGGATCATCTTCTTCTCTAGTAGCACCAATTTGCGTCGACACTCAGAAAGCCCTTCCCGCGTGAGCTGCCACTTGAGGCGCTGGGATGACGACCAATAATCTGCGGACATAATATGATTGCAATGGGAACGTTGGTGAAAGTTGGCCTGGTACTTGGATTGTCAGAGTCGTACTCAATATGCCGCTTTATCGCAGAGCCTATGCACACCGAAAGTTTATGGTATGTGGGGGTCTAAAAGCACAACCGCAACAAAAGGTATCTATTGAACGCCGAATAGGTCAGCTTAATTTCTACATCTCTCCACATTCTGTCACTTTGACCTCTTTCGTCGGGAGATTCTCCTTCGACACCGTGACCTCATTGATAGCGTCCACCACATCGAAACCCTCGATAACTTTGCCAAAAACAACGTGCTTCCCGTCAAGGTGAGCAGCTTTTTCAGTGCAGATAAAGAACTGACAGCCATTGGTGTTGGGTCCCGAGTTGGCCATGGACACACTGTATTTCTCGTGGTTATGTGGGAACGCTTCATCGTCGAAGGACTTGTTCCCAAAGACACTCATCGACCCTTTGCCGTTGCCCTTCACAAAGTCCCCTCCTTGGATCATGAAGTCTTTGATGACTCTGTGGAATTTACATCCTTTGTAGCCCACAGGTCTGCCTTCTAATCTGTACTCGCCAGTGCAGAATTGGCGGAAATTCTCAGCCGTTCTTCGATTAGTAGCTGGAAAAATGAATTAGGAATTGCAAAAAGACGTACCTCGGGAGTTCATTGCTGAAGAGCTCGATCTTGACTCTGCCTGCTGGAATATCTGCTTCGTTAGCATTGTCTGCGGTTGTTGGAGTTATGGAGAAGACGTACCAGCGATTGAAATCTGACGTTAGTATTGGATTGGATACCGACATAGAGCGGACACATACATCAAGGAAAACAACGGGATTCATTCATGCGCTCGACTAGATGACTACTGAGTTCAGTTCACTACTAGTTCGTTTAGTGCGGGCACCGCGCACTTGACCAGGGTGCTAATGCTGGAACGGAAGTTCAGCACCAACGTAAAGAGAAATTTCCAATGGGAGTGTGTAATTAGGTAAGATCAAAGACAAGTCAGCCCAAGCCAATAAAATCGTAAAAACTCCCCGAAAACACCTCGGACCAATGGGTCGCCGGTGGGAAACCCGTACCCACTTCCCCATAATTCAAGGTCATTTGTCGCGGACTTTCTGAGCAGCCAATGTCACCATTGCAAAAGAATTACCATACTGGAAACCCAGACTTCGAATCGGCCATCGACCGGAATGCTCCGGACTTCCCGGTGGCCCAGGTCTCGGATGAGGACAAGTACTTCAACACCCACGTTCCCCCTACCTACCTACCTGAGATCGAGGATCAGGTGACTCAGTTTGTCAATCACCATATCGAGAACACGGGTAAAAAGATTGCATTGGTCACTAGCGGTGGAACCACTGTCCCATTGGAAAACAATACTGTGAGGTTTATTGACAATTTCAGTGCTGGAACAAGAGGCGCCACCTCTGCAGAGTACTTCTTGGAGAATGGGTACGCTGTGATCTTTTTGCACAGAGAATTCTCTCTTTTGCCTTACTCGAGACACTATAGCCATACCACGAATTGCTTCTTGGACTACATGGTTGAAAAGGATAACAAGGTCGAGATCAATCCGGAGTTTGCTGACGAGATGCTAGTGGTTTTGCGGAAATACCACGAGGCGCAAAGATCAAATTCGCTTCTTTTGCTCCCGTTCACAACGGTCAATCAGTACTTGTACACCTTGAAGTCTGTTTCGACGATCTTCCAGATCTTGGGCTCCAAGGCCTTGTTCTATCTCGCTGCAGCAGTGTCGGATTTCTTCTTGCCTTCATCGAGAATGCCCCACCACAAGATTCAAGCTCAACCGAGTGGAAAATTGATTGTGGACTTGGAACAGGTTCCCAAATTCTTGAGAAGACTCGTGGACAATTGGGCGCCACAGGCCATGATTGTCTCGTTTAAGTTAGAGACAGACAATAATCTCCTAATTAAAAAGGCGACTGAAGCCTTGAAAAGATATCAGCATCAACTAGTGATCGGGAACTTGCTACAGACCCGTAAAAACGAAGTCGTTTTCGTGAGGCAAGACGGAGGTGAACACTGGGTTAGGCTCACGGAGGATCAAAAGGATAAGAAAGTGGAGATTGAAAGTCTCATTATTCCGGAAGTTATCAAAGAACATGAATTATGGATTGTCAAGTTCGACAAGGAACACGGCCACAAGTGATGTCGTTGAGTTCGCCAGGTTTGATGCAATATAGACAAGGTTTTCTATCTAAAGGAATGACACACCCACTCCGTACTGTATTCCCTTCCTAACATGGTCACTGGCGTATGCGGTAAGTGGTAGCACGAAGTTTAACTCGAATCGAGCCAGTGGGTGATTGTAGAGTATTCCAGTTCCAATACCGGCTGAATACTGACCGGCGAACTCGGATACTAAACTTTTGAAGTTGTGCAGGGACGTTGCTGGTAGCAACTTGCCAAAGTTGACAAAATTGTGGAGTTTGAAGTTTGTGTCTCTGGGGGCCAACGGTATTTGACTAACAAGCGAGACTCCACCATTGATGAAGTAGTTCCCACCCAAAGAGGCGCCGTTATCGACGGGCCCAAGTCCATTTAATCGGAAAGATCTAACATCATTAGGTCCACCGATGTGGAAGCGGTCAAGGACATTGCTCGATTGATTCCCTGTTCCAAATAGAAGTCCAGCTTTGTTCGTGAAAATGAGTGAGTGGTTGGTGCTGACCTTTAAGGCAGCTTGAGACTCCCAAAAGAGTTTTGAGAACTTCACGTTGTTGAATTCGAACAAACCACTTTGCTCGAAGCCAAGCTTGAAATATTTGCCAGCAGTTGGGAGTATGTGATGATCTCTAGTATCGTAAATGATGTTGAATAACAAAGACGACTTCAATGTGTTCTTCAGCTGCGATAAGATTTCCAAAGATCTTGAACTGTGATTCTGTAGAGACCTCCACGAGGTCTCGAACGCGGCGGAGAAGTTTAACTTGGAGTCATATTTTGTCGAAATCTTCGAAAGAAAACCTCTCGTTGTGACACTGCTTTGAATCCACTCCAATTTTCGCGTGTTGATGTACATCTGCGTATCCAGGGTATAATTAGCATCGTTAAACAACGGCTGCGAATAGTTGAGAAGATATGACGATGGGGTTTTCGTGCCTGTGACAGCATCAAAGGTGACATTCTCGGCTCCGCCAAAGATGTTCTTGAACTGAAACTGGATATACCCGTCGCCTTCACCGTTACCAATGTTGGTTCCCGTTTTCGCAAAGAATCTCTTCTGGGGAACAATATTGAAGACAGGCACCATATCTATCGTTGCTGGATTCGATTTGATCCAGTTTTGCTTGGGCAACTGATGAAACGAAATAAGGCAATTCTCCAAAATGTCGTGCTTGACAAGCAGGCGGTAAACGTCATCCACACTGGTAAGAAACTCAGAAAGAGTGAACAAATTTTTCCCCAACAATGGCTGGAGCTGATGTAGAATAAAGGAGTCTCGGAAACTGCCTGCGTTCGTCACCTGAACGTTCTTTATTTTCACTGGTGTCGTGGAATTGTCGGCAAATAGCGTCTCCATGAATGCTCGACTTTGGTCCACCATGACTTTCTGTTTGGACTCCAAAAGCCGCTTCAACTGCTTTTCCTCCGGTGCGAGCTTCGACTCATCATCGCCATTGACAGATATTCTGTCCATCAACAGCTCCTCGTGCTCCAAGGACATGGTTAGGTAAAGATCTAAAGTGAACTAGTATTTGAGATGTTGACCGCGATACAAACTTCGCAACCTACATAGAAGAATAGCCATGAGACACCGTTTTCAAGTATATACCCAAAATATATAGTTTCATACAAATTCATGAACAAAATTCATGTTGAGTCGTTATTCAGGGGGCAGAATCGCCACCGATGGCAAGTTGAGCATCTGCGCAGACACCGCCGACGGACTTAAAAACTCGCCGCCAGGAAGTTGGATGCCAGAGGTAACCTTACCTGCTTTCCTTTCGATTTCGTCCTCTTCAATAAGAAGGCGTATACATTCCTTTCCCGACTCCGTCTGGAAGTGTCTTCGTAGCGCATCTGCACGCGCAAACTTCCGCCCACACCCATACGGAGTCCCATTCTTGAGTAGTCCTCGACATTGGAACTTCTTCTCACCCGAATGCAAGTCCTCGTGTCGCTTGCGATCATGTTGTCGAGCAAAAGCCTTGCCACAAACATTGCATATGAATGGCCGCTCATCGGTATGTGTGCGCAAATGTGACTTGAGGTTGTATGGACGGGTGAATCTCTTGTCGCATAGGTGACAAGCATACAACGACGGATGCTTCTGCACTCTCTTCGAGGATTGGGTCGAGGACGCAAGCTCCAACATCTTCTCACGCGAGGACACCTTGTTTGGTGTTTCTGCGTCATCATCGTCATCATCCGAGTCGTCTGAGGTGTTGTCTTCATACCCTGATGCGTTCAGCATCAGCCGAGAAGCCAGGCGAGACCGAACTTTCAACGAGTGTGCCCGTTGTCTTCCGCGGCGCATGTGCTGGAATTCATCCGGCCGAAGCAACTTCTTGTCACCGTTATCCGAATAAGCCGAACCAGGACTAACCGGTTCTTGGTTGCTCAGCATTGGGTAAAGAGGACTAGTGGATCCCGTGCGCAATTGCTGTTGTTGCTGGGTGTTAGAGGGATGTGGCGAGTTGTTGGCAGAGGAATTGTGTGACGAGTTGCTGAACAAGGACGGCGTGCGTGCAGCCACGATATCCGGTGCTTGCTGGATAGAAATGGTAATCTCTTTGTTCTCTTGGTTGACGGCTGTATCCTGGACGTTCTCCGTGTAGTTTAAAAGATTGTCTTCGGTAAGTCTGTCGAACTGGGATTCGTACGAAGAGTACGCCACCTGAGGGATAGGCTCTTGAATGGTTGGCTGGGCATATTGATTGCCAAGCATGGTTTGCTGGAGCTGGCGTGCCTGTGAGTTTTCGCCAGGGTATTCGTTGTAGTTTACTCCTGTCAAGTTCGTTGACGAGATGGACTGGCCCAAGAATATCTCCTCTTGGAACGTATCCACATTGCGTGGGGCCGGGTCGATGTAACCTCTGGCAAGGTTGTTTTGGTCCTGGGGTTTGAAGTTCGAGTAGTCACTGAAATGGGAGGACGCATCGTGGAACGGAGAGCCAGGATTCAGGGATGCATCCGAATATAGGGAATGGGTGGAGTAACTGTCTGAACTTCTGGAGTTCTGGTAGCCAGAATAGTTGTGCGGAGAAAGAAGGTTCAGTGAGCTGATTGTCTGGCCATTCTGCTGGGCAAAAGCCTGGCCCACGTTGGAGAATTTACCCAAGTTGAGGTTGGCGCTTGTCAGAAACACCCCACTGGGATTTCCTGGTGGGGTGCTCCAATTGTTGGATGTGTCAGGGAGCACGGAAAACACAGGCGAGTCACCAGGCATCTGTTCATGGTATTCCTTGGACATCATCGAAGAAGGCGAGGTGACGTTGTTCTTGATGTTAAACGACGGCGGAGACAAGTTGAGGATGTCGTAGATATTGTCATCCTCTTTCTTTAATTCTGGGTTAGACATTGAGGGCCGGGTAGCGGAAAGGCTCGGAGCAGACGGCGGAACGGGTTAGACTGGAATATTTAACAGGCGGTGAAGCACTTGCAAGTACACAATAGCACCTCTGAAGTCAGGCCAGGTGGGAATGGAGATCGACAGAAAAAAAATAGTCCTGATATCTTAAGTGACGACGTTGCCTGCACAAAGAGGTACAATAAGTGTTGATATTGGAACAGGCCAGGCGTAAAAAAAAAAAAATTGGAATTTTGGGGCTTGGGTCGACAGTCACTATATATGGCCACCAAAATAGTCTACATGACATGTTCCCGGATTGGAAATAGCTGCCCGTCACGGCGTCATTTTAGGGTGGACTATTGATGCAAGTCGGTTCCTGTGTTTGGGTTCCGTTCACTGACTCCCTTCAACGGTATGTGGCCGAATACCGGGGAAATGCCGGAGATAGCTTAGACCACGCACGCAGGCTCACGTGAGCGGTTTACACCTATTCCGCGCGGTCGCCACCCCTGCGATGGTAAATGTTGCCAGTAGCACCCGAATATTTTTTGCCTCGATTAATCGCCGTGCCCATGATGAGAGGAATACTGGTAATTTCCCCGACAGTATGCTCTATTAGATGCACGCACCGGTTGAATATCTGCACGAGTAACCATCGAGCAGTGGGTGTGTGCAGTATGACATCCGAATTAATGACTGGTTGAGGCAGTGCTGGCTTGTGGGTTGCGATCTAGCCGCACACTGGGTGTGGCCCGACGGAGATAAATTTGGCAGTTTCAGCCGATTTTCCCTGCTCGTAATCTTGTGGTTGGCCTCGTCATCACTTTTACGCAAAGTGTCAGGTGGCCGCCGGCCCGTTTTGGTCCATGTCGATATCGGCCACTATATGCCAGACGTCTGGGGCAAATGTCTTAACCTTTTCAAAGTGGGTCACCTCGCTGGAGAAAAAGCCGGCGATTTTCTGCTGAAGCGTTAGAAAATTGTCCTTGTGCTCGTTCTCGTGGATGTGCACCAGAAAGTTGCGCAGGGAAAATCTGTCTCGCACTTCCTTAACTATGGGCCACGATGCTTGCAGCGAAGGAAGTAGTCCGAGATTGACGTGCGAAATGGGTAATTGTCCCCACTGCGCGAGCCGCAGACTTACATTCTCGTTGGACTCGTGGAACACAAACGCTCGAACACCGGCAGCAACCAATTCGTCGTATTGTGCCCTCGAGAAATTCTCGCCTTCTCTGATCAATTTGTACTTGTATCCATTTTTGGCCAATCCTCGCACGAGTCCCTCGATCGACCACGGGTTCAACTCCCAGCAAAGTAGCGTGGCGTTATTGGCCAAGTATGAGAGGGTGAAGTAGCCAATACCGGCGTAGAAGTCCATCACCACCAGGCCCTCGAGGTTCTTGAAGGTGTCAAGCACTCTTTTTTTCTCCTTGATGTTCCCTCGTGAAAACATCGTGTACCTTGGTGCCCACGTTTGGTAGATGCCATTCTGCACGGCATGGCACCAGAATGCGTCATGGAGATCCCCAGATTCAGGCAGATCAAAAAGATCCTCGCTTGGCTCGGGCCCAAAATCGCCATATAATGGAACAAGGTTGAACGGCCGCCGCAAGATGTCTGTTTCCACTATAGGTTTGTTCACAGCGAAATGGGTAATTGTGGCCGGGAAGGCCGCCCTGACAGACTTGAAAAACTGCTCAGAGTCAACACTCTCCGAAAATGCAGCGGTCCAAATCTCAGAGTCAAACCCACCAGCACCGAATAGCACCATCGGAGGGTAGATCGTCCATTTCTTAGGCACCTTGCTCATGAGCGAATGAACGTCCAATGTGCTGGATTTTGCATTTTGCTCTAGCAAAAACTCCCTCACCAACCCCAAAAATGACAGGTCATGGTACGTTTCCTCGTACTGGCGTACTATTATGTCGTTTTCAAAACTGGATAGAAGTGCCTCCACTTCCTGCGATGACGCCGAGCAGTACATGTGGGAGATGCCGTCTATCGTTTTAATTTTCGAGGATTTGCTGAGTGCCCCATTATGCTCCAATATAGTCTTGACCGGCTTGATGAGTTGCTTGTTTTGGATCTCGATCTGGCACGGCATCGTCACTCGGTGTGAGTTACGAACCTCCACAGACTGTATAATGTACGATGATCTTTAAACACCGTCAAACTCAATTTGGCCGGCGGGATGATCAGGAAAAGATTGGTGCTTCGAATGGAGCAAATTGGATGTGGGCCGAAAGCAAGTTGATTGCAATGTGAATGTTCGCCAAAAAGTGGCTTGACGGGTTGTGATCGGCACCTCGGATTGGCCGTTCACAGTGGTCTTGTGTATTACACAAATCGCAGAAATCTGGACAACCTCACCGGGATTTGGGTTGGCAATTATAAACGCACTCTCCCCTCACCACCTCGTGTTCGTTTCCGCTTAACACGCACATCTACCGTCCATTTACCTTCTCACAGGTTTGGAATCGACGCATATTCTCCCATCTGGCGTCAATTGATCTTGGTTACCGGCTAACTTCCACTTTGAGCCAGCCACACGGTCAATCATTGGTGTGTTCATTTTTTTTTTGTATTCCGCTTGTTTTTCACTGCCTCCAGGTCACTGCCATAGTTGACCATCCTGTTTACTTTGATCTGCATCTCGCCTACACCTTACCGTCCAATTGAGCGCTATCTTCACGCCCAAAATCGTCGATCATTATTAATGTCCGAGTTATTGCCAGAGCAAAGCATTCAACCGGGTCAATCGGCTGCCCCAATACCTGCAAATGGGTCTGCAAAGCCCAATCCTGACTTCGTTCCTGCCAGCGCCACCAATGGCGGGCGTGAAATCTCGAAAAAGGTGTTGTACGTTGGCGGATTGCACAAATCGGTATCCGAGGACGGGATCACGGACCTTTTCTCCCAGTCGGGCCAAGTACACTCCGTGAAGATTCTCAACGATAAGAACAAGCCCGGGTTCAACTATGCATTTGTGGAGTTCGAGCAGGAACTCGACGCTGAGAACGCGTTGCGGAGTCTCAATGGAAAACCTCTCAGTGACTCCAACTTGAAGATCAACTACGCCTACCAATCGTCAACTTTCAACACATCCCAGAACTCGGAGGAGCCATTGTTCAACATCTTTGTTGGCGACTTGTCGCCCGAGGTTGACGACGAGGCACTCTTCAAGTTCTTCGCTGTGTTCACGTCTTTGAAACAAGCGCATGTGATGTGGGACATGCAAACGTCGAGATCTAGAGGATATGGCTTTGTCACTTTTGCAAATGCTGGCGACGCCGAGATGGCATTGCATACCATGAATGGCAAGATGCTCAATGGCAGAGCAATAAGGTGTAATTGGGCGTCGCATAAGCACACAAGCAACCGGAACAATAGCATGCGCCAAAATGGACAACGGGGTTTCAGACCTCAATACGTCAGAGGCTTCAACGAAGCGAATTTAAACATGGGACGGAACGATTCTCCGGTGTTCATTCCTGAGGATCAACAATACAGTATTCCTCCGCAGCCCGTTGGCGATGGTCAACAGCCTATCATGCCGAACGTGGCGATTCCCGGCAACGGAGCAGTGATTACTCCTCATTCATACGACATTGTGTTGCGGCAAACTCCATCGTGGCAGACCACGGTGTACTTGGGCAATATTGCCCACTTCACGCAGCAGAGTGACCTCATCCCATTGTTGCAGAACTTTGGGTTCATTGTGGACTTCAAGTTCCACCCGGAGAAAGGATGTGCTTTTGTCAAATATGATACTCACGAGCGTGCAGCATTGGCAATCGTGCAATTGGCCGGATTTGGTGTTAATGGACGTCCTCTCAAGTGCGGGTGGGGCAAGAGCCGACCACCAATGGGCATCCAGTACCAAAACTTGAACGGGCCAATGATGTACCCCAAAAAGCAATAGACGCTTCTGAAGCGACCCAGCCTGCTTTTGCTTCTGCCTTAGTCCTAGTCATTTTAATCGTCTTCGTCAAATCTATATTCACTAGTACTGGATTGCAGTCGCACCTGTAGAGTGCGTGGGTGAGAAAATGTCATGGTTCGGAAAAAAAAAACTACCTCAAGAGATCTCGAACGACTCACTTGCCAACACTTTGGAATTCACCTTTCGACTAGGAGCCGTCCCATCACACTTGCTTGTGGTACTCCGAAAACTAAATTCGCCAGAGACGAATCCACTTCGATCGAGGAAATTGCCGAGGTCATCACCAGTCATTGCCGTCAGCATCTTACGGGAGTTTGGCGGGAGAACGAACGTCTCGTATGACTAGAAGCAAAGTTATTCTCTATTTCGCTATCCTATTTGGTTTCCTTTCAGCAACAGCATTCTTAGACACATTGTTTCCCGGCGGCGTCATTGATTATTTGCTCCAAAGAAGAGAAACATTCATCTCTGCGATTGCAAACAAAAACAAGTACTTTGGTATTACTACAGCCGTTCTTGTTGCTTTCCTTTCGTTGCAATATCTCGCTCCTTCCCAGTTTAACTTACCTCAGCTAGCCCACAAGGCCCTTGGCTGCATGCACTCAAACTACCGATTTTTATCGAGTTCTCTGGGATTCGGCTCGAGATTCGGGAGTAATGGCTCGGGCTCAACTAAATCAAAAGAATCAAGGTTCGCTTTGAAAAACGGCGGAGAGCTCGGAGGCTTAAGCAATGAAGGCAATACGTGTTTCATGAACTCGGTGATCCAGTCTTTGGCCTCGTCCTCTGAATTGGGCAAGTTCATAAATGGAAACATCTACTCGGAACTAGAAATCAACAACCAGGGCCACATCTCCAAGGTGAAAACCGGCCAGTACCGCTCTGAGTTGGTCTTCACGAGGGCATTGAAGAAAATCATCGACGATGTAAACGGAGCTTACGGATCTCGAGGCAGGGAATTTAGCACTAAACCTTTGCTCAACAAAATGCCCAACGGTCCTAAACAAAACTTTTTCACAGGTTACAACCAGGAAGATGCCCAGGAATTCTACCAACTTGTTATGCGCATTGTGGAGAAGGAGTTCAAGAGCATCTCCAAGTCCCGCGAAAGTACACCAGAACCAGAAGGTTCCGAAAAGGTTGAAAAGGCACCCAAATTTGTCAGCGAGCTGTCTGTTAGAGGCTACCTCTCGGGATGTGAGAATCTCGGCAGGTTAGGTAATGTCTTCGTTCCGGCGCACCAGGTGGATCCCAATATTCCCGATTCCCTGAAAATGTTATACCCACTCGAGCTTATCACTCCCGTTGATGGGATCTCAGCAGAGAGAATTGGATGCATTGCATGCGGCGAGGTTGGAGGAATCCGTTATTCTGTCCTCAGTGGATTGAGTTTGAATTTGCCGTACGACCAGTCATATTATTCCGGCTACGATTTGACGCTGCTTTTGCAAGAGTGGATCAAACCGGAAATTATTGATGAAGTCAACTGTAACAGGTGCGGTTTGAAACAGACAAGAGATTTTCTTCTCGAGAATATCGCCAATACGAACAATGAGAAATTGGTTTCTGATTTCTCAAAGAGAGTTGCCGAAATTGACAACGAGCTCACCAAGGACCATATCTCTGATGAGGTGTTTGAGAGATTGACAATCAAGCGAATGATCCAAAAAACAAGAAAGACAAAACAGATTTTGTTGAGCAGGCCGCCCCCATTATTATGCATCCACATAAATCGCTCGGTGTTCGATCCAAACACCTACACGATTGTGAAGAACTCCAAAAATGTCAGCTTCCCTGGAAAGCTTGATTTGAATCCATACGTTGCAGAACCTAAAGATATCAACATGGATGCTAGGTTGCCTTTCAGAAGGCAGGATGAGAGTTTAGACTCAGAAATGGCCGACGATGCAGAGTCAGGTGAAGATGCTCCAGAGACAACATCCGAGGAAAAGATTATTTCCACGGTCACTCACCCACTGAATGACAGACTAGTGTACAACTTGAAGGCAGCGATTTCTCACTACGGCACACATAACTACGGGCATTATATCTGCTACAGGAAGCATAGAGGCTCGTGGTGGAGAATCAGTGATGAGTCTGTGTATGTGGTCACTGCCAATGAGGTATTGAGGTCACAAGGCACGTTCATGCTCTTTTATGAGTTGGATGATGGCCACAAGGAGAACCTAGTTGATCTCAGCGACGACGAGAAGGAAAAAGAAGTGAAGGCAGAGAATGGTGACGATTCGCTGCTGTTGCTGCTGCTGTCGCTAGAAGAGGACAACGAAGAGACAAAGCCCAACGAACTCGCAAGTGATGAGGAGTCTAATCCATTTGTTGGAGCTGGCTCCCAAGAGTCGGAAACTAGCGCCGATCTTTTCCCAAATGCCCAATTTAATGTGGGGGAAGAGAGAGCGTACCATGTCTAAGTTGCCGAATGGAGGCGATGTGCAGGACGGTAACTTCAGGCGATGCGATGCGATACTCATCTCGGTCAAACTATATTTGGTAAATAAAAGCACAATGGCCCGTAAAATGAAAGGGCGCCAAATTATTGGCAAGGGACTCAAGGGTTCCCTCCAGCATCACATTCTTAAGGAGAAATATCAACATGATCGTCAAAAGTCAATGAAAGAGGAAAGCGAGCGAAGAGAACACAAGGCCAAGTCCATCAAGGGTGGAGGAAAGAATAAAAAGACAAACAAGCCACAAAATCAGAAGGCATTCATTCCTTTCGTTCCCTCAGATACGTTGCTACTTGTTGGCGAAGGAGATTTCTCGTTTGCAGCCTCAATTGTCAGACAGCTGCTTATTGATCCACTGAACCTCATAGCAACAAGTTACGATTCCAAACAAGAAGTCGTGGCTAAGTATCCTGGAGCTGAAGAAAACCTCGAATTCCTCACCGAAGAAGGTGTACAAGTGTTTCACGAAGTGGATGCCACGAATTTGGCGGCCTCACTCAAGCTCCCAACAAACCTGAAGAAGGGAACCCCGAAATTGTTCTCGCCGTCCAAAAAACTCAACTACGTGATGTTTAACTTCCCTCATACAGGGAGAGGAATGAAGGACACCGACCGAAACATCCGCGATCACCAAAACTTGGTGTTGGGATACTTCAAAAGTGCAAAGCAGCTATTCAAAGCTGTCAACGATGACTCGAAGAACAGCTTTGGAGGTTATGTGGACATTCAGCCAAACACTACACAAAAGATCATACTCTCGTTATTTGAAGGGGAACCCTATATATCCTGGGGTGTGAAATCGCTCGCCAGGAGCGAAGATTTCCGAGTCGAAAGGTCCGGTGCGTTCACCTGGTCAACCTTTGAGGGGTACCATCACAAAAGAACAAACGGTATCAGAGACACCACCAAACCTGCAGCAGAGAGGGACGCCAGAATATATGTGTTTGAGAAATTTGTTCCGAATGCTGAAAAAACAGAATCACAAAGAAAGAAGAAGGCAAACGACAGTGACAGCGACGATGATTGAATCATGCAGGGAACACCCGGACGCAATCATCTATGAAAAAAATCTCTTGTGTTAACGGATCTTGCACTTTCCCGTTGCGTGCGAGAATCTCTCCATGAACCTTGTCTGGAGGATTCAATAACTTGTCAAATGCATAGATGTTGCCGTTCGGCAACTTGAAAGGGTTGTCAAAAATGCTCGTAATAAGTTGGGCGTAAGGTAAGTTTTGGCTGAGGCTAAACAACTCAGGAGAACACACTGGACACTGATTGATCTTGTGCAAGAGCTTATAGTATTGATTCGGTCCTCTGAGGGATAAATCACGCCATGAATTCGAATCCAAGTTCAATGTAGGTTCCCCGCCAGATTGGGACTCGAAAATCGTATTTTGCCGGTTGCAATAGCACGATCTGGTTTTCAAACTAGAGATGCCCGCTGACAAGTACACGAGCAATGGGTATGTTTTTGAGAGACCATAAATCTTGGTGAAATCTTCAGTAAAGCACTGTGAAAGCCCCCTCCATCTATCCTCTGAGAAAACTTTGTTGAAGTTTTGATAAGACGGAGGGTCTGCCAATTTAGAATCGGCACTGAAAAGTGACGTCCAAGACCCTTTCAGGTAGGTTGACCTTGACGGCAGCTGCAAGAAGGAAACACAAACTAGCGGTGCACCAACTTCGGTGAGGCGTTTCCGGTTATCATGGTAGTTGATTAGGTCACCCGGGTCGTACATGCTCTTGCTGGCATAAGGTGCGAGGTATGCTTTGCAGTACGCAATGGCGTCCAGCACATCACCCTTTTCAACCATAGATAGATACTTGCAATAGTGGATTTCGAATTGCAAGTTGGAGTTGATTCGCTTGAGCGAGTTTCGGTTCTCATTGTACCAGGCTGTGATTGGTTCGAGATCATGGTCGTCATTGATGGAAAGGTACACCTCATTAAAATTTTTGTACACGTCATAGTCAATCAAGTCAGATAATTGAGGGAATGACGAAGCCTGAAGGCTCTTCATTAGCTTGATTCCTAAATTCGAATCGCGATGGTTATTCGATTTGATCAAGTAGTCAATGATTAATAGATTGGTCACTTCCCGGTACCAGTGTATGAGATTCTCATTGTGCAAATCTAGAACTTGGTCATTCCCCAGGCTGATTGCTTCATCGGGATCGTCGTGTGGTGCTGAGAGGGTGAACTTTTCCAACCTCCCCAAATACTCAGATCTGGCACGAAACCTGCTGCGCAAGTCCTCGTCTTTTTTGATGGCCAGTTCGATTTTCCTTTGCAGAGACTCAAAATTCTTGATGAGCTTTCTTATTGTCTCTAGCTTCTGAGTCTTTTCCAATGTTGGGTCGCTCTTGATCCTCGCAATTTCCTCTGTGACTTGTTTCTTTTGCTTCTCGACCAGCTTTTGAATCAGCTTGAAGTTTTTCTTCAAAAGTTCAGTTGGAACAGAGAATTGTGCATGCTGGATTTGGACGCTGAAATTTATGGTGGGCTCTGTCATTTGAACCCAATTTGACTCCGTAAATCACGAGTTCTTCGGTTAGTGTGGAGCGATTTGTTACCAACCCTCGAATGATAATATACAGTACGATAACGATGTACATATAGTGACTTGAATTTTCATTTATCTATCAAACTTCCTCTTCACTGTCAATGATAAATTGTTCATCAGCATTTGGCTGCTTGGTTGAGTTGGGTAGATCATCCAACTCAAAATCTGGTAGGTTGGCTTCATCGTCATTCTCAGGAATCGTAGAATAGGCGGTGGTGCGTATTCCCATCCTAGTCAATACTTTCTGCTGCAACGAGTACACCTTCTCCACAAACCTGCCAACGATGAGCGATCTTCCTGTCTTTCCCATCATGAGTAGTACTGTAATGACAATAAGTATGACAAAAATGAGCTCCCCATAGAACCGATGAGGTTGAATATACCATTTCAGCTCGTTTCCTTTTTTGTATGAGTTCTCATAGTCGTAGTGTGGATAACTTGCGCCCTCCAATGCTGTGGTGTAAAGTGGTCTGGGTGGGATTCCTAGAGGCTCTGCTCCATAATAGTACGACCCCTCAGCGGCAGTGAAGTAAAAGCCAGGACGTTGGAGTGGCTTCACTTCAGTACCTCGCTCTTTCAAGGTATAGTTATTGAAAGCTTGGACATACTCGTCGTTAGCATACAAGATGGATCTGCCCATTGTCCACGAGAAAGAGGATCCACCAACTTTGTCAACCACTTGCAATGATTTGAACTTATTGTCTTTGTTTGGAATCTCGTCAATACCAAACCTGGGGAACCCTAACCCAACATGCAAGAAGTTGAGAATCCAGGAAGACTTGAAGCAAAGCTCCGACAAATCTTCCTCTGTGAACTTTTCCTTTTCGCTTCTGAGCAGGTTTAGTTTGAGGAGCTCGTTCAAAGGCTGTGAGCAGATTTGATGCGTCTTTTTGTAGATCACCTTGTAGTCATATTTCTCTGTGTCATCGTCTCTCACTGCAATGTCTTGTGTAGCCAAGAGTTTGTCAATAGCGTCCCAATATCCACTTACCCCGATAAAGTGATTCACGTCAAAATCAAACGATGGAATCAAGTCGTTTAAGAGACAGGAGCTGACACGACTAGTTGCGCTCAACTGCTGACAATTTCCATTGAAGTCATCGGTCCCAGAGGTATGCGTTGCGTTGTATAGGACAGGAAATATCGATTCCAAGCATTTCTCAAAATTGCTCTCGCCAATGAAATCCAAGCTATGTTGGTTGATCTCATCCTTGGTCGTGAACCCTTTGGGCAAGCATGGGTCTGAGATTGGGGTTCTGAAACGGTAGACATCTTCGGGCAATTCGTGTAAGCTTCGGTAGCCGTCAACAAGAAATTTACGATATCTGTTGTGAGCTTGGAACATACCGAATCCCAAAAACGAGTCAGAGAACACATTGTGCTCGCTGGCAACAGGGACCAGATAGTTTCCAACGACACCAGCCCCGTCTGTTTTCTCAGCCAATTGAGGTAGTCCACGAAGTGAAATTTTGTACAAATTGTTGCTGTGTTCGGCAGTTTCTGTGGAGTTAGGCAGAAACACTACTTGTGTTGATGCCCCGCCCATATCCAATAAGCCATAAGTTGTGTGGTTCTTACCATGTTGATGCTCTTGAGGATTGTCAAATGCTCCAAGCAAGTAGTTTATGGAGAGCCAGCCGTACAACCCTTCCACATCGCCGTCTATGATGTTGACGTGGGATTTGCAATCAGGGATGTAAAAATCCGAGTTGGTCA
This sequence comes from Sungouiella dosseyi, assembly GCA_030573325.1. NCBI lineage: Eukaryota > Fungi > Ascomycota > Pichiomycetes > Serinales > Metschnikowiaceae > Sungouiella > Sungouiella dosseyi. The sequence continues at coordinate 108,398 of JAJMDA010000004.1, forward strand.
GGAGATATTGACACACGTTTTCCAAAATGGGCTCCTGTTCATTTGGAGGAAGCAATCTCATACCGGCGGTAGCGTGTAAATAAATGGGTGTTCTCGCATGTTCGGACTTGGGAACAACTGCACTTGCTAAAGAGAGAAGATAGCTCAAGTGGTGATTCCCCACTTTCTGTGGGCTCTCGTTGAAGCTTGAGAGGCCTGGCGTGACTTTTCGGTGCCATTTCTTCCCGAAATGGATTCTGGGGAATTTAATAGTGTCCTCTTTGCTTGGATTCTTGGAGGATCCGGGATCCTCCTCGCTATCCGTTTCCGTTTCCGAATCCGAATCCGATTCTGAATCTGATTCTTGATTAGTGTCTCCAATTTTCTGTGATGCCTCACGGACAAGATTGATATGTGGGCCCTTGGATAAGTCAATTCCCGCTTCCAAGGCATGCTGTGGGTTGAGCCAGTTGTAGACATACGCCCTAGACCCTTTCGATCCAGAGTCGATAACAACGATATAATCATATGGAATGCCTTCCTTGTTGGTCACGGGACCTGGCTTTATCTGTTTCGCTTTTCTTTTGCTTTGTTTGCCCATTTCCGTCGGTGACTTGGAGTAAGAGTTGATGGTTGAAGGACTAATCAGATGTTCTGCACACGGAATAACCAGGGACACTTCTCACTTAGACCCTAGACATGTATGACCCCAAAATACTGGTCAGAGGGTCTCATTTTTCGAAACCTTATTCTTTCGAGCCTTTCGCGAATGGAAAGGTGTTTTTCTCCTGCAATCGAAAATAGCATGGTTTTCCAAATGGAGTCCCTTCTTGGGTTACTCGAGTAGCCGCGCTTATCACTGCCACTTTCATGTTTCAGCCACTATCATAGGAATACGCAGCGAGGGATTTGGTGAAATAACAAATATTCAGGGCGTACAGAGTCTAGGCTCGATCCATTACTACCGCCCAAATAAGAGCCAGTCTGCTGCCATTTCTCTCAGGTTTGTCGCTTCGGCTAATATCCGGAGAACTTATCCGGTTCAATTGTTTGGATATTATGGTGGTGAATACTGGCAATAATCCAGTAAAACAGCACACATGTCAACTTACCGGATTATTAAATGGACTTCCTGGCCGAGTTGGTGGTGCAACCAAATCAACTTTTGCAGCTCATTCCACGAATGACACCGAGAGTAGGGACACCGCGCGTGGGTATGGTACCAGCAACATTTAAAGCGTGTGCTATAACGAGACTTATTTTACAGATCGCACTCCATCCCGCATGACCTTTGATCCATTCAATTTACTAAAGTTCATTCAGAATGTTGGTCCCGGGTTTGTGGTCACCTCCTGAATGAGGAGGCTTACCGGTTACGGCAGAGAACATTCGCATGGAACTGTACCTGGGGTCGGCGTCTCGGGCTTTCGATCTGCATATTCGAGCCAACGAAGTATTTACTTCCCTGTGTAGCCAGAACTCACTCAACCAAAGAATGTTTCCAGGAAACCAGCACAACAGCTATCAGGGCCAGAACTACGGTCAAGGTTACCAGAACCAGCAATATGGTAACCAACAAGGCTATAACCAGGGCCCTCCACAAGGCTACTACCAGGAACAGGGTTATAACCAGGGATACCAAGGTGGAAATGAAAGGTACCAGAACCAGGGACAGTACCAGAACGAAAACCAGTACCAAAACCAAGGTCAGTATCAAAATCAAGGATACCAGAACCAGGGTTCTCAAAACCAAGGTCAGTACCAGAACCAAGGTCAGTACCAAACCAACATGTCTCAGGGGAACCATTCTGGCCAGTCTCAACAAGGAAGCCTCCAGCAAGGTGGCAAATTCAGCAAGCCAAGCATGCAACAGCAGTCCTTCGGGTCGTCTACTAACGCCAGCTACCAGTACTCTGATTGTACCGGGCCCAAGAAGGCCTTGCTTATTGGTATCAACTATTTTGGAACCAACAACCAATTGAACGGGTGTATCAACGACGCCAACAATGTAAAGAGGTTCTTGCTCAGTCAGGGTTTTGCTGAGAACAACATTGTCATGTTGACTGACGACCAGAAGATGGCACGTGCTGTACCCACCAAGCAGAATATTATTGACGCTATGAAGTGGTTGGTCAAGAACGCAGAGCCTTCGAGTTCGTTGTGGTTCAGTTATTCTGGCCACGGAACTCAGGTACAAGACCAAGACGGCGATGAGGAAGATGGATACGATGAGGCGATTTGTCCCTTGGACTTTGAGACTGCTGGACTTTTGACCGATGATGAGATGCACGAGATCATGGTCAATCCATTGCCTCAAGGAGTGCGTTTGACTGCATTGTTTGACTCGTGCCACTCGGGTTCGGCGTTGGACTTGCCTTACATGTATTCGACTAAAGGTTTGTTGAAAGAGCCAAACTTTTTCAAGGACGCTGGGGAGGACTTGATGTCTACGATCAGTGCATACACTAAGGGTGACCAAGGCGGTATGATCAAGGGAATCAAGGGTCTTTTCAAGACGGTGGTGAACAAGGACAAGGCCGAGCAGGCTAGTGAGTTCTCCAAAAAGACGAAGACCTCCCCAGCTGACGTAATTTCCTTGAGTGGATGCAAGGACGACCAAACGTCGGCCGACGCCAAGGAACAAGGACAAAGCACCGGAGCTATGAGCTATGCGTTCATCAAAGTGTTAGCCAACAACCCGGACCAGTCGTACTTGACGTTGTTGCAGAACATGAGAGAGATTCTCAGCAGCAAGTACAGCCAGAAGCCACAGTTGAGCGCCTCGCACCCAATCGACACCAACTTGAAATTCATCCTCTAGGTTTGGCGTGAATCGAATATAGTATAAATTGACCAGATATTTACCCTTGACCAAGAACAATCAAACCTCACATGATAACACATTTCTCCTGCTTAGCCACCTCAGGATTTTGGATGCGCTCGATCTCATCTATTAACGACTCAAACGAATTCTTTACGTTGATGTTGTCGCACACCGATGTTTCTAAAAACTTGCACTTGAATTTGCGTGCCAACTCCTCTCCTTCGGCTTCCTCCACCTGTCGCTGGAAATTCAAGTCACACTTGTTGCCCACCAACACCATCGGAATGGTGTCTGATCCGATCGAGTTGAGAATCTTATCCCTGATGACGTCTATCAACTCGAACGACTGGCGTGACGTGACCGAGTACACAAGTAGGTATCCGTGGATGCCGATGAGATGTTTTTCGTTCATGATAGAAAACTCGTCTTGTCCGGCGGTATCCAAAATCTCGATGGCATATTCCTGGTTTTTGTAGCTGATGGTTTTCGAAAACTGGTTCTCGATAGTGGGGTAGTACGACTCGACAAAATGGTCTTCGACAAACCGGACGGTCATCGACAGCTTCCCCACTGACCGAGAGCCCACCACGGCGATTTTTCTAGCCTTGACCATCTGCGGTTGCGTGTGCCGTTGTTATTTGCACTCAAAGGTTCCTTTTGGTGGAGATGGCCTAACTACTAATTGCAGGGCTGGCTGGCAATACCTCAACTTCTTACTTTGTCTGCATATTGGATGCATTGCGGTGTGCACAGGTAAATTCGGCCTCCTCATGGGGTACGAGCCCGCGTCCGGCAGATAAGGACGATGATGGTATTTCTATGGAGTTATTAGCAGTTTCAGCCAAGCCACCGAGCTTGATTTACCTAGAGCGCCCACTTCAACACTTCTAGGCTTGCCACCACAATGAAAATCGTGGTAGGCAACGTGAGAATGACGTAGCCCCAGAACAAAACACCGGCCATTTCCTTTTGGAAGATGCCGTTAAGTTGGGTGATCTGAGACAACTGGATCGCCGGTGGAGACACCGTGAGCACGAATGCAACAATCAAGAAGATTGGGTCATCCAAGATAGAAATGTTGACATACTTCACGCAAATAGCAATCACGGGAAGAAGTATGAACGACGGGAGAATCATTCTCGAGAGCAATGATGCAAACACAATCTTGTTGTAGTGCTTTGATGGAGGAGGGATGTCAGCCGAAGGGTATAAGTTCGAGCCCAACACAATCAAAATCAAAGGGATGGAGACGGAGCCTAGCTGTGAGATCGACTGGGTAAGCGTGTTGTGGATGAATGACTCACTGTAGAAGAACTCTTTTTGCAAAGCAGGCACCGATGCCACTATGATCGAGATCAACATAGCGTACAATGGAGGGTTCATGAAAGCCAAAAAACCTTTGATTGGTCCCCAATTTGTGACCGTTCTCCACTTGTCCTTGATGGTCTCGACGCTCACGGTGATGGCACTTTTAGACACATTGTCGACGCTGGAGTCGTCCGATTCCACGTTGACACCCTCGCGCTCTTGCGACACCTGAGATGCGATAGGTTGTATGTACAAGCCCTGCTCCTCGTCTTGCTCGGCACAAGGAATGGGGACGTATCCTGGACCTTCCGAGAAGTGAGCCGAGAGTTCCTCCTGGGAACGCTTTCGCAAGAGTTTGTTGTACCCCCACGACCACCTCAAGATCTGGCCAAGCTGTTGGAAAATCAACAAATACAAGATGCCCCGCGAGGCAACCTTGTCCGAATCGTCGTCTTCCATCTGGTCCCAAAGCAAGTCAGGTAATGTGTACGCCAATGACATTGTCAACGACACAGGCAACGAGTTTGAATTGCCAAACACCGCCATGGCAGTGACGTAGTCGGACTCGGCAGGATTCAACTGCATAAATGCGGCGGTTAATCTCGAGCAGGCCAACGATGTGATGGTGGTGACGCCGTAGAAGATCGGAATGATGATGATGTCCACCATCTTGTTCAAGGAGAGCGACGGCGCAAGCTTGGTGAACACCAAGCACGGAGTGAACAAGTCCACATTTAACTGGGAAATGACTTTCTGGCCAGAGACGGTAAGAAGCTTTGTTTTGGCAGCCATGAAGCCAGCAAAGCAAATGATGACAACTTCCAACACCGCTTCCAAGGTGAGGAAGGCAATGGAGCCAAACGATAAGTCAGGATTCAACGGCTCATTGGCACCGGAACCGATTGGAACGATGTTGTCAGATAGTAGCGAAAACATGCAATAGCTGAAGGTGTAAGCAGCAAAGAAATCGCGACCTGGCGGCAACTTATATTGGAGGGCACACCGCTAAATACTCGCCTCGCGAAATTATTTTGTGCCACACAAATGTGCATTCTCTGGCCCGATAACAAACCGACCTGCACAGCCCCGCCATCATGGGCCGATAGCCACCAATGATCTGAAATGACCGGCAAAATTTGGAGGCAGAGGGGAAATGTCGGCGGGTACCTCGCTTGCTCAAGCAGTGCACACTCCTTATGCCCCCGGTGCTAAGTTGCTTCTTTTCTGTCTGCTGTGCCTTCTCAGTTGCGAGGGGGGTGCGATGGCCAGAAAACGTGGGTGGGGCGGTGACTTCTCAGCGCCACCCCTTTTCCCTTCCATGTCGAACATCAAGGGAAATGTTCGTAAAAATCAATGGTGGGTGCCGATAAGAAACTGCAATTTTTCAAAAGGAGCTACTCTCGCAAATCGCTAGGAACGGGCCAGCCCAGCCTCGGAGTACCCTGCACCCCTAGGAAATTGCATGACAGGGATCGGTGCTTACACCCGTACACCAGATATCAGGTTGCGATGCGGAGCGTTTCCGATCATCTTGAACCACAAGTCTCACTCCTGGGCCGCACACCTGTACCTCCCAAGCACCCTAGGTAAACAAAACACACTGAGTTGCAATCAAAGAAAACACCCAGAATGGCTCGGCCTACATCGGCACGGAACGCCCATTTCGCCAGCCTGTCACCCAATCCGTCTGCATGTTCGTCTCCCCCGTGGTACAAACGAGGTGCTGAAGATTCAGACTCCGATGGCGCGGATCATAACGACACGCAGTTTGACTTCCTAGCAGGCGCATCTACTCCCCTCCACGTCAACAATAATAAGTCCATGATGTTTATTTCGCCGATGAAAAAGCTTGGGAACCTACATCTCAGTCCTGGCCCCCCACGAGAAGACCAAATCATATACGAGGATATTAACGAAGATATCGTACATGAAGAGGATGATGATGATGATGACGATGACGATGATGATTTCAGTGCTGGCAATAAGACAATCCACACGAACTCCAGCAGTGAGCTGGAAGATCAATCGTTCATGCCCTTGGATCACCCTGCTCCCAAGTTTATCCCGCAGCGGAAAAGAAGACACACTGACTCTCCTCTGGAGATGGAGATCACACCGATGGCAGATGACCACACAATCCCACATGGCTCTTCTGGTAAGGACATGTCGGGCCTCCTACCCAACAGCAGCTACGAGTTCCTGAAAATCAGCTTCTCCGCGTCAGACTCCACGCCGTGTCCTAGTCAGCCCCGCAAAAAGCTACGACTCAAGAAGAATTCCTTTTCAGAGGAGAATACCCCATCTCAACCTTCCAAGACAAATAAACCGCTCTTGGACTTTTCGTCGTCTCGGAAACTCTCTGCAAGTGGGGCGCTGCTCATATACAAGCTCAATGATGCACATGGCGGTTCAGATGAGTCTGCAAAATCGATGGAGACATCTTCATTATCCAGCGGGACGCAGAATCTCCAATCCACTCCCATTAGCCAATCGACGCCGGCCAACTCGCGTGCACCATCACCTGGCATATCTGTCGAGGAAGCTGATGAAAGCGTGAATGGATTCAAGTTCGTCAAGCCATCTGCGAAGTACTCATATCGAACTCCTCGGGCGCGTCCGTCGTCGACTTATGAGGCATCTCAGAGACTCATAAACGCGTACAACCTGAGTGAGTTCTCGCAAGATGCTGGCGCGTATGAAATAGTGGGAGAATTTCGTGTCTCTGCGGCTGGTTTAATGGATGAAGATGCTGAAAGCGTTCACGTGGGGGATAAGCGAATCAATGACCCCTATCTTTTTCCGTCGCCAGCTTCCCACTCGTCTAGCTTCAATAACGGAGATCTGGACCTACGTCAAAAGTACTTTGAATCAAGCAAGCTTCCATTGCTACAGACTCTTGAGCGCGACTTGACCAAAGACGAGATGCTCAAATACATCAACGACAAGCAATCTGTTCTGTCGTTTTACGACCGCATTTCCACTGCAGAAGAAGAAAGTTCGAAGGGGAGACTCGCTCTTTTGAAAAAAGAACGGCTCCGATGGCATCCCGACAAGTGGGTCACGAAATACGACAAATTGGGTTTGGACAAGGAAATTGTCGACAATCTTAGTCAAGTAATCAATGGTCTCATTGATAGCTTGCAATGAATACGGATGGTTTCATATGGGTGATTTCTATTATGTGCATGCTATACAAAGAGTAAAGTTAACTCAGGGCCTTGTCCTTTGGTGTAGCAGCACCACTGCCACTCTGTGGCTCGGTGGTATCTTCTTCGTCTGTGCCTTTGGCATCTGCGGCGTCATCCTCAAGCTCGATATCTTCGCCTTCATCTTCGATGTCCTCCTCTGCATCATTCAACTCCTCATCTTCTCCGTCATTGAGCTCAGCCTCTTCCTCCTCGTCTTCTTCTTCCTCGTCTTCGTCTTCTTCATCTTCCTCCTCTTCGTCATCCACTTGCTGGTTTGGGGGGTATTCATCAGGATTGGAGTCCTCATTATCCCACACAATATTGAATCTCGTCACACGGGGCTTCTCTGCCAAAATATTACGGACAACATGCTCAACTTGCACTTTCGCTGGTGGGTTTTCTCTCAATTCCTCCGAGTCGTACTCGTTGTTCACGTAGTAGCCCACTCTGACGAATTCTCTACCCGCGTAGGAACAACTCAATAAGATCACAGTCACACTCACCAATTCACTGGCAGGAATCAACTCTGGAGATGGCGGGTCGGCCTGAAACAAGAACTTATTGATTCCCACTGGGACTGGCCCGACCAAAATCGAGTCCAACTCTTGATCGTGATCTAGCGATCTTGAACTACCAACGTAGGTCAACTTCCACTCCAAGTCCTCCTTGAGTTGCTCCAAGCATTCAAAGGTGATTTCAAACTCGTAAGGGTCTGCAAATCTGGCCGGATTGTTCAACACCTCAATACCTAGTAACGAGACTATCGACATTTTCAGGGTGTTACGGTGAGTCTGTTGAATGGAGTGGAGGATGTAAAGTTAAGACGCGTAAGATGCGGGAGGTGCAGGAACTTGGGCGTTGACTGTGGAGTTTTCAACTCGTGCAACTAGAACTTCGCCGACACCATGTACAGATTTATCGCAGCACGTAAGCATTTCGAAATCGCTTCTCTCGGTCTGGAATTTCAATTAGCCGAATACTCTCATCAATCACGTAATTGGTGTGCAACACTTCACTCCCAGCCTGTCACTAAATATCCACACCAAGGCTTCCTGCTACAGGCAAAAGAACTATTCAAATACCACTGTGGATCGTCTATCTTAACCCCGAGTATATAGGCGTCTTTTCCCTTGTTATTACGAACTCGAATCTAAAGACCCCTCGGTCCCACAACCTTCACACCCGTACACCCGTACACCCGACACCACAGAAACCCACTATGGCTTCGTAGAATGCTCTCGGCTCGACATCAACAACATAACACATGGCAACTTCGCTGATAGACGCAGCAGCATTGGCTCATCCGCCTCTGATGGAAGTCAAGCTTGAACAAGAGTTGAAGCTCGAATCCGATGCAAACTCCGTGGATTCCGTGGCCCCGGTTACTAGTGGTGAAACTCAACCTTCTACCGAATCTGAACCCGAGGTCGACTACAGCAAGATCTATGAAAGTCTCCAGGAGAGATTCAACAAGGTCTACTCTGTCTCGCAGAAGTTGTTCGTCACCGAAAAGACCCAGCGCCAGACAATGTACCACTACAAGCGTCGAAACGATGCTCTTCTCGATCTCCTAAATGACTTGGACAATAACGACGCCGAGGATTTGGACGTGCCTGCGGATTTGAGTGCTCAAAGGCTCTCCAACATAGTGTCCTCTAGACCAGAATTGGGCAATCTGCTAGATCCACTTCTACGTATGTCGCGAGGTGACGATGCCAAAACCATTAAGGTCAAGGATTCCTGCAATGTGGACCTTGCAGTGAGCGAGTCAATACCTGATATTGTGAACGATGAACTAGATACGGTTGAGGTCAATCCTCAAGACACTGAGATGTGGACAAGAAGAAACTATGCTCATTTGGTTGTCTCGAAATTTCGACCAGTCGAAATTAGAGGGAAAGGTGTTCGTGAGTATATCAACTCCCCCACATTGAACACGAAGCGAAGGAAGAAGCTCGCGGCCAAGGAATAGTGATCATCAACTACCGCTTGATATTTGAATTCTTGCGGTCCTTTTTGGTCAAAGTCTCCATGATCTTAGTAGTATTGAATAGACAAAACACGAAGATCCTCGTTCTATAGCTGAACTTCCCCTTGTCTATCAATCTGATCGTCTTGAGAAATAGATTGGTATTGCCGAACACTTGAGGCTTCTCAGTTTTGATGCGATTCAACTCTTTCTTGGCCTTCCTTTCAATTCTGCTCAACACCGAACTCAAATAATTTATGAGTGCCAATACCTTGGCTTCCAATTCTTCATAGCTTTCAATGACTATTTCGTCCTCCAAGTCAATTTGTCCATTAACGGATATCGCCTCATCATGTCCAAAAAGCGTATAGTAGCTGGCATCCTTGTAAGGGTTCAATATCTCCACATTGAAAAAGTCATCATCCTGCATTGCCTTAGGGTATGCAAGAGAAAGCGATTGATAACCATTGATGCACTCAACTGATACCCATTGAAGGTCATCGAGAATTTCAATTCCTTCGAGTGTATACGCTATCTTTCCGAGCTGGTAGAATGCCAAACCACGAAGCTGCCAATTCGCTGAATTCAGGAATAGCTGATGGACAATCTCCACAATATGATCGCTTCTCAAGTTGGAGCTGTAAACAGGATCTAGTAATTGCATGCCGTAATTCGCCGACGCAATTTCACCAATTAACCAAAGGTACTGCTTCAATTTGCGGGAGTAAAACTCGTCTTCTTGTTCCGAGGTTTGAAATCGAAGAGTGTCGTTGGACAATTTCCTCTCAGGTCTAGGTGATGCGACTGCAACATCACCCGCAGTTTGAGTATCATGGAAGGAATTTACATCACCTCGTAAATCGCCGACATGTGATCCCGGTTTAATTTCAGATAGATCCTTGGTGAAGTCGGAATTGTGAGACGCCTCTTCGCCGAACGAAATAGGTGGGTCTAATTCGTCGTCTCCAAAATCCATGACAATATTTTCAATCAAATTGAGCCTCTGGCAAATCCGTCGAATATTCTTGATTGCATCATCAATAAACGAACGTCTGCTGTTGAAAAAATTGAATCCCTCCTCTGTTGCTAGGAGATAGTGAAAAAAATAATGCAAATTCGTGCTCCGATTGCCGGTCTCCTTTGGGTTAAGGTCAAAATAAGGATAGAAGACCACTCTGAGAGATGTCTCGATTGAGTTGAGATAGTCAAACCCTTGAAGCTTCTTGATGCTGTCATTGAAACGAGACTCGATGAAACCATTTTTGTGTAGGAAGCGGAATCCTTCTGACGTGCGACAGAAGTTCAAAAGCAATTCCCTTCCACTGGCCCACCTCGAAAGAATTTGTATGGACGGCTTGAAGCTTATGAGGAGATCAATTTTGTCAATCTTGTTGTTGACGATGTAGTAGTCGTAGAGCATGTCGACTGACATTTGGGCCACAGCGTCAGTTTCGTCATACAATCGAGAAACAAGGTTCTTGATGCAAAAACTCTCGTTTCCTTCGTTGTTCAAAAGCGAAGAAAGACAGTTTTCAAGAACAAAAACTTTCACCTTCCAGTTTGAAAGACTAAGTGCTTTAGCCAAAAGATTGTTGAAGGGATTGTTGAGAGTGAAATCCAAATTGTTAAATAGATTGAAAATGAGGTGATTGTTTTCCTCACTCCAAGCGCTGCCTTCTATAATATCGCTGGTGATTTGAATTAACTGCCACTGCTCAAGGATTTTAATGCCATTGCGGGAGCTTGAAAAGACTCCAACAAATTTGACGTAGCCAATGCTGAGAGTATTCTCCAATCGCCTTCTTGATAGAATTGGATCTTGTGATTGGATGCCACTGTATGGATCAACTTGAGCAAAGCTTTCAGCAATTTGCGGCATTATCTTGTTTCCCGCTAAAAATCTGGTGCCCTCATCAAAACTCAAAAGCGCCTGGAAGATTTGGCACCCGATGATAATAATCTTTTTCGAATTCTTTATCTTTGGAAATTTGCTTGATGCATGAAGTGGAAGATTGCTGAAGCGGTACTTGAAAGGTCTGTAAAAAGACAAGATGGTCTTTAAAAACTTCGGATACTTCTCCTGGACCTCTAGAAATCGCTTGGGATTTCTCAAAGGTCCCTGGAAAAGCTGTGAGATCACATTCCAATTCCACTCGTCGAATTCTTTCACTGCGAGAATTTTGGAGTTTGCAATCATGGTCTTGAACACCGCGTCGTCAACATAACGACGAGACTCGATTGTTATGTCCGATACGAGTTCCTTAATCTCGCGCTTTTTGGCCCTCGTGCCCTTATTCTCTTGTAGCCTTGTAGCAACTTCGATTTTGCTGATGGAGTTCAAAGTTAAGGGCCGAACAAATGCCTGATCGATGTGAGTGATGTAAAAGTCCCTAGGCAAAAGATTGACCGACAAGTTGATGATGTTGGTTAGGAAGAACGTCGCCTTCATCGTGGTGTCCTCGTCTCTATTTTCGTTAATGACGTCAAAAAGCAATGGCATGAGCTCGCAGTTGAGAAGTACTTTCGAAATCAAGCCCTGGTAGTGAGAGAGAATCGAAAACTCAAAGCTTTGAGGATCAATGGCTGAGTAGTTATAATGCATTTGGTGAGTGGTGGAATTGGTAATTTGACGTAAGACTTTGCCCATGGCCTCGCCCACCGAGGAGTTTTCGAGCCAGGGCAAAGACTTGATACGCAAAACATCAAGAAGCAAATCCAAAATCATGCTGCGAAGCTTGTTATTTTTCTTCTTGAGATTGGATAGTAGAACTTTGAGCGCGTTGAACTTGTTGTGTGAGAAACAAATGATCCCGGTCCACGTTTTAAGAAATAACGATAGAAGAAACGATATCTTGAGTGCTCTGTTGTAGTACTTTTTGGTGTTCGGTGTCTTACCTTCGTCGCTGTCCTCGAAATATGAATAGACTGAAATCAAAGAGTCCAAGTCAAAACCGTTGCGGAGGAAAAGACGGGCGTCTGGCCGGTCTAAGAGAGTCAATACTGCAATCGTGCACGCGGTAGCAACATCGGATGAGGCATTAATGATCAAATATATCAAGAGCCGTAGTCCTCCTCCGTGGAACACGATGTCCGGTTTTATGGCTGCAAGCTCGCAGATGGTTTCAATGCAAAGGCGTGTGAGAGACGCGGGGACGTGGAGCTCCGAGTGGTGGTCATCAGTCAACTCCTGAGATTCCTCGTTTTCATGTTCCACTAGTGCCACTAAAGCCTTGACAACACCAATGGAAAGAAAGTTCGCTCCATCGGGGATATCTATGAAGTGACGGACCATCTTCAACGCCTCCTCTTTCTCGAGTAGAGGCGTTGGTGTCGAAAACGTCACGATGATGTAGATAAGCAACTTCAGGCGAACCAAGTACTGCAACGTTTCCTGGTCTGCAGTGGAATGGCGGAGAATACGATACGCCGCACATCGAAGCGGCCACGCGTGGTGGTAGAGCATGAACTGGATTCTGCTGACGACGTTTTCCGTGACGATCTCGTATTTTAAAGACGGGTTCTCTTGCATGAGGGCCACTAGCTGGTTGCTCTTGGACACAATGAGCGCAACGTCATCTTTATCTCGGATCGAGATGCTCTGCAAGATGTCGCTGAATACCCACGTTGCAGATTCCATGTTCTTCGGTAGCTGCTCGTCGTTTGCTGCCGTTTCTCTCCGATTATCTATCAGGCTAATGTTGAGGCTGTCGATGGTGAACGACCGGGCTCGCGATTCGGTCAATGGAGATATAGGCCCCAATTCCGAAGCCTTACCAGCAGGCGGATTTCGGTAGCTGGATTGGGTACCCTCCAGAGGGTCTGAGGCCATTTTCGGGGTTTAACTTGGTGGTGGAAGAATACCTATGGCACACGCTAGTTTATGGGTCACGTGCGCGACTCGGGACGGTAACTTTTCAGTATGGGGCCGATAATGCCTAGCGAGGAATCTAGCCATGCGGTGAGAGGTGTAGAGATTTAGATCATTCGGTCGTTTTGATCGTTTAGAAGTTTATGGCAATTTTTTTTTTTATTTTTTTATTTTCAAGTTTGGTGACATTCTCAGTTTTGATGCTCAAGCAGTGCGCAAGTATGTGTGGGTTCCCACATTTTGGTGAGAAGTCGATTCCTTCCGCACAAATTGCGAATGGGAAGTCCACCCCCGCTCTTCTCCACCCAAGATAGAAAGAATGCCGCAATTACGAAACCTACGCTGTCGGAGAATTTGCTTCACCCCTTTACCAACAATAGATCTCCCTTACTCACCCCAAATTTCACCCACTCTCGCGTGACCCGTTCCCCACGTGATCGTCTGGAGCCGTAGCAGCATGGAGCACTTGTGACAACGTCCCAATAATGTGGCACCCAATTAGAATTGTAGATGACGGTGAACAATGCAGGAGCGCCCGCCCCAGGACACAATGGGCCGTTTTGTCGAAACCCGCCAACAAATTGACATTTCCCCACCGTCGTTGCGAGCAATTGCAGTAGGATCGACAACACGTAGTTTTTGCTGCCCGCACCGACAAAAGCGGAATAACGCTCGCGAGGTTTCAGTGCCGCTTGCAAGCAATGGGGAAGATGATGCAGTATGACCTCGCTCCCCACCGGCCACAGGAGTGGATGCGCGACATAATCCGCCGCGACATCCGTGCATCCTGGACTGGGTCCATCGGGCAATTGCTTAGGCGTACGGAGCCACATGGCAGCGGTGCAGCAAACGTTGACCTAGGATTGAGGAAGCAATCTATACGAGGGCGACGATCTATATTTCGAGTGCCCAAATGTGAAATTCGTGTTATGGTGGGAGCACCCAGTTGGTGGGTTTGTTGCGACATGCAGCCACACATGCAGGCGACCCCGACAGTGCGCTTGAATTTGCCGTGTTGGAGCGACCGTTCCCATGTTATCTCGGGACCTTGCTTATGTAAGCCCCGCACAGTGCCCGCCAACACTATCCACTCTCCCGATAGACAATCCTAATCTACTCCTGGCACTCCGACCTCGCTGTTTATCTGCTGTTTGTTGGAAGCTTTTGGAATCTTTCTTGCGTGTACTCATCGTCTTTTCCGATCCCTTCAAATCACTGCTGGGTCACTTGGTTCCTTTCTACCACCACCTGTTGTTGCTACACTTGAAAGTTTTCACGCTCAGGTTTTCCTCCCGCCGACTTTGCTGCCCAACACCTCCCGAGTTGTTTACGTTGTCCCAGATCCCGTCTAGCTACCCTAGCAAAATACTCCCACTTTGATCCGCCGCTTTCCCAAGTGAAATCCCGTGCGCTGCGCCCCCTGTCTGTTTTCATCACTGTTTGTCTCCGACCATGACCCTTTTCCACCTGAACCAAAGCGAATCTGCTGCTAGCCCTCCGCTGCAACAGGATCCGGCTACCGCCAGCGGTAGTGCTGGAAAGAAACGTATGTCGTTATTTTCTTTCGGACTGTCTTCCAACACTTCGGTTTCCGGAAAGGTTGCTGGTCCGCCTCAGCTTTCGACGTCGCCAAACTCCAGAAGTATTCTGTCAAAATCGCAAGAGCAGTCTGCCACGACATCTCCAGGTGGCTCTATTCCTTCCAGAAACGCTCAACTTAGCTCCCCAGTGTGCTCGCCCTTGTTGGAGACCGACTCTCTTAGCGAGAAGCCAGAATCCAACATTTTTGAGCGCTCAGTGCAAGACTTTAGCGAAGTAAAACAAGAGGACTATATCCCACCTGCTTTGGACGCCACGGCACAGATTTTGAGCGACAAGGATACAAATTTGGACGATGTGGAGATGGTGTACTCTGCCCGCAGAAACTCCTCGGTGATAGGGCTCAATATGGCCTTGGGCAGACCATATACACCTCTGCGTAAGAACAGTGTCTACTCCATGAGTCAGTTGAACCAGCCTGCTGCTGCGGCTTCCCTGTCGTCCTTGACAAGTCCACAGTCCCCTATTTCACCACCAAAGTTGAGCACCTCGAGATCTTCTGTGTCCTTCTACTCCTACGCTGACATGATTAATAACGACGAGTTTTCTCGCAGACCTTCAATCATGCACTCTTACAGCCATGGAGTGGTCCCAACTGTTGGTCGTAAGATGAGTGTGGCGTCAAACCACTCAACTGCCTCCAACGGCAACTCCACATCCAACCCACTCCACTTCAACAAATTGTCAAGAAAGTTGACCCTGAACTCTATCACCTCAGGATCGCAATCGCAATTGTCAAAGCAGTTGGGTGCGAAGGACCGCCTGTCGGTTGGTACTGGAGTTCCTCAGAGAAGTCCTTCAAAAGCTGGAGCAAGAGAGAGCAGAAACTTGAACAAATTCCTCATTAGTCCCGAGTCTTCTGACTCTGAGGACCAGGAAGTTTACTACCCTGCGACTGATGCATCAGTGTCCAACAGGAAGTCGATTTCATCCAACCACTCTAATCTTGATAACGATAGCTTGGTGTCATCTTCCGTTGGAGATTGCATCAGACAATGTACTACCGAAATCAGTGGACATTAAAAAAATGAAAAATAAGTGAAGGATGAATGCTTAATTTCAAAGTGACAAGTTAACCAGAACTGGCTGCTCAGGCACGAACATTCATTTCTCCGGTGTGCCAATGCGCTTGGCACCCTAACAAGTTATCGACATCTATATCCACTCGAAATTCTTCTTGCCAAACCAGCAAGAGTGCCATTGAGCTATTGTGTTGCGCGATCTTTTTACTGTGTATTTTAGTTAAGTTTTTATAGCAAAAGATTCTGCTTGTCAATTTCCGCCCGTTGTATATTTGCTAAGCAAAGTCACTAGATTACTCAGCCAAGTAGTTCTTTCTGTTGGCAGTCCTGACAAATCTTCTCGTTTTCCACTCAACATCAGCATCCTTGTTGTCAATCAATCCTAACTTCAACTCATAGAGCTTCATTTCGAATCTTGGGCCGACCTCACTAAGCTCCACACCTTCTTTCGTTTTAACAAAAACATGGTGTCTCACACTAATAAAGTCGTCATTGTTGATGAACGTTATGACTCTAGAGCTGTCTTTCTTGGCACCTGGTGGGAACAAATGCTTCAAGATCTTTTCAACCCTCTGGCCCAATCTGGTGGAGAAGTTCTCGAATATAAGATGTGGATAAACCTCTGAGATGTTTCCAATATTCGGTAAGTCATGTCTCAACTTGACGTTGTGCAAAGTGAAAATGGCCGAGGGACCGTGGGGGAAATGCGAGATGGTTAATGAAGTGGGAACACCTCTGTGTTCATGCAAAACAATCAAGTCGTTGATGTTTGCCTTTGCGCAAGACTTAACGAGCTCAGGGATGATGTAACTTCCTCTATTTAGCTTCATGGAGTTGGGGAACATCAACTTGATCTCTTTGGAGAATTGCAACAATTTCACCGATGGATTTCTCGATGTGGTTACGATGATTCTGGGGTCGTTCACTCCACTCATGGCCAGATACTCGTCGTCGATTTCGGCCTGCTCACTCTCATCGTATCTGAAATTTTTATGGAGTTCAGTGTCTTCGCTCAACTCTTTTGAGAGAGGCTTTCCAGAAGCGAGAGCGGCTTTCAATTTTTGCCTCTTTTCAAGTTGCGATGACTCTTGCAACTCGAGCGCCTTTTTGTATAGGTACTCTCTTCTCTCTCTGGCTTGTCTTCTAATCATGGTGTGGGTATGTGAGACTAGGTCATCTCGAATTTTTTTGGTAAGATGGCTGGTGTGCACACAGGCTCTCACGATGTCTTAGTAGAGCAAGTGATAACCAGAGAAAATAATACTGTCACACGGTGAAATGATGCATTGTTGTGAATTTGAGATATGTATCTAGCAGCTCTGAAGGATATCCTTCTTGGACCTCTGGGTTGGAGGTTGCATCGAGTTCAAATGAGTTCAAATATCTATGTAGTTGTGTGATCAGACCAGACCCCGAGAAGCTTTCGCATTAAGTGGGAATGAACGCAACTCATGCAATTCCTCGGGCAACCGGGTCGGGGCAGGGAACAACGAGTTTTTTCTGTATGCACTGGCCTTCCTGGTAATAGTTCTCTTCAACCCACCCAAACGGTCTGATATGCCTGTGCTTGTGCCTTCTCTGAACGACGTTCTAGTTGGTGCAGTATCCAAAGTCTGAGCTCTTTGGATGGCATGATGTTCTTGCACCGCATCTCTGCGTTGCATGTCGTCATCGGGCAACATGATGGCTCTGTCCAATGTGTATGGCAAACCTCTGTGGCGGCCTCTGATCATCATGGCAATGATGACCAATTTTGACACTGTGGTGAACTTATACGACAAGGACTGGTCAACGTTGGGGAACCCGAGTGAAAGGCCGACTGTACCGTATGCACTGATAATCTCGAACAAAATTGTGAACACACTCAATCGGTAGTTGTGCTTGTCGATTTTGTTGCCCTCAGCAATGGCAATGATGAACAATCCCAAGAAGATAAACCACAAGTCGAACGACAACTGGTTCCTCAAATGGGCCCCGACGAAATTTTTAGGCGAGTCTTCATTTTCTTTCTCGCCGTCTTCTGCTGGGAGGTAAATCCCCAATGATTGTTCTTCGTACACATTTGTTCTTCTGATGGAGATTGCCAAGGGCAAAACAGAAATGTACATCATAATCATGTAGCTCACCTGGACAGCTGGGTGAAGTTGCGACAAGTCAATCACAGAGAAGCCTGCAGTTCTCGTGCTGAAGGCTTGAAACAAACCATCCAACACCCTGAATCCAGTCGGGATGCTCGACAAGTAAGAGCTGTTCAAGTCCAAGATGATGAACAAGATTAGATCAGTGGCATTGAGTACAACAAGAATGAAGAATAACCACCAGGTTGGAATCGATGGGAAAAGCAACGTGAAACAACGTCTTGGGTGGTCCAACAAAAAGCCGAGGGACTCTTTGAACAATGACAACGGCTTGGCAAATTTGAACATGACCCAGATGATGAATCTCAAGAAAATCGGGAATCCGGTATTTCCAATGACAATGAAAAAGCACGAGATAACCAAGATGTATACTGACCGACTGAAAGTCATCATGGAGTTGGGTGTGAGTGTCAAGCCCAAATCATTGAAGACGGATTGAGCCGTGAAGAAGCCCCACCACGTTGGCGAGAAGCCGAATTCTCTCATGTCAGCCGCGTAACCTTTGCAAACTTTAATGTAACCAACGTAAAGGCAGAATGCGATAATGTGAAAGCCCACGTAATAGGCGATGATAATTTTGATTAATAGCTTGACGGACCGGTACTCCACACCTCCAAGCTCTTCCTTCTGCTCGTCCGTCAAGTGAAAAAATGTGGAATTTCTTCCGATGGTGGGGACCCACGACAAATAGTTTGTGCTCATGACACGGCCCAATGAGTGCTCTGCGGCACTGAAGTAGTGTTCCTCGTCATCTGAATGCGTTGGCAGATTTTCTCCGTCAGAAATGGCAGATGAGATTATCCTAGAGAAGTTCGGCGTTCTCAATCTACTGAGTCGTCTCTTCAGGTTTACCCGATTTCTCTTTCTTCGGATGTGGGGCTCCAGCGCAAATTTGGTCTTCTTGTTCAGGTAGTCGATGTCACCTTCGGAGTTCCTGCCGCCTTGCGTGTTATCATCTTGGTCTGAGTCGTCAATGGCATCTTCGTTGTCGGAGTAGAGAGACTGCATGCTTGCGTCCTCATAGCTCTTATCTCCCCTGATCGGATCGTCGTCGTCATCGTCTTCTTCGTCGTCAATGTAGTCATCATCTTCTTCAATATCGCCATCCTCTCCATCGGCTAGTGCCTCATCAATATGACCCACCGGCGATCTAACATTCATGTCGTCCTCACTATCAATCGACTCGTTTTCACTCAACAGTGGCACTAGTGACGAGCGCTGTCTGCGCTTTGGAGTGGACGTATTAGATAGTGACCGCTTGAGCGATGCCCATTTCTTTTTCCTGTTTTTGGCGAGATTCTTTTTCCACTTGCTTGATCTGCGGGGAGAGAAGCTGCCCACTAGTTGCTGATCTTTCTTGGTGTAGATCGGCGAGTTTTCGTTCTTCTCAATCTCCTTCGGAGATTTGATCACGAGCACGTCCTCGTCGAGTCCACTGTCGCGCCTCCTATGCTGTAACATGGCAATAGACTTGTACATGTCCGAAGGTTCGACTTCCTCCTTTCTTCTTGCTGCTGAGGGATGGGGCAAATCTCCGAATTTGATGGCGTTTGGCGGGTGCAGTAGCGCAATCTGGTCTGGGGGTATTCTGGTTCCTTCCTCTTCGTCGTCACTGGGCTCACTGTATAGCGTTCCACCGGTTTCCTTGTCATTAAGCGTCAGTTTGGGGTCAGACGCCAGAGACGCCGGAGTATGCTCATCAGGGAGTTCTGAATCGTTATGCCCATCATCAACAACGATTTCCGGGCTTCCCACGCCAGAAAACCCCAAGCCTTGGTTCGTCACCGTGTTCAATCTGGTGGAGTCAACAGACTTTGTGCGAGCAGCAAGGGTTGCATTCCGGCGCATTTTAAAGTTCAACTTGGAAGACTCCTTGATGTTGTCGAAGTGTCTTTCGAACCAGTAGAGCCGAATGAAGAGCAACGAACCATGGATGAAAATGGGGGTGGTGAGTGTGGTAGCGATATACACGACAAGCTGTTGCAGTAGGCGGAGCTCGTTGAGGTTGATGGTGTTCAATCCGGCTTGCGTGCACGTTCCTGCCAGCAAGAAAAGAATGTCAATGTATCTGAAGTTGGTGATTGGGTAGCAGATGACCGATACCAAGAACGTCATGAAGATAATATAGACGTAGTGAGCGGTTCTGAAATTCGGCACCACCGTCCTTGCGTACGGATATAGAGCCAGACTCACGATGTGTATGAGTGTTCTGGCTTTGTAGCCGAAAGATTCGCCTTCCTCTCTTCGGAAGAAACTGAGGATTCGTCTCGACATTGTGGTGGGATGAGACTCTCGGGTTCTCAGGAACGGTGCTTCAGGGGAAGCAACCAATGAATTTCCTGATGGAGCGGAAAACCTGGAGTGCAAGCCAAGGGGATTCTGTTTCCAGAGTTGCGCCTGGCTTTTCGGGCACAAGTAGCGGGAGATTGACTCTGGGGAATGTGAACAATTTGTGTCAAACCAAAATTGATGCACGGAAGGCATCGTTAATCGATACCGCGGCTGTATGCAGTGCCATGTTGACACTTGCCCGCTCGCTAGCTAATGTTGACTTGGCAATGGCGAATAATATTCCGTTCATATTTTTATCTATATGTCATATAAAACAATTCTCTATCCTGCTCTCTCGAGCTGCACTGCAACTGAGACGCTATATAAAAAGCTGGTGACGCCACGCTATCTTGCTGCCACATTGTCGCACGGCAGAACTTTCGCAGCAAGCGAACTTCACCAGTATCTAGGCTCGGACTTCTTGAGCCTGAAGATCTCATCCACCTCCTCTCTGCTGCGGAGCTTCTTCTTCACTAACGACTGCAATCTTATGTTCTCTCCCCAGTAAATCAAAACGAAGTTTAAGCCCAGGCAGAGCCACAAGATCAACGCACTGATGGTGCAAGACCAGCCCACACCAATGTGCTCGATACTTCTCAAACACGTGGCGGAACCGATTGCCGCTGCCATAAACCGAGAGAAATACGAGCTGGCAATGCCGTCACCGTGTAATTCTGGCATTGAGTCGAGGCAGTAAGTGTTGACAGCAGGGAAGATGGAGGTCTGAGACACACCACTGAGGAACATGAAAATCACCGGCACGGCAACGCCTCCAACTTCTTTCTCGATGGACCAGCCG
Source organism: Sungouiella dosseyi (assembly GCA_030573325.1). NCBI lineage: Eukaryota > Fungi > Ascomycota > Pichiomycetes > Serinales > Metschnikowiaceae > Sungouiella > Sungouiella dosseyi. The sequence continues at coordinate 129,423 of JAJMDA010000004.1, forward strand.
TAAATGAGAATTGAAACTGGGTAAACTATAGTCAACGGAATCACGACCTGTCTGAGTCTGTCTTCAGGCAGTCTTCTTCCTCTCTTTTTGATCCACTTCTTGACGACATGGTCAGCCCACCGTCCGCCAAAAAACGTACCGACAAAGTACCCAAAGCCAGGTGCGAGGTAGAATAGCCCACTGTACAAAGGCTCTGTGAGATCAAACCGTGGGTTCATCACATATCTGATGGGAGTGAGCAAGCTGTACATGTTATACAACAACCCCATAACCACGAATCCGTCGATGAACAACGTTGGGTATCTCAATGCAAGAATCACACGGAAAGGGTTGAACCACACAAACACAAACTTTTTGCTTGGTTCAGATTTCTTTGCCTCGAGCAAGAGAACCTCGTGCTTGGTTTGCACCATTGTCTCGGGCAACAAAAACACACCAGGTATGAAGATGAGGAAGCCGAGCCCTGCCAAGAACCAAAAGATCACCCGCCAGGAAGTGTAATTGACAATGATTCCGCCAATGACACCGCCAATGGCAGTGCCCAACTGGGTTCCACTCAAGATCCATGACATGTTCTTTCCTCTCTCTTGTGGAATGCAGATATCCCCAACAATATGTGCACCCACGCTAAAGAAGGCGGTAGCGAAAAGGGCGGTAAATGCTCTGAAAATGAAAAACATGGTCAAGTTCACCGACACGCCAACAATCACCGTGCAGATACAGTAGGCCACGATGCACGATAAGAATGTGATTCTTCTGCCGTAAATGTCGGAGAGTGGGGAGAAAATACATGGCAGAAGCGCCATGAACACACAGTAGACGGCAGCAGAAACGTTGATGATTTCTCCAGTAGTTCCGAACCGGTCCGCGATCTCAGGCACTGCTGGCAAAAACGCCAACCCTGACATTGGAGACAAGAAGCACGACAGTGAGGCAATGGCAACGTAGATGTTCTTCTGCTTATTTGTAAAGCGGTTGAACTTCTCGTCTTTGGAAATACTGTACACCGAGGTGACCTCCAACACTTCCTCTTGTTTGGAGTTGTTCTTCGAGTCACTGTTCGTATTTTCAATGCTCAGCTCAGTGTCACCTCTGATGGTGGACACCTTGGACTTGGACTTGTAAAATTCTGCATTGAAATCCTCCTCGGACAACCCCGTGACGGCAATCACCTCATTGGAGTCCGGTGTTGCCGTTCCTGTTTGAGCACCCGAGTGAGTGACCTCGTACCCCAGGCTCAGGTTGTATTCGTCTGACTTCTTATCAAATGTACTCATGCTGGCTTAAATCCAAACCCTTTGCGTGATTGACCCTATATTTATACTTGGACAAGCTTCCATATCCGTTCGGACCACAGTGTGGAAGGGTGCAAATTGCAATCATTCAGCAGCACCAGTTATGAGCCCGTCGCGATTGCGCTCAGTTCTCCTATGCGGCCAATATCGATTCCCTGTGCCCCCTTGTCGGATCGAGGAGGGCTGTGATGGGGAGATTTGCACATGACAATGGGAGCCAACGCCGTATACGAGAGTGGATGTGGCTTCATTTTAGACCTGAGTCATACGGTGTAGCGCGAGCGATTGCAAGGGTCCTCATGTAATATTGCGCTCGGTAATATTTCTTGGTGTGTCAAGGGATTAACCCGTTATCGCTCCCGAAACAATTTATCCGTGCCAAGACTTTGCCCATTCGCTAATTTAATCAGATAGCGGCCACTGGCTGAGTTATTGCCTAGCCGCACCTCCTGCTCGTCTGCAGCGCTTTGCTCGTTAGACAATACCGCATGGTTTGTAGTTGCGTATTTCGTCCCGACCAAATGAGCAGATGTAGTGTGGTATTTTGCGTTCCATGCTGTGTTCATGTGAAATGACAAACATTATACTCGTGGGCCAATTCTATGCCTTGAGTGTAGTCTGGGAAACGATGTTCAGCTTACAGGTGAATTGGGGTGTAGGCCGGTGATATGCAATTCGCAACCGCGGTTGATCTGGGCTTAGGTGGCCTAAGCTTGATTATTCTCTGTCCTGCTGAGTTGCCTAACGACGACTTGTCCGAGATTTTCCGAACATCGGCTAATCAAGGTTTGACTAGCATATTGCATCAAAAGAGACAAAGAGCCCATGATATCCCCTACGTCATTTTTAGCCCAGGGTTGGCCCACATCCCTGGATGGCTTCGGATTACTGTTTCGGATTACTGTTTCCTGTCGCTGATATCTTTCCAACGTGTTATCGTCTGAAGTTTGGCAAAACCACCAATTTGTAGGAATCTTCGCACTTTACTAGCCCATATGAGTACGCAATGAGGATTACAAATTCATGGCTGCATGCTTGTGACCGCCTAAATAAAAGTGATGACGACCGAGTCGGACCACCCACATTCTAACAAACGCCATAATTGGCGAGTTCCTGAATTATGATCGTTGGTGCAATTGTGAGAATTCCAGCCTCGCGGCGCAATCTAGCGGTCCTGCAGCTGCTAACTTCAGAGGTCCAGATACCCTTGCCATGAGACGCATAACCATTAAGAGATGCTTGCTGATATGAGGATCTCCTGGGCTTGCTGGCCCCGCCCCTCTTTCCCTTATTTGTGTTGATATTTTAAAATTTTTTTCCCGCCATTAATTTTGGTCTGTACATGCTGAGTCAGTGACATAGGCGCCCAACTGGGCTGCATACAGTACCAGACTTGACCTCATCCAATACATAGTGTTGGTGCAAACACCACTGAGCAACGTGTATCGCTCTATGAGAATTTGACCTGCCCGCAGAGACAGACTCAAACCATACATCCGATTGTTTGAATCAAGGAAGTTCTTATGAACAGCTTTCACGTCAGTCGCCTCAGCATCACCCTCATCGCAGTCATAGATGCACTATGTATTACGTCTCACCCTCGATACCGGATGGTCCGGGGGATACACGTGACTGCACCATAGTTGAGCCCCCCAGTTCCGAGGGAAGATCCGGGATGGAGTTCCCGCGATGGCTGAAAAATTTTCCCACCAAGTACCTATATATATGTGGAGATCCTGCCTCCACCTTGGCGTGTTCCTTCTCCTCTCCTTCCTTCTTCCTCCTTCTCTCAACAAAAGGCAATCTTCCTTGTTCTTTGATCGAATTTATCGCCACTTCTGTGTCCGTTAAGGTATGTCCGATCGCAAGAACCTATGGGGATTGGCCGTTTGTTGAGAGGAACAGACGAGCTTCGTGTAACTGACCCTTTCTTCATCGTGCCAGTCCCGTAGTTTCTTGTAAACACCCGTTGAGGAGCCACCAAAGCTTTCAAAGCTTCAATGCCAATTTCGTCCCACCCAGTCGTCCCGGTGATGTCTGCTAGCTGCATGTCCAAGCACTGCAGGTTGGGTGATTTTTTTTCTTTGGGGCTGATTGCGTTGTGGACCCTCATCGCGTATCACCAACTTCAGAACTTCCCATACTAACCGTTAAAGCTCTCTTGTTCACGTATTGGTGTTGACATCCCCCCTCAGTTCAATACCTGTGTTCTTTCACATTTGATTCATCCCCCCACTGAACATATTTGCGTTCAACAAGAGAACTTTCAAAGATGGCTAGATTGTCTGCTCCCATTTCACCACCAATGCAGTCCACTGGTGACCGCTTGATGACGTTGGAGACCAAGGATGGTAACGCTTTGCAAGGTTACTCCTTTGGTGCCCAGGTGTCTGCTGCCGGTGAAGTGGTTTTCCAAACCGGTATGGTGGGCTACCCGGAGTCCATCACCGATCCTTCTTACGAAGGTCAAATCTTGGTCATTACCTACCCACTTGTCGGTAACTACGGTGTCCCTGACCGTGAGTTGAAGGACGACATTGTCGAGCAGTTGCCCAAGTACTTTGAGTCGAACCGCATCCACATTGCTGGTTTGATCGTGGCCCACTACACCGAGGAGTACTCGCACTACTTGGCCAAGTCGTCGTTGGGCCAGTGGTTGCAAAAGGAAGGTATTCCTGCCATGTACGGTGTGGACACCAGAGCTTTGACCAAGAAGTTGAGAACCGGTGGTTCTACCTTGGGTAGAATTGCCATCCAGTCCAAGGGCACTAACCACGATGAGGTTGTCGGTGCTGAGGACTGGACCAAGTTCTTTGACGTGCCTGAGTGGGACGATCCAAACGTGAAAAACTTGGTTGCTCACGTCTCCACTAAGGAGCCTGTGTTGTACACCCCAAAGTCCAATGTCAAGACCGACAAGAACGGTAAGCCAATCAGAATTGTCGCTGTGGATGTTGGTATGAAGTACAACCAAATCCGGTGTTTCGTTGCCAGAGGTGTCGAGTTGAAGGTTGTGCCTTGGGACTACGACTTCACCACCGAGGAGTATGACGGTTTATTCATCTCCAACGGTCCAGGTGACCCTCAGGTGATGACTGAAACCGTCGGCAGATTGGAGAAGGTGTTGAAGGAGGCTAAGACCCCAGTGTTTGGTATCTGTTTGGGTCACCAGTTGATGGCCAGAGCCTCGGGTGCTTCTACTTTGAAGTTGAAGTTCGGTAACCGTGGTCACAACATCCCATGTACCTCCACCATTTCTGGAAGATGTTACATCACCTCGCAGAACCACGGTTTCGCAGTTGATGCCGCCACTTTGGCCGACGGCTGGAAAGAGTTGTTCGTCAACTCCAACGATGGCTCCAACGAAGGTATCTACCACGAGTCTTTGCCATTGTTCTCGGTGCAGTTCCACCCAGAGTCCACCCCAGGTCCAAGAGACACTGAGTTCTTGTTCGATGTCTTTATCAACGCCGTTGTTGACTTCAAGAACACCGGTGTCTACAAGCAGGTTGAGTTCCCAGGTGGCAAGATCGCCGACAACAGAGCTGCTCACCCAAGAGAGAACGTCAAGAAAGTGCTTGTTTTGGGTTCCGGTGGTTTGTCCATTGGCCAGGCCGGTGAGTTTGACTACTCTGGTTCTCAGGCCATCAAGGCTTTGAAGGAAGAGGGAATCTACACCGTCTTGATCAACCCCAACATCGCCACCATCCAGACCTCCAAGGGCTTGGCTGATAAGGTGTACTTCTTGCCAGTGAACCCTGAGTTCGTGAGAAAAGTCATCCAGCACGAGCGTCCAGATGGTATCTACTGTACTTTTGGTGGTCAGACCGCTTTGAGTGTTGGTATTGCCTTGAAAGACGAGTTTGAGAGCTTGGGTGTTAAGGTCTTGGGTACTCCAATCGACACTGTCATCACCACTGAGGACAGAGAGTTGTTTGCCAGTGCCATGGAAGAGATTAACGAGAAGTGTGCCAGATCCGAGGCCTGTTCCACTGTTGACGAGGCTGTGGCTGCAGCTAACGCCATTGGCTACCCATTGATTGTTAGAGCCGCTTTCGCCTTGGGTGGTTTGGGTTCCGGATTCGCCGACAACGAGGAGGAGTTGGTTGCCTTGTGTAGAAAGGCGTTCGCCACCTCGCCTCAGGTGCTTGTCGAGAGATCCATGAAGGGCTGGAAGGAAGTCGAGTACGAGGTTGTCCGTGATGCTTTCGACAACTGTATCACCGTGTGTAACATGGAGAACTTCGACCCCTTGGGTATCCACACTGGTGATTCCATTGTGGTGGCTCCTTCCCAGACCTTGTCTGACGAAGACTACAACATGTTGAGAACAACTGCTGTCAACGTGATCAGACACTTGGGTGTGGTGGGTGAATGTAACATCCAGTATGCATTGAACCCATTCTCCAAGGAGTACTGCATCATCGAGGTCAATGCCAGATTGTCTCGTTCCTCCGCTTTGGCTTCCAAGGCCACCGGTTACCCATTGGCCTACACCGCTGCTAAGTTGGGTTTGAACATCCCATTGAATGAGATTAAGAACTCGGTCACCAAGTCGACTTGCGCTTGTTTCGAGCCATCCTTGGATTACGTTGTTGTGAAGATCCCAAGATGGGACTTGAAGAAGTTCACCAGAGTTTCTTCTTTGTTGTCTTCTTCCATGAAGTCTGTTGGTGAAGTCATGTCCATTGGTAGAACTTTCGAAGAGGCTATTCAAAAGGCCATCAGATCCACCGACTACCACAACTTGGGTTTCAACTCGACCGCTGCTTTGATGTCCATCGACATCGACTCGGAGTTGCAGACTCCTTCTGACCAGCGTTTGTTTGCTATTGCCAACGCTTTGTCCGACGGTTACTCTGTCGACAAGGTGTGGCAATTGACCAACATCGACAAGTGGTTCTTGAACAAGTTGGATGGATTGATCAAGTTCGGTAACAAGATCTCCAGTTACGGCAGTAAGGAGAACTTGCCAATTTCTGTGTTGAGACAGGCCAAGCAGTTGGGTTTCGAGGACAGACAAATCGCCAAGTTCTTGGACTCCAACGAGGTTGCCATTAGACGTTTGAGAAAGGAAGCTGGTGTCATTCCATTTGTCAAGCAAATCGACACTGTTGCTGCCGAATTTCCTGCGTTCACCAACTACTTGTACGTCACTTACAACGCTGACTCCTCGGATGTTGATTTCGAGGATCACGGTGTGATTGTGTTGGGTTCTGGTGTCTACAGAATTGGTTCCTCGGTTGAATTCGATTGGTGTGCTGTCAGAGCCATCAGAACCTTGAGAGAGAACAACTTCAAGACCATCATGATCAACTACAACCCTGAGACAGTCTCCACCGACTACGATGAAGCCGACAGATTGTACTTTGAGACCATCAACTTGGAGAGAGTGTTGGACATCTACGACTTGGAACTGTCTGCTGGTGTTATCATCTCCATGGGTGGTCAGACTTCTAACAACATTGCCTTGACCTTGCACCGTCAAAACGTTAAGATTTTGGGTACTTCGCCAGAAATGATCGACTCTGCCGAGAACAGATACAAGTTCTCGAGAATGTTGGACAAGATCGGTGTTGATCAGCCAGCCTGGAAGGAATTGACTTCCTTCGAGGAGGCCGAGGTGTTTGCTGAGAAGGTTACTTACCCAGTGTTGGTTCGTCCCTCCTACGTGTTGTCTGGTGCTGCCATGAACACCGTGTACTCTAAGGCTGACTTGGCTTCGTACTTGTCTCAGGCTGTTGACGTTTCTCCTGACTACCCAGTGGTGATCACTAAGTACATTGAGAACGCCAAAGAAATTGAGATGGACGCTGTCGCCAAGGACGGTAAGATGATCATGCACGTTGTCTCTGAGCACGTGGAGAACGCTGGTGTTCACTCTGGTGACGCCACTCTTATTGTGCCACCTCAGGACTTGGACCCTGAGACTGTCAGAAGAATTGTCGAGGCTACTGCCAAGATCGGTAAGGCTTTGGACATTACTGGTCCTTACAACATTCAGTTCATTGCCAAGGACAACGACATCAAGGTGATTGAGTGTAACGTGCGTGCTTCTCGTTCGTTCCCATTCATCTCCAAGGTGGTGGGCACTGACTTGATTGAGATGGCCACCAAGGCCATTGTGGACCTTCCAGTTACTCCATACCCTGGCGAGAAGTTGCCAGAGGATTACTGTGCTGTCAAGGTGCCACAGTTCTCTTTCTCCAGATTGGCTGGTGCCGACCCTATCTTGGGTGTTGAGATGGCTTCGACTGGTGAGGTTGCCACTTTCGGCAGAAACAAATACGAGGCCTACTTGAAGTCGTTGATCTCCACCGGATTCAAGTTGCCAAAGAAGAATATCTTGTTCTCGATCGGTTCCTACAAGGAGAAGCAAGAATTGTTGCCATCCATCAAGAAGTTGCACGAGATGGGCTACAAGTTGTTTGCTACTGCTGGTACTGCTGACTTCATCAAGGAGCACGGTGTTCCAGTGCATTACTTGGAGGTGTTGGGTGACAAGGAGGACCAGAAATCCGAGTACTCTTTGACCCAGCACTTGGCCAACAACTTGATCGACTTGTACATCAACTTGCCATCTTCCAACAGATTCCGTCGTCCTGCGAACTACATGTCCAAGGGTTACGAGTCGCGTCGTATGGCTGTGGACTACTCGGTGCCATTGGTGACCAACGTGAAGTGTGCCAAGTTGTTGATCGAGGCTCTCTCGAGAAACATCTCCTTGACTGTATCCAACAGCGATGCTCAGACTTCTCACTCCACCGCCGTGTTGCCCGGTTTGATCAACATTGCTTCGTTTGTTCCATCTCAGGACGACTTTGAGGTCACCACCAAGACTTCCTTGGCGGCCGGTTTCACCTTCAATGCTTTCTTGCCTCAGACAATCAACGGATCTACCGTCGTGGACAGAGACTCTTTGAGCGATGCTATCGAAACGGCTTCCGAGTCTGCTTACACTGACTTCTCCATGTCGATTGCTGGTTCCGAGACTAATGCCGAGGAATCCGCTGAAGCTGCCTCCAACGCCGGTGCTTTGTTCTTGCCTTTCAACGACTTTGCCAACTCGAAGGTCTCCTCGATCTCCGCCCACTTTGCATCGTGGCCAAAGTCCAAGCCAATTGTCACTGACGCTAAGGCCACCGATTTGGCCTCCGTGTTGTTGTTGGCTTCTTTGCATAACCGTACCATTCACATCACCGGTGTTTCTTCTGCCGAGGACTTGGAGTTGATCAAGATGGCCAAGGCCAAGAGCTTGCAAGTCACTTGTGATGTCAACGTGTACTCGTTGTTCTTGTCTACTGCCAACTTCCCACAGTTTAGCTTCTTGCCTTCCGAGGCCGACCAGAAAGCTTTGTGGAGTGGCTTGGAATTCATCGACTGTTTCTCGGTCGGTGTGTTGCCATACTTGGTTGCCAAGGGACTCGGCCACGACATTGTTCCAGGCTTGGGATTGCGTGAGTCGTTGCCATTGTTGCTTGCTGCTGTCAAGGAGGGAAAGCTCACCATCAACGATGTTGTGACTCGTTTCAACACCAACCCAAGCAAGATTTTGAATATTCCAAAGCAGGACGCTTACGTTGATGTCGAGTTGGACAGAATCGTCACCATTAACGAGACCGTCTCTTCCATCTTCAAGGATGTCAAGTTGAGAGGTTACATCGAGAGAGTGTCCAACCACAGTGAGACTGTCTGCTTGGACGGTAACATTGTTGCTGACGCTTCTGGCAAAAACGATGTCGAGGCCAGAGACAGATTCGGCTCCATCACTAGCATTCCACCATCTCCAAGCTTGGGCAGAAAGAACAGAATGTCTTTCGGCGATGGCCGTCGTCCTTCCTTCCAGAAGGAAAGGGAGACTCCTGCTGCCCTTTTGGAGAAGTTGGGCTCCGAGTTGGTGTCGCAGCCTCCAGCTGGTCACTTGTCTGAGTCAAACGCCTTGGTCAACTACATCAGAAACCACAACACTTTCTTGAGAAACTCTGTGTTGTCGGTGAAGGACTTCACCCGTTCTGACTTGCATTCCTTGTTCACCGTCGCTCAGGAGATGAGATTGGCAGTGGAAAGACAAGGTGTTTTGGACTTGTTGAGAGGCAGATTGTTGGCCACCATGTTCTACGAGCCATCCACCAGAACTTCGTCGTCCTTTGATGCTGCCATGCAGAGATTGGGAGGTAGAGTTGTTGCTGTTGCTGCTGGCTCGTCCTCGGTCAAGAAGGGAGAGACTTTGCAGGACACCATCCGTACGTTGGCCTGCTACTCTGACGCCATTGTGTTGAGACACCCACAGGAAGACTCGGTTGACATTGCTGCCAAGTTTTCGCCTGTGCCTATCATCAACGGTGGTAACGGTAGCAAGGAGCACCCAACCCAAGCGTTGTTGGATCTCTTCACCATCAGAGAGGAGTTGGGTACTGTGAACGGTATCACTGTCACTTTTATGGGTGACTTGAAGTACGGCAGACCAGTCCACTCGTTGTTGTACTTGTTGCGCCACTACCAGGTCAGAGTGCAATTGGTGGCTCCAAAGGAGTTGTCGTTGCCATCCAGCATCAAGGAGATGTTGAAGGAACACAACATGTTGGCGTCTGAGACCGAGGAGTTGACTCCAGAGATGATCGCCAAGTCCGACGTGTTGTACTGCACTAGAGTCCAGGAAGAGAGATTCAAGGACAAGGAGCAGTACTTGAGATTGAAGGACACATACATTGTGGACAACAAGATCTTGTCGCACGCCAAACAGCACATGTGTGTGATGCACCCATTGCCTAGAACTTCCGAGATCAAGGAGGAGGTTGACTTTGACCAAAGAGCTGCATACTTCAGACAAATGAGATACGGTTTGTTTGTCAGAATGGCCTTGTTGGCCATGGTGATTGGTGTTGACTTTTAAAGGGGAAACTCCCTGCGAGTTGGGTCGAATCACAAAAAGCAAACGTGATTGTCGACAACTGATGTTGTTTGGGGGAATAACTTCGGTTGGTAGTGATGATCATAACGTTAGATTTTAAAGAATATAGTAATCCATACATAAGGTTATGTCGTTGCTTAGGGGTTCTTGAAGAAAAGATTCGCCTCATCTGTGTTGCTGGCCAGCTTCTTTTCGTGTTCGGAGTGCTCTGACTCTTCCCCATCCAGGTGATGCTCATCGACTTCGTTCGATTGCATGAGCGCACGAGCAATCTCTATCTCGTCGCCGCCGGGATTAACACTATGGTCAAATGCAGAAACCTCGGGGTCCACGTTTATGTTGTCATTTCGTGAGTCACGGTCTTTTGGAGTAGTGTACTTGCTGGTGTAAGCATGATGGTAGTCGTTCGAGTAGAATTGATTCGAGTGACCATTAACTGCAGCAGCAGCCACGGCTGCATATGTTGGCACCGGCGAGTCGCGAGATCTTACCAGGTGATGCGATAGAGAACCGTGCTGATCACCGCCCTGACGACTCAGAAGAGGCTGCTGGCGTTTCTGAGCAGCCTCAACCACTGCAATCAAGCCATCGTCCAAAGCTGACAAATCGTGCGGTAGAAGACCATCTGTATCACGATGCAAGTTGGAAATCGAGTCCACGTCATCGTTGTCCCGTCGTATAACACCACGCATGTTCTGCATGGTTTTACCAGCTTCACTGGACACAAGCTCACGGCGCATGTCAGGAATGCCCTTGAACATCTTCTTAGACATGCCTGTTCTCTTCATGATCACCTCATCCTTTGCTGACTCGCGACAGGTGACGCAATTCTTGATGGCCGCAGCAACCGAATCCTTTATTCTGGTCCAATGATATTTCTCGGTAACCGCAGAGGTTGTCTTGTTGATACCCCCATGGTTGGACAAATGGATCTCTGTGCAAATTTGGAGTTGCCTCACAGGATCACTCACCACTTCTTTGTCCCGTAACATGAGCCTACCTCCTTCAAGTCGGTAATGGGAAGCCGAGGACCTAAGTCTGGACTTCTCCTGACGATCTGCCATGGCGGGGTACTTCCCTGTTTCCAAGTAGTACTTGATCTTGTCAAACCGATACGCTCCCATAGTAGTGTCCGTGACGGCGACCAATTCTCTTCCGTAGATGATGGCGTCCACCGCTGTTTCATGCCCCTTCAAGATACCTGCTGATTTGACTCTACCGATTCTCTTGAAGTTCAGCGACTCCCAAATACGGCGGGCAGCCACATTCGTCTCGAACACCAAGTTGAACACACAGTACGTGTATCCCAAGCGAGGGGCCCACTGTAGAAAGCAATCGGTCAAGGTTCGCCCAATGCCTTTTCCTCGGATACCAGCGTTCACCAAGAAGCCCGCTGTACATATATGCGAAGCTCGACCAGGGTAGTTTGGCCGCACAAAGAACGTTCCAAGGCATTCTTTCTCCCATTGTTTTGGTCCTTCCAAAGTTGGGGAGTCGCCCAATACCATGATCCCGGCAAACGCACCAAACCAGTAGTTTTGGAAGGACTCGATGTGCAAGGTGTCAAAGAAGGAGAAGGTATCACCACGCTCGATCTCCATGTTGAACTCGTCGCATAGAAACGCCAACAATCCCGCGGGTAGACCGTCAGTGTTTTGTATTGGGTATATGGTGGCTGTTGTTTCGCCGTCTTTCAAAAGCACCGTGTACCTTTCGATGGAGGACATTGGGTTGTAGTCGAGCTGCGGCCGGTAGTGCGGCGGTTGCAACGCATCATCGAACTCAGGCATGGCGAGTTGGCACTTGATGTTTTGCAGCTATTGATCCACCTTGAGTAGATTAGGGACTGTTGTGTATATCGTGGGCTTGTTGATGGTCGCGAGACTTAGTTATGCGGAAGACTAAACTGCATGTGAGGTGCAACGGTTATTCACGATGACTTCCACGAAATCGAGAAGAAATTCGACGGTTGTTTTGATATAAGATCTTGTAGCTTTCCGTGGATCTCACACGAGTTCGATGAAAAATCTTTTTCATCTGCATTTCCAATTAGGGATTGTTTGTAAGTGTGTATTGGTGTTCGTAGTCTGAGCTGGGTGCAGGCAGCCTAGTCAACACTTAGGGCAGCTTTGCAACATTCAATTAAAAGTCTATTTTCGCTGTCTGATTCTATCGCTGTAATTTTTCATAGCTGATTTGAGCCCACCTCAAACAAGGTCCTTACCGTACATGTATGCTCCCACTAGCTTCTCTTCTCCCTTCAATGCTGCTACATTCTTGATGTACCCAATCTTCTCGAACCCCAAGGACTCCCAGATCTTGAAGCTGGCCACATTCGTCTCAAACACAAGATTGAACACCGAGTACACGTAGCCTAACTTCGGCGCCAACTCCAAGTACTTCGCACCCATCTCCTTACCCAAACCTTTACCACGGACCTCGTGGTAAACCGTGAATCCGCCGTTGCACACATGCGAGCATCTGCCGATGTAGTTAGGCTTAATGTAGAAGTGGCCAAGATACCGCGACTCCCAGTACTCTTTGGGCTGGGTGGCGTCTTTTACATCGTACTCGCCAGAGACCCAGATCACAGCGAAATGCTCGAAGAGATACGCCAAATACTCCTCTCGGTTCATGGGTTGATAGTGAGGATAAGTACGTCCTTCTTCCACAACATAGTTGTGCTCGTCGTGGCATTGGTCGAGAAGACCCGCCGGAACATCCTTCGGCTTGTGTGCTAGGAACAAGGTGACAGTTTCTCCGGTTTTCTTCAATTGGATAGTCTGGCGACCAGTAAGATCTGGAAGTGCCTCGTACTTGTGGTCAGCGAAAGGGAGTGTTTTGTAGAAGTTGAAATCGTGAGTCATGGGTAAGTGTTGTAGCTACTAAGCTGGAGATAGTGCGCGGCTTATTCCGCTTAATACGGGTGCGAATTCCGTGGCCAAATCGAGCAGGGTGTGCCAACTTTTCATTTCGGAAAAACAATATCACCAGAAAAGGGCACACGGTGCGAAAGGCTAGCTTGCAGCTCTCGTGAAAGGCTACAAGGACACCTTCGCTTTTAGCCACGAGAAGAATATCCTGGTTAACTATGTGTATTATGGACTTTTGGGACTTTCCCGCATACCGCACTTAATGAGGAAGTGTTCCCGGGCCGGATGTGACGTGGCGAAACTTCAAACGGGAAGATTTTATGTGAACTTACGACAAGTTGATCCAGAATACAAACACACAGAAACCCTTAATCTCCTCAACCACAATTGTTTTCCAATTACGATGAACCTTGGACAACCCCATACATCTGGGATCGCAGACTGCATAAACCACCGAAGACTTCACCCAGCATGCGTATTCCCTCACTTAACATACTCCCCCAACCTAACCTTACGAACATCCAATCGAGACATTTCAAGATGGAGGAAATGAAACGGAACGGCTCCATTTCCGAAAGTACGTTTACCGATATCCCATCCCGTGAATACCTGTCGAACAGGTGTTTTCTCCCGCACGTTTCCCCAACCAGTACTAACCGCCAGTGGTGAACAAAAAGGACAAAAGGCGCCAGCAAATAGGCACGCGACTCACCAAGTTGGAATCCACATTCATGGAAGACCGCAACAATTTCTATAGAGCAATTCTCCACAACTTGCAGACTACGTTGGCCAGTATCCAACAAGGGACAAACCAGGACTACACCGACAAGAAAACAGAGTTGGAAGAGGTACGAGACTACGAGTTGACGAGATTGCGTTTGTGGGAAGAATATCAGGTCAAGCGGGTGGACGACGAGTACAAGGAGGACATTGCCAAGGCCAAGCAGAATTATGATATGATGATCAAGCTTCTCAAGGAGAAGTTCTACGACAAGCTCCAGCACCAGGTCAAGCAACTTAAGGAAGACAAGCTCTTGCTCAACTTGGTCAATGCCAGTCTGTGGAATACCAGCAACACCCACGACTCGACCGTCTCGGCTTTGAGCGCAGCAGCTGCTGCGTCCTCCATCAATATCAACGACAGACGCTCGCTTAGGAAACGAGAACTAAACTCTCGCTTCACATCAGGCGAGGCCGATGATCTCTCTGATAGTGGACTCGGCAACTCCAGCGGGAACGGGTTCTTGCGTGGGTCTGGGGCAGGTTCCTCTGGCCATGTTTCTTCGTCTAATAAGAGGAGAAGACACTACGCCACGAGGTACCTGTCGAACGACGAATTGTCATCCGGAATCACCAGTGCGGGTAACTCGCATGGGAGCCATCTTGTTAAACTGGTTAGCAACGGAGCGAGCAGCGGAAACGACAGTAATCTTAGTGACAAGGACTACGACACTTTGAACCACCTTATCATGAACAACGAGGACGGTGGCGTGCTGCTGATATTTTCAGAGAGTAAGGGCTCTAGCAGACCGAACACCCGTGGGTCGCACAAGCAATTTGTCGGTGTGCAAGGGTTGAAACTGGAAGAGTTGAACAATGACTTGAGTCTACTCCGGAACGCGGTGAACGTAAAAAAGGAGAAATGAGAACAGCATGATTTGAAATTCACGCTTGCAAAATTGAGGTTCTTCAGGTGTAATAATCAGCTCACTCAGACCCTCAAGGGAAAGTAGTATAACCCAGTTGTCGAACTACTGTTGCTAATAACCCGTTTAAGTATTCAGCCATTGATGCGCGAAGATCGCTCAGGTACACCCACATCCGGCATATAACCACGGAAAGACACCGTCAGTGTGCAGTGCACTATAAGGAAGCAATTTACTGGAGGGATACAGCACATGCAAGCGGACAAGGTTGAACGAAGCAGCTAATAATTGTAAATTGAAAAAATAAGTCTTCCAGATCCTAAGCTACCTCTGATTTACACACATCCATTCAACCAAGCTAGAAATGCAAAAAAAAAGAGCAAAACCGATAACAAATTTTTGCCCGTAAATCTCGAGGACGCCTCACTAAGGTCTGTCGCGATGTTTGATTTTTTGTACCTCACTATCACACTCAGGTGAACCCAGCAATATAGGGGGATGTCGTCAGTCAACGAGAATCCACCGCCATTATCACAAAGGCTCCGGTCCTTTGTGACCGATCAGATCCAGCAAATAAAGCGGATGCGGTTAACTCTCAGAGTACTACGAAGAGTTCTCCTTGCTATAGCGGCAATCACACTTTTGGTATTGGTGACGATATGGTCGGTAAAAACCACGAAACGGAGGAGAAGAGAGGCGAGAGAAAGCGATCTACCTGATTTCAAAACGCCGAATAACGAGAACTTTTACTGGAAGAATTTGGCATCCAAGGCAGATTACCCTTTCGAGGTGGGTTGCCGAGTTCCGGATACAAGCGCCCCTCGAGAAAACGCTGCATTTGTCATGTTAGCCCGAAACTCCGAGTTGGACGACGTCTTGTCGTCCATGTACTCCATGGAACGTCACTTCAACCAGTGGTTTAACTACCCCTGGGTGTTTTTGAACGATGTTGATTTCAATCCGGATTTCAAGGCGGCAGTCAAAAAAGCCACTAACGCGGAAGTGGAGTTTGGT
The DNA here is from genome assembly GCA_030573325.1 of Sungouiella dosseyi. NCBI lineage: Eukaryota > Fungi > Ascomycota > Pichiomycetes > Serinales > Metschnikowiaceae > Sungouiella > Sungouiella dosseyi. The sequence continues at coordinate 145,162 of JAJMDA010000004.1, forward strand.
ACTGTGCCTAAAGAGCATTGGGAATTCCCCGGTAGCATTGACAAGGACTTGTTGGATGAGAGCATAGAGAGCCAAGGTGACCGTTCGATCATGTACGGTAACATGGCTTCTTACCACAAGATGTGTCGCTTCTACTCTGGCCATTTCTTTGATCACCCGTTGGTCGCCAAGCGAGAGTGGTACTGGCGTGTCGAACCAGACGTGCAGTTCTTCTGTGACTTGACCTACGATCCATTTGTTGAGATGGCCAAGAACAACAAGAAATATGGCTTCACAGTGACCATCCAGGAGCTTTACTACACGGTTCCTTCTTTGTTCAAAGAGACCAAAGCATTTATTAAGGAACAGGGGATTGAGGTCAACTCTGCTTGGGACTTCGTGGCTACCAAGTTTTTCACAAAGAAAGGAAAGAATGCTCAGGATTACGACAATGTGGACAACGAAGATTCTCTTCGCAAAGAAGTTGAGAAGAATTTGAATTTGAAGAAAATTCTAGCCACGAAGAAAAAAACCGATCAGCATTTGAAGAAGATTGAAGACTTCAAGTTCGTCCGGAACATATTCGAGAAAGCGTACGAAAAACCACCACTTTTCGAAGATAAATTCGAGAATGAGGAGTATAACTTATGTCACTTCTGGACTAATTTCGAGATCGCACGCGTTGATCTATTCAAGTCTAAAACATACCAAGATTACTTCAACTACCTCGAAAACAGCGGGGGATTTTACCGGGAGCGTTGGGGTGATGCCCCCGTCCACTCTTTGGCAGTTGCAATGATGCTAAAGAAAGAAGAGCTTCACTACTTCAGAGACATTGGGTACAAGCATACGACTTTGGGCCACTGTCCTCGTAACGCACCTGGAAAACAACTCCCCTACAAGCCGAGTGAAAATTTCAAGGAGATTGTGGAGAAAAAGTGGTACAGCAGTTTTATTTCGGATGGTCCTGACGAACCAGGCAATAACGGTGTTGGATGCCGTTGTCGCTGCCCCTCGAAGCATAGAGATATAGAGGACAGGAACGCCCATTGCATCAAGCATTATGTGAAAGTGATGGCGGATGATTATCAGTCGCCTCGAGCAGTTGATGTTGACTCAATGGAGTCGCAGGTGCAGAGATCCATTGATAGATACTTACGTCGTGGAGGTGAGGTTGGTCTCCACGGAACGGTTTGAACACCGTTCACTTTAATACAAGCATTAGTCGACCAGAGCATCAATCGAGCATGGGTTGCTTCCCAGGGAAAATAGGCCAATTGGATGGGATATCCAAGAAGCAATACTACTGTCGTACATGCAAAGGTCGAATCAATAATAAATTCTAATATACACTGATGAATGGAACTAGTAATACATAAAGTCGAGAGCTTAACCACCGAAACCGTACAAGGTTCTGCCCTGTCTCTTCAAAGCGTAAACGACATCGAGAGAAGTAACGGTCTTTCTCTTGGCGTGCTCAGTGTAAGTGACAGCATCTCTGATGACGTTCTCCAAGAACGACTTCAAAACACCTCTGACTTCCTCGTAAATCAAGGCAGAGATACGCTTGACACCACCTCTTCTCGCCAATCTTCTGATGGCTGGCTTTGTAATACCTTGGATGTTGTCTCTCAAGATCTTTCTGTGACGCTTAGCGCCACCCTTTCCGAGACCTTTTCCACCTTTTCCTCTACCGGACATTGTTAATTTGTTTGTATGATGAGGAGAAAAATCTCAAGGGGAACTCAGATTTATTTATACCAAGTGCCTATCGTGATTGAGACCTGGTTGCTTGGGCCTGTGTGCAGTGATGAATATCTCAGCACACGCTAGTGTTTGTTGTGACAACTGGGCCCGTTAAGCCTGCGTGAAGCGAGCCAAAAGCCCATCATTATGGTGCTGTTATTTACACATCGCCCATGTATTTTGTAGCACCGCACACAGAGCGCTTTTCGCAGCAAAAAGGTATCTCATGTATGCACACCGTGTCTTTTCAAGGCTGCGAAAGCTCAAACAAACAACGCCAATCACTTCCGACCGCGGGTGGTAACTACAGTCACGCCACGAAACCTTGCGGAATGCGCAGCCAACAAATAAACATTGAGGCAGACTTCATATATAAGTCGCCTCCACTGCTGTCCCCAAATCACTTCTTCTGATCCATCATCTAACAATGGCTAGAACTAAGCAAACCGCAAGAAAGTCTACTGGTGGTAAGGCCCCAAGAAAGCAATTGGCTTCTAAGGCTGCCAGAAAGTCCGCCCCATCCACCGGCGGTGTCAAGAAGCCTCACAGATATAAGCCAGGTACCGTTGCCTTGAGAGAAATCAGAAGATTCCAGAAGTCTACTGAGCTTTTGATCAGAAAGTTGCCATTCCAGAGATTGGTCAGAGAAATTGCTCAGGACTTCAAGACCGACTTGAGATTCCAGTCCTCTGCCATTGGTGCTTTGCAGGAATCCGTTGAGGCTTACTTGGTTTCCTTGTTTGAGGACACCAACTTGTGCGCTATCCACGCCAAGAGAGTCACCATCCAGAAGAAGGACATCCAGTTGGCCAGAAGATTGAGAGGTGAGAGATCTTAAGCACTTTCAATTCTTTAGCGTTATTTTGGTTTTGTAAATTAGTGTACAATACACAAGAAGTATAGTGGAGCTCAGTGTGTAGTTTTCCTGTAGTTAACGATGGTTGTAGTTCCCTCGCATTCGGGTGTGCACACGCCAGCAATATTTGGGGCCTTGATTGCTCATGGTCATATAACCAAAATTGACAAACCATGACAGAAACGACAAAGACCATTGACACCTACGTCAATGCTGCATCACAATCACCTTTGCCGGCATGGGCACTTTCGGCTTCATTGATCTTCGCAGGTTTCAATACACACCCACCAGTCAGCTCCAAATTGGGCTCGTCTGGGGGTTCCTCTCACTTCAGTAAGCTGTTGGCACTTGCAAAACCCACGAGATTGTCGTGTTTTGGTTTCGGAGCAGCCAATGCTCTAGGCGGGTGGATAATATACGATGGTGATCTTGCCAATGGGTCGGGCTTTTCGTTTGCGTGGTCCACGTTATACTTGCTAGTCAATGGCACTCCTGCTGTCAAGAGCTTGTTGCACGGCAGAGTATCCCCAATTGCATTGGGTGTTCTTGCGTTGGGCAACGCCGGGCTTTACGGGAAACAATTTTTCTGGCCGTCCACGCCCGTGTCGTCCGTGGTTTCCGCGTGATGAAATGCTCGATAAATTCCAATATGGCAATACAAAAATCTTTAGTCCCATTTCATCGGTAGTAGGTCATTTTCCTTCGCGTATTGCGTGACCTTGGTCTCGTCGTAGAGTTCGATGAATTGTTGGTCCATTGGTCGTTCTTTTGGCGCAGCAAACTTTCGGTACTCGTCGAAGATGATTGTGAGTGACCACCCTTGTAGTCTTCGCAAGACCCCCACCAAGCACCCGGTTCTATGTTTTCCTCTATTGCAATGGATGAGTATGGGCTGGTTCTCCGGGTTGATGACGAGTTTCACCGCCTCGGTGATCAAGTCACTGCTGATCTTCACAAACGGCTCTTTGTTGCCTGACATGCCCAACTGGAAAAGCTGAATGCCCTCCTTGGCGAAGAACTCCTCATGCGACTTTGGGTACTCCTCTGGGATGAGACAGAGAACGGACTTGAGCTTTAGTGTCTTTAAAAACCCGAAATTCGGCGGTTGTGGGAACGAGGACCGGTAGATTTGGTTGATCACCGGAGCGAAATTCTCCGGCGGTGTGAGCGAGCGGGCCAAACTCGGATTCTCGCCTGACATGTATTCGGCCTCGATTTTCGCTGCAGCGTCCGCGTCGATCTTGTCGTCGGCGTCTTCTTCGTAGGTCATTTCGTCTTCTTCTGTGGTAGTTCCTGCTCCTTCCTCGAGCTTGATGTGTTCAAGCCGACTTCGTAGGAGCTTAGTGTCCTTCTGCATTATGCTTGGGTCCTCGATCACGTTGGGATCGGTGTATCTGGGGGTGATGTCGAGCTGGACGACGGATGGTGAGTAAGTGGAGGGCTCGCCCGCTAGAGACGGCGGTTCCATTTGTTTGGTTCCTAGATCCTCGTCCATCTGGAACGGGTCCTCGACGTAGTCGGCCATTGTTGGCTTTCTTGAGCAAAATTCTTGTGGAATAAGCGGAAGTAGCGTAGGGCGTTTAGCACTTATCGATGTTGAGAATCCATCACGTGGTGGTGAGCGTGCGTACATAGATGAAGGTGCGAGTGATAGGAGAGTATAGGAGAGCCAAAGGAGGAAGAGAAAGGAGGAAAAGAATCCAGAGAGTAGAAACTAGCAGAATTTAAAGGCAGTAGTCACGTTGACAAGTGAGTGGGTGTTTGATGGTAGAAAAAAATCTGCAGATCGTTAACCCATGTGTGGGATACCATGGTGGATTGCGCAGTGCAAGTATTAGTCACCACCGCACTTGATGATAGGGGCGTTCAATTCCGATACTTCCTGGTGTCTAATTTCTGACCCGTAATCGATATATGAAGGCATGTCAAGTTCGGTGTGCACTAATATCGTCCGCTGTTGGTTCCTTTGCTGACTCTCTACAGTTGTGCGTACCTAATCTCCCAAAGTCACTTCCATTAGCATCCGAATCGGAATAATAAGTACGAAAAGAAATTTCCTAAATAGCCACGCGAGCCCCCAACATATTTCCACCTTTCACTTACCTGAAGCCGTTGGTGGTAACCGAAATTACTCTTGGGTCCTCGAATGCTTCGAAGATGCGCTCAAGAGACTCGGGGTCGTCAGCGGTCGATGACACGTCATTATTTTTCTCGAGATCCGTCGATGGAGGAGTTACAAACTTCCCAAGGAACGGCTTCTCCGAGTTGGCTAAAGTTCCCTGTGACGATACCGAACTGTTGTATCTGCTCAACACCGTATTGGGTGCCGAAGTAGGCTGGGTGCTGTTATTTGCAGACGTTGCCCACAAAGATCCCAAGGGCAAGTTGAACACCGCAAGAATGAAACTTATCGACGACAACAAGTTGTTGGCATCGTGTCTGTAGTTTGCAATCACCAACGCAGAAGGTACAATGAATGTTTGCGTAGCCATGATCATAAGCACATGGAAGCTATCGAATCGCTTGAGTCCCAACACTCGTCTTGTTCTCACCGCCATGGCAAGCTTCGAGAGTAAGATCACACTGAGAATATTCACTGTGACCGAAAACAAAATGATGGGGAGGTTGTTGACCCAACTTCCTTTGTTCTCAAACACTTCGTTCTTCAATTGGGCCCGCAACTTATTGGCCGAGTAGACCGAGGCGTATATGTAGATGCCAACAACAGTGCTCCCCAATGCTCCAGAGAATGCAACCAACAGATATCCCAAGTACGACCTGCGACTTGACTTGAAGATCACATAGACCTGAAACACCATCGTCAACTCAACAGAGAACATGAGCAAGCAGTAGATCACATTGGTGGCGACGGTGACGTTATATCCGCTCCATGATCCATTAAAGATGCCCGTATAAACGTACGAAAGTTGACTGAGCGGACCCGTTAAGTAAGCAAGGTAGAGACCCGATCGAATGACCAAGAGCACCAACAGGCACTGGTTCATGACGAAGATTGGCGTTTTCTTGTTGACCACAATGATCCACGATAAGAATAAAAGCAAAATGCCCACACCGATGGCCAACCCGTGGATGATGGCAAAATCCACAATTTTGTCTGAGCTGACCTGAAGGTCAGCGAACGTCACTTCATACTGTTCATCGCCGGCAGTGTAGCTGAGCACGATTGTGCTAGGATCAAAATACTGTGACATTCTTAAATTTGGATAACGGATTCTTGATCATCGGGGCCTTAAATACTAGGATTGCCCGACCATCGTACAATGGGTGCAAAATGTGCGCTCTGTATGGGGGTATTACTCGATTCGGACACCGCAATAGATTATTGGTGTAGTACGAATATCACTTCGGCCACTGATCGGTGTCAGCTTTACGATAAGTCTAAAACAGGCGCCGTGTTTTGGATCCGAAACGTTACGACTAGAAATCTTAAGGGATTACCCCTTTGAAAATTGGGCCCGTTGCGTTTCCAGGGGAGGTCGTGTCCAAAAGGCTCGGAGCTGGAAACAAATACGACCTATCCTACCGCATTGAGCTAGGATTCGCTTTCATAAAAGCGGGAACCAAATCTTGCTTACGTTCACTTATTGCTGAGTCACACCCCCATGGTGAAGATTCCCTGTCTTCAACCTTTTCTCTGAGGCGTGGGAGGCGCGCGCTCATAATGCAAGGGTTTCTGACTTTATCACCAGGAGGGCAGAACGGAACGCGTCAGAAGAAAAAAAAAAAAAAAAAAAAATTGTGACCATTCACCACCGCCGAAGTTCCCTGCATAACCTTTTCGCATGTGCCAAGACATTCCTCGCCGCCCCAACGTCTCCGCTCGAAAGCACCTGTTTCAGGCCGCTCACAGTGGGTCCGGTCACGTGCGAAGTGGTGGTCTCCGACGGCCACTTTTGGACACCCGTCGAGATAACATCGCATCACCGTGCTACACCTCGCTGCCCTTGAAATTCACCTTGACCAGGATCTATACTGGTTCATACTTGCTCATAATCTTGACCAGTGACCCCAATCTGCGGCCCTGGCAATCCGAGAATTCCCGGCTGTGTTTCGCTCGATCATCTGTCATCCCCCACATCTGTGACGGAAAAAATTCCCTCCATTTCTTGGTGTACGCCTAACCGAGTCAACTACAACTTCCACCTCCTGGCGCGAGGCTCTGGCTGACAGAAACTCAATCCAATTACGACTTCGCCCGCGCCCCTACCCAATCCCGTTTTGTTCCCTCGCTTGCCCCTATAGTTGATCCCGCCATGTCCGAACAGAAAGATATCTCCATGGTGGACGTTTCCGGCGCCCTTGAGAGCATATCCCAGGAATCCAATGGTGGTTTCCAGAACGGGAACCCGCCCGTGCGCAGAAAGTCAACCCTCATCTTCACCGACGAGAACGACCAAGAGAAAATGCATGTAGAACAGACAGAGACTCAGCCCCTGGGCTCCACCGCAACAGACTCTCAACAGTCGCAGTCACAACAGCATGGTCAGCCACAGCTGCAGCAACAACAACCGCAACAACCAGAACAACCGGACCCGGCAGTGACGGTCCCCGTCGACATCAAGTGGGTCCAAGGTGGAGACAAAGTGTACGTGACAGGCTCGTTTACCGGGTGGAGAAAGATGATTGGGTTGCAAAAACAGCCCGACGGGACCAACATGGTCACCCTTGGTTTGCCCGTGGGCACCCACCGTTTCCGGTTTGTCATCGACAACGAGTTGAGATTCTCGGACTTCTTGCCCACGGCAACAGACCAGATGGGCAACTTTGTCAACTATATCGAGGTCACGCCTGAGCTCGTGCACATGCAATTACAACAACAGAAGGAGTTGGAAGAAGAGCAGCACGAACGAGAACAGCAGGAGAAACAGAATGCTCAGCCGAGGGGCCGGTCTATGTCGATCAACAGAGGCCGGTCGAACTCGGTGTTCGGTCTTACGAATGACGACGACGATATGGGCAACGGCTACTCCAGATACCACGACGAGGACGACGGCGACCAGAGCTTCAACAACAGAAAGCTTAACTACATAAATGATATCCCTCCGATTTTCGTGGACCCAAAGGTGATGGAGCAGTACTACCTAGCCATCGACGAGCAGGCCAAGTCGAAGAATGGCCAGCAGCAGGCGTGGTTGCATCCTCCGCAGTTGCCTCCACATTTGGAGAATGTCATTTTGAACAGCTTCAACTCGCAAGACCGAGACAACAACTCGGGTGCTTTGCCCATCCCCAATCACGTGGTACTCAACCATTTGGCCACAACCAGCATTAAACATAACACTTTGGCTGTTGCCTCGGTGGTGAGGTACAAGCGGAAGTACGTGACGCAGGTGTTATATGCTCCCTTGCAGCTGTGAGTGCGAGAACTAGTTGAGAGAAATGGAAGCGGATTTGAGAACTGAGGTAGATTCTTGGGGATCCGACTTTAAAGTGAACTTCGGCCCTATATAGTGGAGCGTACAAAAAACGAATACACAAGTCTCCCGAGCCGGTGACTATGTGGTCGTATTTTTAGGCTGCTGAAATTGGCCAACCAAAACAGTGCTCGATTTTCTTACCTACAGTGCCATTCTGAATCCTCGGAAGCCACACCAGAGGTCACATAAATGACAGCACGAATAGCAGTCTGGCGATGGTTTCCATGATTTTTTTTTTCATCATTTTTCTTTAAGCAAGCTCAATGCACCAGCAACCAGCATTCTGAAACTAAAAAAAGTTCCATTCTCTCCACTTTTAAGTTCCCGCTTCGGTGCGGCAACTAGAAGCTCAGGAGCCAGGGCACTTACCCCGGATTCTCCTGTACAACCATATATATGTACACGATTTTTCAATTTTACTGTGCAGCAGAAAAATTCGCTCTCCATGTCATTGAAAGCATTTCTCCACGATAATTTCGTGGCTCATATCCCAGCGAACGACCGAGATAGCCACATCGATGTCGGGCCCCACCTGACCACCAACGACGATGAAGATGCAAAGTCTCTAACCTCAGTGGTCACCGAGTCCACCTACCCGGGCACCAACCACCTCCATCGGAAATTGAAAGGAAGGCACGTGCAGTTGCTTGGAATCGGCGCCACCATTGGGTCAGCCATTTTCGTGGCCATCGGCAAAGGCTTGCAGTATGGGCCGTTGAATCTTTTGTTGGGGTTCATCGTGTGGTCGATCCCAATTTTATTCATCACCATTTCCACGGCAGAAATGGTCACCTACTTGCCCATCCCGTCTCCCTTTGTCCGTTTGGCAGGCAGGTGTTGTGATAATGCCTTGGAGGTGATGACCGCGTGGAACTTCTGGTTCTTGTGCTGTGCGCAGATCCCATTTGAGGTGGTCACCGTTAACTCCATTCTTCACTACTGGAGAGATGACTACTCTGCTGCCATCCCGTTGGCGTTGCAGGTGGTGCTCTACTTCCTCATCAATGTGTTTGGCGTTGCCATTTACGGCGAGGTGGAGTTCTGGTTGTGCTTGGGCAAAGTGATGTTGGCGACCGGGTTGATCTTCTTCACATTTGTCACCATGGTGGGCGGGAACCCTCAACACGATGCGTTTGGATTCCGCTACTGGCGCGATCCCGGGCCCATGTTTGTGTTCAACCACACGGGCAGTTTGGGCCGGTTTGAAGGGTTTTTGCAGTGTTTGATTCGGGCCACTTTCACGTTTGCTGGTCCTGAGTACGTTTCGCTCGTGGCAAGCGAAACCATCAACCCAAGGAAGACCTTGCCCTCTGCATACAAGCAGGTGTTCATCCGTTTGACAGTGTTCTTCATTGGTGGCGCCCTTTGTGTCGGAATCTTGGTGGCCTACAACGACCCTCTCTTGTTGGAGACGTTGGGAGTCACCAAACCAGGTGCTGGTGGTTCTCCTTATGTCATTGCCATGCAGAATTTGGGCATAAACGTGTTGCCCGACATCGTCAACGTATTATTGGTGACCTCTGCATTCTCAGCAGGTAATTCCTATACGTTTTGTTCCTCACGAACGTTGTACGGATTTGCGTTGGACGGATACGCCCCACGGTTTCTCACCGCAACCACCAAGACCGGCATCCCCATTTATTGTGTGCTCATATCGTTGTGCTGGTCGCTCATTTCGTTCTTGCAATTGGGTGAGGGGGCATCGAAGGTGTTGGATTGGATCATCAACTTGATCACCTCGTGCCAGTTGATCAACTTTACGATCTTGTGCTTCACGTATGTTTTTTTCTACCGAGCGCTCAAAGCTCAGAACTTTGATAGGGCAAAGTTGCCGTTTGTGGGGTGGTACCAGCCGTGGCTCGCCATCATTGGTGGTACGCTGGCGTTTGTGATGATCTTTGTGGGCACTTACACGTTGTTCATACCCAACGGGTGGGACTACCAATCGTTTCTCTTTTCTTACTTGATGATCTTCGTCGACGGTGGAATTTTTATCATCTACAAGATTGTCAAACGCACCCACTGGAAGAAACCTGCCGATGTCGACTTGGTGTCGGGGTTGAAAGAGGTGGAAGAGCACGAGGAATACCTCTACCAAAAGTTACGCTCCGAAAATAAGTTGGGAGAAAACGGTCAGATCCACCAAGGATGGCTGGGCCGCATTTCGACGTTCCTTTTTGGAAGCGAGTTTTGAATTTAGCAGTCATTAAAAGTACGATGTGTGCATACATCACCGAGATTTTCCACGCCTAGAACGTCTTGTCGAGAACAAGCCTACAGAATCGCGCCAGATTTAAGTTCGGGCATGCTGATGATAACTCAAAGGATGAATTCGAGCAATAGCAGTGCCATGTTCTTCATATCGCTGTGCTCGCTGTTTCTGATCCAGATTCATCAACCGCATAGAAATACGAACGTGAGAGACCCTAGAAAAAGCCCGCATCGAAAGCCCGCATCGAATACGCACCGCGAATGTGCCCAGCCCAAAGGTCATATACCAAATTTGGCAGGTGAACCCCGGCATTTACGGGCAGATTTGTGCACACGCAACGGTTACGATCTGTTTTGAGGCGCGGACAGTTGGCACATCCTGCTCCGATCGTTAGCGGAGTTCTACCACCGCCGTGGCGCGTCGATGGCAACGGGTGTGAGAAAAGGAAAAATTGCAAGTAAGCTTGAAAAAAGCACACTGCCAACCTTCGCTACCTCCTGCTGGGCAACCAAATAAAAATAGATTCCCGATCGTGCCAAGTTTGCCGGTGGCTGGTCATGTGGTGAGAATTCCGGTGGCCGCGGACTACAAGCGTGATGCGCACATCTACGCCCCACCGTCAGTTCCTCCGGGGTATAACCAACAATGGTGGGGGCTCATCATGGCAACAACGGCAAAATAACCATGACAAGGACAGGTGGCGTAGTAATAAGATTGCCTGGTGCGTAAATTTTCTTTTTTTTTCTTTGCAAAACGCCCGTCGTGACTGGCTCTATCGAAGCCCGATATTCCGCGAGCGCCGCCCCTTTGTTTCCTATTAAGACCGCCAGTGCGAAGGTTCTGAGAAAAAATCCAACTTCCAATTCCGCTTAATATACCCTCGCCAGACCTCTGGGCTGCAACTCCACATATATATTGCGGTCGTTTTTTTTGCCTTTGACTAAGAAGTCGTCAGTTCGTCCCCGGCGCCCGTGCCTTGCATTCCATATTTATTCCTTCCTTGTCCTTTCGTTGATGTTGAACCCGCTCAGTTGCTAGCCTCACGTATCGCATGCAAAATGTCGACACACTGGACAGAATGGGCAGCTTTCGCCGTCAAGCGACTAGAAACCAAGGATAACCAGTCGACACTATTCACCAATGGGCAGAACGAAACGCAGCGGGTGCTTGCCATTGTGTCGTCCACCACTTCCATCTTTACGTGCCTAATAGCCATCTACATGTTTTTGGCCATTGACCCACAAAGGTTGGTGTTTCGCCACCAGCTCATCACGTTTTTGATTTTCTTTGACTTGCTCAAAGCCGTGATCCTTCTCATTTTCCCAACCAGAATCTTCACCCACGCGGCCTCCTACTTCAACAACCGGTTTTGTCAGGTGGTTGGGTTCTTCACCGCAACTGCCATCGAAGGGGCAGATGTCGCCATCTTGGCGTTTGCCATCCACACGTTTCTCCTAATATTCAAGCCTAGCTTGACCGTTAAGGTCGCCGGCACTGACCGTGCTGAAGGTGGTCTTTACCTCTACAGGTACTACGTGTACCTGTTATCATTTGTCATTCCGTTGGTATTGGCCAGCTTACCCTACATTGGAGAAGGGTATGCCTCGTTTGTTTGCTGGTGCTACCTCCCACAACATCCCGTGTGGTACCGACTTGTTCTCAGTTGGGTGCCTCGCTATTGCATTATCATCATCATTTTCTCCGTGTACTGCTTGATCTATTTCTACGTTCTTCGAGAGTTCAGAACGTTAGGCGGTGTGTTCACCACCATGCACAAGCTGAAGCAGAAAATGGGGATCCATCCGAATATTCTGGGGCAGAAACCCTCGTTTTTCTCGGCCATCAAGTACTTTTGGGACTCGTTTAAGGATTTCATCATGCCCCAGTTGATACTTCCACTGGAGAAGCATCTCACGCCTCACTCCACAACAAGCTCAAGCGTTGATCCAATCACGGTGAGACCTACTATCACCTCCCCGGCCCGACAAGATAACCCTGGTGGTCCACTTGACACGGAAGCCATAATCGGAGACCAAGAAATCCAAGCTGCTAATCTTGAAGGATTCAGGAGGAGACAACGCGTGATCGAGAAGCAAATGAAGTCAATCTTCATTTACCCATTTGCTTACATATTTGTTTGGCTCTTCCCCTTCATCTTACAGTGCACGCAGTTCAACTACGAGAGAGAACATCACCCCATATACTGGCTCAATTGCATGGGTGCATTCATGCAACCATTCAATGGCGTGGTTGACTCGCTAGTGTTTTTCTACCGAGAACGGCCATGGGAGTATACGGTGATGAAACATTACGAAAGAGAGCACGCGGGCAAACTCGACAACTATGTGATGCGCAACCATAGTTATGGAGAACTGAGCTCAATGGACACCAACTTGAAGATCGCTAAGGGTTCATTGTCTGCAAGTATGCATGTGGATGTGGAGCACTATTCTTGGTGGAGACAGCTCCTCAGTAAACTCCGTCTTCCATTGATGCATCTTCCTACCGAGTCAAACGTCGAAAGATTCCTGAAGAGCTACATCAACAACCGCCTCGATGCGCAGCGGAACTCACGATTTGTCGGTACCGGTTCTGGATCGGGCTTTGGATCTGGTTTGGGGGGCGCCATTCAGATGGAGACAGAGTTCTCTGACTTGCTGGGCAAGCACGACTTCTCCAATCTCTTGAGTGGCGGGATTCTAGAAAATGATTTCCGGCTGAACCTTGACAGGTTCTCGTTTTCGGGCCGTCGAACATCGGGGGGATCCGGCAACAATTCCAGCGGCAGACGTCCCAGTGTGGTTTCTCTTTCTAATAAGTCAAACCGGTCTCGTCGATTCTCCGTTTTGGAAGGAACCACGCCTATTCCAGAGAACGACGCCTACGTTCATGGGAACTTAACCAGCCACAAGGCTAGCACCGCTCAAAAGTCGGCCTCAATCCACCCAAGTGATCGTTCTGGTAGCGCTTCCGAGGACACTGAGTTAGACTTTTTAGAGTTTTTGCGTAAGGGTCCAAAATAATCTAAATAATGGCCACTCACGTTGCACGCTTAATAAGCCTGTGATAAAAATACATTGCACAAAAATGAAATATTATCCCGTATACCTTTACAACATTCCTTCTCCACACCTGACCTGCACTGCGGGTGACCTGTCAGCGCAATTAGAGCGCCGTACTCACGGTTAGTTAACAGCCGCCTGATTATAGATATCCTTAAAGGATGTCAAGTTTTCGAGTGCATAATTTGTGCTACACTTTCAGAGCCCGTGTTATTTGATCTACATGCCGCTGTCCCCGGAATCAGAGTGTGGTACGTCTCCACTTGCGCCTTACTCTCGCGCCAGGAGATTCATCCAAAGTGACGCGGGGGATGGCACAACCGCCACTCAACAATACATCCACGGCTATCAGTTAGTGTTTACATTGGTCAGCTTGGTGGCCACGTTGTTTCTCCTGGCTCTCGACCTGACCATCGTGCTGACTCTTTTAACTAAGGTGGGCGATGAGTTCCACCAGTTCACCAAGGTTGGTTGGTTGACATCGGGGTACATGTTGTCTATGGCGTGTTTGGCGCCTTCGTACGGCAAGATCTCCATTGCGTTCGGAAGGAAAAACACTTTGGCCGCTGCCATTGTGATCTTCGAGGCCGGCTCGCTCATTTCTGCATTGGCGCATAATATGGATATGCTCATTGGGGGCAGAGTGATCCAAGGTATTGGCGGCGGAGCCATCCAGGCAATGGTGGTGGTGATCTTGTCTGAGAGTGTGCCGATCAACAAGCGGCCGTTGGCAATGGCGCTCATTGGAATCACGTACTCCGTGGCGTCTGTGTGTGGACCCTTCATTGGTGGCGCCTTCACTACTCACGCCACCTGGCGTTGGTGTTTCTACATCAACTTACCGATTGGCGGGTTTGCCTTCGTTTTGCTCCACTTTGCCTTTAACCCCCCACCGCCACATGGCAGTCTCAAGGCCAAGCTCGCGAAGTTGGACTATCTCGGCACTTTCTTCATCACTGCAGGGTTAGTGTTGGTGCTTTTGGCCGCCACATTTGGTGGCAACGAGTTTGCGTGGGATTCTGGTGCCGTCATCTCGTGCTTTGTGATTGGCGGGGCTCTCCTTGTTGTCTTTGCAGTGTGGAATTTCTTATTCTCCAAAAACCCACTAATCATCAAGGAGGTCGTGGCGGTCCCTCAGATCATGGCATCGTCGCTCAGTGCCGGGTTTGCATTCATGTTCTTCATGGGCGTGTTGACGTACTTGGCCATCTACTTCCAGGTGATCTTCAATTCCTCTGCATGGCAATCTGGTATTGACCTTTTGCCGTTTATCATCACCGTGTCGGTGACTGCCACATTCAACGGAGTTTTTATGCGGCTCACCTACTTCATCAAGGTGACCATGATGATCTCAGCCATTCTAGGCCCTATAGGCGTTGGTTTACTCCTTCTCCTTGGGCGTCACACGTCGCAGTCGGCCCGGATTGGACTCTTGATTCCTGCGGGTGTTAGCGTTGGTTTCACGTTTCAAAGCACTCTAATTTCGGCTCAGGTGAAAGCTCCCGGCCATATCGATGGTTCCATGATTATGGTGACAGTATTTGTGAACTTTTGCAAGTCGTTGGGTGGCGTGATTGGTGTTGTTGCATCACAAGTGATGCTTTTGACAAGGGGGCAGATTTACCTTGCCGAAGCATTTGAAAAGACGCCAGAACTTTCCTCAGTTACTTCAGTCCCTCGGAAAGCACTTCTCCAGTCTCCTGCAATTATATGGAGGCTTCCGAAAGCGGCTAGAGATGCGGTGTTGGATGCTTTCATGAAAGCGTTGAAAGACGTGTTTTACCTCAACCTTGCGTTCGCTTCATTTGCTTTCCTTTTCGCGATATTCACGACTAATGACCGAATTCCCAGAAAGAATCAGATACAGCACAGTGATGACAAGGTCCAAGAGCCTAAGGAGGAACTTGATGCTGTGTCACTCTCCACAATCTAACTTAATATATGCAAATTTATCTAATGTACAGCAGTATATAATATTACAATCGTCCTCTCATAGCTGATGGCTAATGTCAGACAAATACAACTTGATGTGTGCGTTGAGCTTCGCCACGGCGGACTCGGTACTTTTCCACTCGGCGTCAAATTCGCTTCTCTTGGCGTTAATGAGTGATTCCAATTCGCTGATTTCGGCCTTCGTGTGGTCAAGCTTGTCTTCCTTGATGTCTCTTTCCTCAACAAGACGAACGTACTCAAGCTCGAGGCTCTTAAGCTTGTCCTTTGCGTTTTGTTCTCTTTCTTGCGCTTGCTGCCGTAATTTGACGATCTTTTCCTCTGATTTTTGAAGCTGGCGCTTTACTCGTTGAATATGGACACCCAACTCTTCTGAGGTATGTTTCTTGTGTTCAAGTTCCTCTGTTTGCTTGATCAAGTTATCTCTTGCTTCCTCCAATTTTCTGAGATCGTTAGAGATCTCTTGTACAATTTTAATGAGAGTCCTGAGTTCATCTTCAATGAGCTGAATGGAGTTGACAGTCTTCGATTTATTCCTCGATGCTTCCTCAGTGCTTCGAAGAAGATCCTCGTAGTCGCGGAGACTACTTCTCAATTCTTCCACAATGCGATTAATGAGGGCAGGATCCGCAATCGAGTACGACTTTAGTTTTTCAAGCTCTCTAGTAGATTCGCCAATGAGGTAGTGATGGTCTTCAAGTTTCTCGAATAGTCTTGACTTCTCCTCCTTGTACTGTCCATGCTCTTGTTTGAGAACTTCTTGTGATCTTTGTAACTTTTTGAGCTCCAGTTCCAATCGACCATTGTAATTATTCAATTGAATGAGCGTAGATTTGCGATGGCCCTCTTCTCCTTCAGGCTCTTCTTCAAGCCGCTCCTTTAAAGTCGTGATGTTGTTCGCGATTTGGGTATTGACATCATCTACCTTGCGGACCTCCTCCATGTTGCCCTCACAAATTCGGACTAAGGGCTCACATTCTTTGAGATGCTCTTCTCTGAACCTGGCATAGTTGATCACTGCACTCAAGATTCTCCGGGTCCGCTGGGGATCCGGTCGCATTAGGTCCATTAAGGTAAAGTCATGAACTCCACAAGTTTGGAGCATGGCTTCGGCAGCACGGAATAGAACCAAGATATGCATAGTGCTGGCGGTATCGTCGTTGAGATATTCGTCTTCGCTGTTGGATGTATCAGTGCGGCCATTTGAAGTGGAGCCCTGTTGAAGTAAAGTCTTTGTTGCAGACACACAATACTCGGGGGAAAACCCCATGAAAGTATCTAGAAGCTGTTCGAAAAGCGTTCTTATGTATTGGCTCGAAGGTCGAGACACCAAGTCCTCGTTTGCGATGAAGTCACATCCCTGTAGACAAATGGACAACTCTTTGAAATCTAGAATGGGAAACTCGTCTCGATGTTTGTGGAGATTCCGAGACCCGCTATAAGTCGAGCCACCTGATCTGTTGATCAAGCTAATACGGGACATGGAGATCGATAGCGTATTGGCATAGACTGGCGGATTTGGGAGGTATAGGTGGGTGAACTGTGCGATTAGTGGATCTAACTTCTATTTGTTTACATCTGGTGCGTGTGGTTATGTGCAGTATGGCTGTCTGGGGATTCACAGGCGAGCCAAGTTTGGCCCCACATGAGGTCTAAGTTAAATAATTTGAATTTTCGTTCATTTTTTCCCGACTTAATAGACATGTATCTCATCGACTTCATAACTTTTTTTCGATCAACTTTCTCGTCATACTCGTTCCGCAGTCCAGATGGCTCCGCGACACACAAGCTTGATGGTCTCAGTAAGAAGCATATACGGCACGGCTTTTCTGGCATCATGCTCAATGGCAGTGTCCAAATGCTCCAACTCGTCGTCTCTGAAAGTGCTGATGGTTTCTTTCAACTGTGCGAGCTCGGGACTCGTCTTGATAGCATCTGTTATCTGCTCAGTGCTGAGCAACTTTCCAGTCTCCTTGTCGTAGATTGGGATGTTGAACTGGTTCATTAGGACCCGCAACTGCTCATTGTAATGCCCGCCGATGACAGTCTCCACAGCAACTGTGCACGCCATCGCCGCCTCTTTGCTAAGAAGCGCCGTTCCTGCCCCAATGGCAACAGCACCAGCCTTCCACAATGGTGTCAAAAGGGATGGCCTAACGCGGCGCTCGGTCTGGAGCCGATTGAAGGTGTCGTGATGATGGATTTCTTGTTCCCACATGTGATGCAACACAGGCTTGAGATGCGGATACTTATTGGCCAAAACGCCATATTGGCCCATGTAAATGTAGTTGGCACCGAGCTCGCCCGCTTGGTCAACACGAATCACTCTATCGAGAAACGCCTTTTGTGCTTTCGTTAAAGCGCCGTATTTGATTTGGGGTGGTGGAGTCTGAGCAGATGAGGTGGACTTCTTCAGCAAAATGGTTCTCGCAGTGGAGAAATTGCGTGAGGATCTCAACCCAGAAATCATTTTTAAAGCTGGAGAAGAAAACGATAAGCGGAAGTACCAGCGAGTTCTTAGAGTTTGCAAGATTGCCTGATTCTTGTGTCGGTCCCCGAACGTCGCACTCGCAACCCATTTACCTACCGTGCCGGAAGGTGCAGAAGATCTTGAGCATGGTAACCCCCACATCAAAAGGCACCTGCTGGGTGTCACGGGAATGAGTGACACACTTGTTGCCATTGGCAGGTACTCTGAGGTATCTAAACACCTCGTTAGGAACATTCTTGACCATAAGCCATTCCAATGGGAATATGCCTTTCCACCTAGACGCCTCAACCCAGATATTAGCTTTCTTGGAGAAATCGACACACCCGGTCATTTTGGCGACTCCACAGAATTTTGATGAGCCGTTGACCAGAAAAAAGAGGAAAATGTCACCTTCAGGGGTGTCAAGGTACGCGTTGTTGAGACGCTCGTTACCAAGGTTGGTCGAGGTCCACACCGAGTGGATCTTGGACGCATCGACGTCGCCTTCGCTGAATGACTTGATCACGAAGAACTTGGAGTCAGGATGAACGTTGAATCCAACTTTTGGCGCAGATTCCACTACCTTAGGAGTCTCTGGTATCTCTCCCTTCACAAGTTCATCAGTAACGTCACTCACACTAGTAGGGTCTGAGTGCGTCGAGACGCTGGACATAGACGAAATTGTAGACCCTGGGTCAACTATTACCATCTTAGTGTACGCGTGTGACCAAATATTGGGTGAGCATGCGATTTTGACGTGGTTGGTTGAGTCCGCTAGCTTGGTAATCTGGTTGACTTGTTTGATGGTTCGGTCAGAGCAAAAGACTAGTGCATCATCATTGGAAGGAGCCCGAAACCCAATTAGAATTGAGTTAATAAGGGGCCAACTCATTTTAAGATAAGTTGTGTTCTATGAGGGTGTAAGTAAATCTTACCGGTTTTTGTATAATTTTGAAGTTTGCAGCCAAACCGGCGCGCAGCTTGACCACTGTTTCAAAACTTGGTCGGTTTGGATTTTGTTACAAAGACCATCTGGTAGATCCTTTGAGTTCATCTGCTTCACAACCACTTGAAAATTCAAATTTGTATTGGTTTTGGGTGTTTGTGTGGGATTATTGTATTCTGATATGTGACTGCGTGCTTGAATGGGGTTTGCAACCTCCTTGTTATTCGCCACATTTGTACAGAAGTACTAAAATTTACAATTTTAACCATCAATGACAAACAGATTTCGAAAATCTCTAGAAGCTAAAATTTGATACCAAAACGCAAAGCAATCTAAACCACATCACCGCAACCACTTGTTTATTATTTCGTCACGTTCTCGTCACTCACCTCTCGAGCGATCTCACGTATTCGCACCCAAATCTTCTATACATTCACAACTAACTAAGCATCACCTACAATGACCGATGGCGATGACGTCCGACAAAAGTCCACTGGCAGTGGCAAGTCGTTGTTCAAGAAGCCCGTTGACATCTCGAAACTCAACCTACCGGTGATTAAGACCTGGATGGAGCAGACCATTCATGAGCAGTTACCCGACGATGACATCGTGGTGGAGTTCATCTACGAAATGCTACAAAGTGAAGAGAAACCGGACATTAAGGCCATCCAAGAGCAAATGAACAATTTCCTCGGCGAAGAAGAAAGCTTGATATTCTGCAAAGAGCTTTGGAGCCTTCTTCTAAGTGGACAGAAGGATCCAGATGGAATCCCCGAGCAATTGTTGCAGCAACGGAAAAAGCAACTCGACAAGGAAACAGCCGACAAGGCTCAGCAGATGTTGTCTCAGCTAAGGCTGAAGCCAGACTACAACCGAACTCGTCTGTCATTCCGGGACGGTCATAGAGGCCGAGAGAAGCACTCTATACGAGACAACTACCAAAGGGACACACAAAGAGACTCATACCGAAGTAAAGAATTTGGAGCTCCAAAGAACTCGGGTCGTCTGGCAGGATCAAAAACAAACTATAACCGGGCACTGCCCGAAGAGGAGTCTAGAGGGGCATATGGGCGTGAGAGACGCTGGGACTCTGAACGGGACAACCACAGAGACCGTAAGGACGAACGGGACAGACAAAGGCGGGCGTGAGAATATCGGCCTTCTTGATGTTGTCAGGCTTCTTGAAGTTGAAGGCATTGGGAGCTCCATTAGTGGCGTCTACATCCGCGGCCGCCCACCCACCATATATTGGTACGAGTATCATGTAAAACACACGGATGAGGGCAAGTATTTATTTCCATCAATGCATCAGGTAAATTAATTTCCACCCCCAATTCATCACGCCCAATTCCCCTCCATCCCCCCACCAATTTCGCTTCGAACTCGACCGGCGGGTGTGCGCAGCTCATATTCCCCACCCCCTCACCTCCACTCCCACCACCTGTCCTCGGTAGTCGTAACAAGGTAATACTATAGTGTCAACACAACGGGCCCGCCATGTCAGAGCCCGCTTCGGATCACCATCATCACCACCACCACCATCACCATCATCACCGCGATGAACAAAATCTGCAGCTGCACTCGGCTCCGGTCGACCCAAGCGCCAACCCTGGCAACAGAATCGGCAAGTACCAAATAATCAAAACATTGGGCGAGGGATCGTTCGGAAAGGTTAAGTTGGCCCAGCATTTGACCACGGGACAGAAAGTGGCGTTGAAGATCATCAACAGGAAGACGTTGGCCAAGTCGGACATGCAAGGGCGTGTCGAGAGAGAAATCTCCTACTTGCGTCTCTTGAGACACCCGCACATCATCAAGCTTTACGATGTCATCAAGTCAAAGGATGAGATCATCATGGTGATTGAGTTTGCCGGCAAGGAGCTTTTCGACTACATCGTCCAGAGAGGGAGAATGCCCGAGGACGAAGCAAGAAGATTCTTCCAACAGATAATTGCCGCTGTCGAGTACTGCCACAGACACAAGATTGTCCACAGAGACTTGAAGCCAGAGAACTTGTTGTTGGACGACCAGCTTAATGTCAAGATCGCGGACTTCGGGTTGTCGAACATCATGACCGACGGAAACTTCTTGAAGACCAGTTGCGGATCCCCAAACTATGCTGCTCCTGAAGTTATCAGTGGTAAGTTATACGCGGGTCCAGAAGTCGATGTCTGGTCCTCGGGTGTCATCTTGTACGTTTTGTTGTGTGGAAGATTGCCATTTGATGACGATTTCATCCCGGCGTTGTTCAAGAAGATCAGCAATGGTGTATACACTTTGCCCAACTACCTTTCTCCTGGGGCCAAGAACTTACTTACAAGAATGTTGGTTGTTAATCCTCTTAACAGAATTACCATTCACGAAATCATGGAGGATGAGTGGTTCAAGAAAGATATCGAGGAGTACTTGTTACCTCCAGACTTATCCAAGACTATTCACAATAAGATTGAAATCGACGAGGACGTTATAAGCGCATTGGCAGTGACTATGGGTTACGATAGGGATGAGATTCTCAATGTGATCAAATCTTGCAACAAACAGCAATACCCCCAACAACAATCCAACGAGATCCTTGATGCATACTTGTTGATGAAAGAGAACCACTCCTTGGTGAAAGACTTGAAGAAGAACAAGACAGAAAGAATGGATACGTTCTTATCGCAGAGTCCTCCACCCACCTGGTCCAATCCGAAGTCCGAGGAGGCACCCAGCTCACATCGCGCTCCTGGAGTGCAACAATCTTTGACATACCAGACATTAGCTGCTGTGCCGGACTTGTCGACATTACCCAACTCTACTATTGCTATCTTGCCATCGTCTCTTCCGTCAATTCACCGGGCATACATGATGAAAAATACTGCATCTGGCCAGTCTAAGATCAATCCGGTCTCCACGAAGAAGCTGAAGACCAAGTGGCATTTCGGCATCAGATCCAGGTCATACCCCTTAGATGTTATGGGTGAGATTTACCGTGCATTGAAGAACTTGGGTGCCGAATGGTCCAAACCAACTGAAGAAGAGTTGTGGACGATTAGAGTGAGGTGGAAGTACGGGCCATGTATCGTTGACGATACAATGAAGGACGAAGAGGTTGTGCCACCAGACTTGATGAAGATGCAAATTCAGCTTTTCCAGTTAGAGCCCAACAATTATCTTGTGGATTTCAAGTTTGATGGGTGGGAAAGTTCATCGGGCGAGTCGCTCCCTCCTGCGAGACAGGAAGTTGATGAGATGAGCTCGTTCTCTGCATACCCATTCTTGCACTTGGCCACAAGGCTCATCATGGAATTGGCTGTGAACTCTACTCAGTCGTAACCATATACAGAGTAATTTGCCTAGCGCAGTGGCATATCTGTAGACAACAGTAGCTTCTAATGAGTCCTCTGTACTGCAGGCAACATATTTGTGTTGGCGTCCAGAAATCAGTGGTAGCTCCGTGTGAGCAACAAGTTGGGCAAGGCGTGAGAGGATCAAAATGAAAAACCGGACTCAGACACGTCTAGCATTTCGAAAAGTGCGGATACGTCTCTCTGCACGTCTCGCTACACGTCTTTTCAAAACAGACACGGTCCATCTGGCAGGAACGCAAGCGTGGCTTGCCGTATCTGCAGGACAAGAAACACTCCCATTAGCAATTCCAACTGTTCAACAAGGAGAGCAAAGTCGCACTATGTCGTTGCAGGAAGGACCAGAAGGTACATGGCGGAACAAACCGCACCAGTTCGTGCATTGAGTCCGGTGCACTGGGTCGACACAGGGTAGCTACTTCACGCAGTTCTTGATTGAAAACCGCAAAATTCACAGTTTATTTCACTCTGCTTCTATGGCGATCAACTCAATGTATTAAAACGTTGGCATCCAACAATAACGTGGACATTTGCACCAGTTTCTAGCGCTGGGAAAGAGTGTGCCTGCACATAATCACATGAACGCAATTTAACTAAAGAGGCATTATGTAAACACCTGCCTGTACTGACATCGGGCCTCACACAAAAAAAAGGACTGACTAGCGACCACGATTTCACATTTATTATCGTTTTTTCTTTTCTTCAGCGTCCCGGCCCTTCCGTCAACAAGGCTATTTATCAATTTCTCGAGGGCTATTATACCCTCAACACTAAAAAAAAAGTTTCAAATCTGAAAATCATGTCCAAAAGGACTGTCAATCTTTCAAACCCAGACTGCTTGTCGGCAGAGGACTCGATCAAGCTTCATGAGGTCGCTAAGATTATTTACAAAGCAAGAAAAACAACTTTTCTCACAGGAGCTGGTATCTCCTGCAACGCCGGCATCCCGGATTTCCGTTCCGACGATGGCTTATACAATATAGTCAAGGCAAAATACCCCACCAGTTTCATCAAGGGTCAGGACCTTTTCGACATCTCCCTTTTCAGAAACAAAACAACCTTGTCGATCTTTTGCACTTTCATGGAGGGACTTTACAAACATTCTTTGCAGGCCAAAGCTACAGAGACTCACAAATTCATCAAGACTTTGAAGGAGAAGAACAAACTCCTTAGGTGCTACACGCAAAACATCGACAGCATAGAGAAAACCATCGATCTTAACTGCGGTATCAATAGTGCCCACTTCGACGAGTCGGATAATACCTCGGGCAAACTGTTCAGAGAAAACTGGAAGAACCTCGATGTGGTTCAGTTGCACGGCAACCTTCATAAACTCTGTTGCACGCAATGCTTTAGCCATTTCGAATGGACGCCGCAAAGTCAGCTGATGTTGGAGCAAGGCGAATACCCAGAATGTGAGAACTGTCATCTCAAATATCAGGAGAGACTTTACTCCGGGAAGCGTTTAACGGGCAATATCGGTATCTTGAGACCAGATATTGTGCTCTACGGAGAAAACCATCCTCAGTCGGAGATACTTGCTAAGGGCTTGAACATCGATTTGAGCATGAGATGCGACTTGCTCTTAATAATGGGCACCTCGTTGAAAGTCGATGGAGTCAAGAAATTGGTGAGGAGTCTATCCAAAACAATCAGGGAGAGAGGCGGAAAAGTGATTTTCGTCAACAAGACCCCTCTTTCAAAACAATGGGCTGGTCTCATAGATTATGAGGTATTGGGTGACTGCGACGAGTTTGTTAAGTTACTAAAGGGTGAAATTCCAGATTTGTTCTTGACCCAAGAGCAACTTGACTCTAAGAAGCTCAAAGCCAAGGGTAAGACTACTCCCGCCGTTAAGGTGGAGCTCAAGCATGAGGTCAAGGAGGAAGCGGAGGGGGTCAAGCTTGAGTCAGATGTGCTTACACCCCCCACCACGCCCAGCAAGATGCGCACCATTCAACTACCCAAGATTAAGCCCTCGCTCAAAAGAAAAGCAGGAAACTCCAAACGAGACGATCTCCCTTCGCCCTCGCCAAGCTTCACGGAAGACTCTTACGTCAAGGTTGAGTCTGAACTGGATGCTGTCAGTACTGACTGCGATGATGACGAGTTACCCTTGAAGTCGGTGAGTGTCTCGGAGCTCAATCGCACATCGCTCAAGAGAATGAAGAGCGACACTTCAATTGCTTCGAAGAGAGTCAAGGTTGAGAATGTCGCCTGAAATCTGGAGAATCACCGAGCACGCCATTGCATGACCACCTAACCGCCTAGCACATATTCATACAGTTGCAGTCACCAAAGCTGACTCCATCCGCCAATCGCAATGTAATTTCTACGAACCCTGAGATCGCCACGGTAAATTTGCTCGTCAACACATACTGTAACCCACACCTGGCAATCCCCAAGTATTTGCGACTACATGCAAACCCCACTGAAATTGAGGACCCCAATCACTACTTTGCGGCAACTCGCCACTGACTCAACACACACTTGCCATACCTTCACAATGGATCTGGTATCCAAGATTCTCGAGAACATTATGACTGTTGAAGATGCGGAGTCCGTTGACGGCAAGCGAGAAACCTCGATTTCCGACCAAAACAAGCGACAGTCTATATCTTCTGGCGAGCAATTGGAGCCAGACCCCCCTGTCCAATTGATCCAGTCTCCACAATATTCCAGCTTCTGGTACCTAGATACTGACCCAATGAAGGCACCCAACCAGTTCTCCGAGAAATTGATGGAGAAAGTGCTCAGTTTGATCATTGGGCCGGAGACTGAGCTGTCCCCCGGATTAGAGGGCCGTTTGGAAATACATAAGACAAGACCGCCATTTTCCGTGAATCTCATGGCAACAAACAGCACGCAGTTGGGCCAGAAAACCGGACCGGTTTTCGAGCTTTTCGATACCGTTCTTGCGATTGTTGGATGGTACAACCCATTCTTCACGGTTGGGTCACTAATGCTCATCACGCATGTCATTTTGAATCCTTACTTGATTACCACCATCCCATCGGCGGTAATCTTGAAAAAATTCCTCATACCGAGCTACCTCAAGCTTTATCCGCCAGATCCAACCTTGGTGGATGGTCTTTACACGATGAACAACCCGATCCCTTACGAGGGGCCACCTTTGGACAAGTTTGAGCCGCCAAAAGTGTGCTCGCAATACTCTAGGGAGTTCTTGATGAACTTTGCAGACTTGCAGAACTACCAGGTGGGATACATCCGCATGTATGATGCGCTCGTCGATTGGGGTCAGCATTACTTCCTATTCGAAGACCAGAAATTGACAAGCGTGGTTTATCTAGGTATGCTTGTGCTCAGCATCGCCAATCTCACGTTGTTGCCTTACGCAGTGCCATTGTTGCTCGAATACTTCCCTTTCAAATTTGTGTCGGTAGCCTCGGTCTGGGGCCTCATTGGTGCTTGCCATCCCGCCGTTAAGGACAAGATATTGGATCGGATTCTGTCCGAAGAAGCCAGATTGTCGAGACTTGACCGTATTGATAAAGTGGAGAACACCTTAATGAAGCTCATGGCGACTGATGTTGGCCTCGAAGATGAGACCCGCGAAGTGGAGATCTTCGAGTTGCATAGATTGGACCTGCGCAACATATGGAGGCAGATTGGCTTCACCTCTACGTGCTATGCGCTCAGCCATCCTAACCGGGTGCTCTCGAATGTTGACCAGGAGGATGAGCAAGACACAGAAGAGAAGAGCAAATCATTTTTTGATGAGGATGAAGATGAAGAAGATAATGAATCCCACGATAGAACGTTTGGGGCCATTGACGAGTTTGGACCGGACTCGCTGATTGCCCGCAAAGCGACATTGGCCGAAATCAAGGCTCCCAAAAACTGGATGTTCAGTGACGAGCTGTGGGGAATCGACTTGTATCCCATGGACTGGGTCAATGAGAACTGCATCATGGACTTGGTTAGTGTGGACGACGACGAGAAATGGGTATATGACTTTGTGGAGGGGACCAGCTCGCCTGATGAGAACATCTATCGCCGGCGGAGATGGGTCAGGGAGTGCAAGCGGGAGAACATTGCTGCTAGGAGGAGAAGCGAGGCCCAGCCCAAACCGGCCTCTGCTCCTCTGCAACAGTCATCAGAATGGCTTGCGAAGACTTTCACCAACTTCTCGCAGGCATCACATTGACAAGGGAAATAAAAGAGTTACTGCATGAACTCAAATAGACTAAGTGGCTTCTGAGCATCTTGCTGTTTTTTAGCCGCAAGTAGTGACGCTAGATCGCTTCTCTTCTTCTTTTTCTTCTTATCACCGCGCGAGACAGTAGTTGGTGCCTCGGACACTCGCTTTTTATCTAGGAGGCCCTTTGTTGTCGTTTTGTGATGACAGACCAAACACGTCACTTGGAAGCCGCGTGTTCGGAAGGACGATTTGGATTTCTTTGTGTATTTCACCCGGCAGGTGCTTGTCAAGCCTGGGATGTGAAGCACTCCGCACTCATCGCAGTGATTGATACCCGGAGGCAAATTGATGCCGTTTTTGTAGGCATAAGTGTCTGAAGCCACGGCATGGACCGTCAGAATCGGGTTTACTGGGTCAAAAAGCGACAAGTTGTACAAGTGCACCGCTGTGGCTGGGTCCATTGTTGAGATGAGATGATGCGCAGCTACTGTGGATGGTGCGAAAATGGCTATGGGTTCCAGTGGTGTTTGGATGCGGTAGAAAACACCGGGCCTGATAACCTCACAAGACACCCCCACACAAAACAAGTGCCAAGTCCGAAATCTCGGGCATGTCCATCAGGCAACGTGCAACCATGGCCATGCAGAAGATTTTCAACGTCCAATGGTATCCTTATCTTCGTGAGGGGTTGCCAGGTCCGATCGGATTGTATATTCGCACCAACTTACACAACCACGCCAGTGCGCGGTGGGCCAATGAATTTCGCGCCATTCTAAGTGGCACCTCCGGCCTCGCACTTCCAGAACTCCTCATATCAAGCTGCTCAAAATTCTGGAATGGCATCCTGGCCGAGAAATGGTCTCACTGGAATAAACTTGGCTGAGTTGCCACTTAAACACGGTGGACAAGTAGTGCTTACTCGTTCTAGCGGTGGCTGTAGACCCGTACAACAATACTGAGCTCCACCAACACACACTGCCCTAACGAAATAACCAACACGGGCCGAAACGCACAAGGATCAGCTCGTCGTGCGGCCAATAGCACTCTCCAAAATGGATTACCCAAATATCCGCCTGCACCCACGCGCCATAATTTTTGCCGGGGTGCTCCACAACCGTCGTTGTCGCAGTAGCGCCGATGTCGGGTCGAGCGCGGGCCAATCGGCATGCGAACATTATTCATCGCAGTGAAGACCGGCGAGCGGCTTACGATTTCGCACCCAAATAGATGGCCCAACCTGTCAAATGCAGGGTGGAGCGTCAGTTGCGTCAGCTGCACATTAACACCAGTGGGAGTGGATGCATTTCCAACCGGTGGAGTTCCCTGACTTGTGGCCATTGTGGGCGTTGTGCTTTTAACGTTGCAACTTTCTTTCTCCAGGTTTTTGTTTTTCTCTTCCGCCCCTTCAAACAATACTCCATCCGCCGCCCATGGTCTCCATCGTCATGCACAAGAAACGCAATCTCGTGGTTCCCAAACTGTTGGTCAAGGGCGACCGATTACTAAGGCTGTGTGTTCGCTGCCGAAATAAGAAAACCAGATGTGACGCCGCCGCCACAAGACCAAATCCATGCTCCTACTGCGCCAAAAAGAACTTGGTCTGCGTGTTGGACGTGACCCACCCTCTGAAACGCCCCCACGATTTGACGGAGCGCTTGGTTTGTGACGTCCAGGATCTCCACCACAGACTCGACTTGTTGGTGTCGAGGAAAGCAAGGCTCGTGCAGCAGTTTCTCAATAAGAGGACGAATGTGGCGTCGACTCCCGCCACGCCGCCGGTGCTCCAGATCCAGTCGATCTTGAATTCGCCAGAACAGCCTCCCACCGACCCAGCCTCCATCTACATCGACCCTATCCCGACTCTTTGTCTTTCTGAGTCCTTCACCATCCATACAAATCAGACGAGTGTGCCCTGGACGCTTTCCTACGACAGGGCAAAAGAGTTGTACGTCAACTTTGAAGACAACTTCTCGTCTCACTTGCCCGTGCTCCCGAGGTCGTTCTTCTTGAAGAATTTGCATACCATCCACAGTGAGAGCGATCTCTTGTTCTGGACAATCATCGTAACCTCGCTCCTAAGCAAGGGCACATCTGAGGAGTACTTCCAGTTGGCGGTACATGTCCAGAACTTGGTGGTTGTCAACTGCTGGTTCAACACCCCTCGCTCGCTCTACGCTGTGGTTGCCCTCCTCATCCTCACAACTTGGCCCTTGCCCGACGACAGGTCCTCGAAAATACAGGATAGCATATCGGTGAAGTACATCTCACTCATGAAGAACTTGTCGCTCCAGTTTGGCCTCCACAAGCTCAACTTCATCGACGAGTTCAGCAAGAAGACCAACATGGAAGTCGCTGAGGAGGATGAGGTGAACAAAGTCATCCGCGAAAGAATCTACAAGTTCGTCACCATCAACGCAAACTATTGGCTTGTTTATCTTGGTCTCTCGAACTCAAATTACAACGGGTTTCATCAAGACTATATTATTAACAGAGCTGCAAACATTGATATCTTCAAGAAGGATGATTTCCCGGAGACGGAAAACTTCATCAACTCCCTTTTGAAAGTGTCATTGGTACAGCTGAGAATGAACGAGAGCATGATTAATCTCGTGGAGAACCCAAGCAAGATCAGCAAGTTGATTCATCTCAATATGTTTGAGAATATCTTGAGCGACTATTCCAAGAACGATTCTCCTCTTCTTGAAAATCCCCTCATTGAACTTTCGTTGGAGTATTCGAAGCTTCAACTTTACGTCTACTATTTCTCTCAGGTGGACATCACACTTGACGAGTACAAGAACGTCATCTCCCGCACTGTGAGGTGCTGCCAAAGAATTCTCGACTTGTTCGAGACTCTGTTCGGCTCGGTGGGCAACTTCTACCAGGTTCCTATTCACTTTCGCTTCAGTATCGAGTTGGCAGCACTCACACTTTTGGACATCCATTCTTGTCTTTTATTGAACACTGTTGATGATTACTTACATGTCAAGCAGTTATTTTTGAGATCGTTCAAGATACTCACAACATTTGATTCATCTCAATGGTCTCAGCTCAGCAAGAAGTTTTTCAAAATCATAGATAAGTATGATTCATGCGACACTGCCAAACTCTTGACGGTGAAGAGCCAGAATAATTCATTTTTCCTCATCAACAAGATGACGAATTACCTCGTGTCTGGTTTGCATTACGAGATGATCTGGCAAATCTATCTCACAGAGAAATTGACCACAGAAGTCAGTTTGGAAGACATTGACTGGTCGCGTTTTGGTTTGAACAGAAACAACTCTCAGCATCAGAAAATCATCGACTACAAATCGAAATCGGGATCAATCTTTAGTTAGGTTTATATTTTGGGTAACTATACATGCAAAAGGTTTAAGAGAACACTTAATCGATCCACCTCGCATTCAACTTCTTTGACTCAACAAATGGTTTCGACACAAGAAGTGCAATTAACAATGTGGCAAGGGTAATGAGCAATTTTGTTTTGTCAAAGCTTCCACTCAATATGTCATAAGACAACGATGGCTGGACTGTGGTGCAGAACTCATTAAACTCGTTAACAAAACAAACCACCGCACTAGATTCCAACCCCGTTGGACTCACTAGGATGTGCTGTGGTGATTGAGAAATCTGAAGTTTCTGCTTGTGATTCAATACTCCCTGAGCGTTGAACATCACTATTGGTTCATACGGCGTCAATCTAAAATCATCCTCGGCATCTTCCTGGGTCATTTTTCTGTCGTCGATACGTCTGCTGTTGAGCACAAATTTTGGAATCTCAACCAAACTGCCGGATTCGGTAAGAGCAATAATAGATCTGGTTGTAATGCCAAACTTCGTTGTTGTCGATTCCAATTGCAAAATCTTCTCAGGGAAAAGGAAGGACTTTGTGGCAAACGATGTAATTGAGGAGTTGTAACTTCCCTCGGCAATAGATTTTCTGCCTCCAACGGCCGTTTCCTTGTCTGCAAACAAATCCAACACAACTATACGTTGCTCAATAGTTGGGTATGTGACGTGATAGGCGTAAACAAGCCAGTTGTCAGTCTGCAGCAAAGTGAGTGAGCTAAAATCGATCACCTCATTGTTGTGCTCTTGAACATGAACGACAGCACCTGAAATTCCATCGAGCAAGACAATCTTCAAGCCAAAATTAGTTTGGGTCACGACAGTGACGAGATTCGGATTCAAGTACTTGTAAAGTACCGATCTGTCAGATCTGGTAATTCCAATAGCTGAGGTAAGGTCACCTGAAAGTCTGTTAACTGAGATGATGTGTTCACCAGAGGGGGCAAACGACCAAGTTGGAACCAAATGCGTCTCAGCGAGTTTGTATGATTGAAGCTTTCCCTCATGTTCAAGTAGGTAAAACTGAGATGGAGTGATAGCTCTTGTTGTTCCCCACACTCTCAATAATTCACCAGTTTTCAAAACAACCACTTGCGCAATCTTGCCCTCTTCTTGTTCTTCCTCCGTGGATTCACCGAGAACTTTGAAAGCGGCGTCAATTGCCTCATCAAAGCTTTCAGACTGCAAAATATCACCGCTTCTCAAACTCACGGAAACGACTTGGTGCGATAACACGACCACCGCCTCGGAATCATAGTCAAGAATATCAATAAATGCGCCATTTTTAGGAATCTGCGTAGACCACAATATAGAGCCATCGCTCGAATCTCTGGCAATAAGCACATGAGTTTGAAAGTCAAACGTGACAAGAATCTTCTGAAATCCAAACTTATCCTCTGCAATCTCGTTTTCTGCAGCAGTGATGCTGGGCGATTGCACAACAAAACTGGTCACAAATTTTCCTAATTGTGACAAATGAGTTTTCACTCTGAGGAGCCAGCGAACGAGCTCAGTCTTCGAGTGTGTCTCTTCAACCAAGTGGTGAACCTTGTCGATCGTGGAAAGAGACACTGGTTTGTTCACCAAAATAGACTTTCCAGTGGAAGATTGTGACTTTGCAATCGATTTCACTGACACCTCCTCAGTACTTGGGTTAATCAACTCGACTGCGAATTTCGAGTCGTTGCGAGTCAAGACAGCTGCGGTGCTGTTGAAAAATTTGAGATCGAGAACCTCGCCATTGACGGGCAACAAGAATTTTGGCGCTGCCTTGGAGTCCTGATCGTCAGAGTAGGTAAAATTCAGGACTGCGATGTCAAACGTGCTGATCAGTGCAAAGTAATGAGAGCCAGACTCGACCACAATTTTTGGGTTTCTCTTCCCTTTGGAGAGCGTATCGAAAGCGGTCTCAGCTCCCCCGAAGCCACCAGAGACTCCATGCAAATAAGCTGTGTAGGTGTCTCTCAATGACTTGCGAGTATCCTCTCGCTGAAATGACAATTGTTCTCCATCCCAGACCACTGTGGTCACGGAGCCATCGGCCAAAACGATATAGAGATCATTTAAGACCTGCTCCACACTCTTGACGGGGCTATTGAGACTCAATTCCTGGATGAAAATGCCCGTTGCGCTTTCCCAAATGTGGACGTTCTTGCCGCCTGGAGAGTATGTTGCGATGAGGGAATCGGCGAGTTCATAGGCATTGTGCTCCCACTTTGAGAGTTCGATGTAGTACTCTACCTTCTGGGTGTCGAGGTTTATGCTGTATAAGTGTTCTGAACTCGAGAGACACAACAAGGACTCGGGACTGAGAATCGAACACGACGAAAGGTCTCCGTATTTATAGGTGACCCAGTCCTTGACAAACGCATCTTGCAACAGGACTGCCCGAGTGTATTGGATGAGGAGGTGAAACACCAACAGAGCGGCGATGAATGGCTTCATTGTCGACCTTTGAGTTCGTCAGCTGGAGGTTGAAGGTGTAGGTGGAAATTGATGTGGCCTGCAGGTTAGAGGAGTGGGAGTCGACTAGCCACCAGAGGAAGCGGATTTTGAATTGGCGAAGTAAAACAATGCAGAGAGGAAGAGAAGGAGAGCAGAAGTTCTCCTGGTGGGACGGGTTTGAGATTGAACGGTTGGATCTCTAGTAGTATCTCGGAATCGTGAACTCAACCAAATTCTCCGTAGCCGAGTGAAGGCTTGGCTTCAGCAGCAGATTCCAAGACACTAAACTTCGAGCTCAACTAGGAGCACGTCCAGTAAGCGAATAACTCAGTGTCACACATCGTCACCTTGTTCCATGGGGATCTCGGAATAGCTGTGGAGGTTCGGTCCGAGCACTGCATGTATTAGTCATAGTCTCCACCTTGGGGTTAAGAATGGCTATCCATGCTGGTTTTACAATTCAAATGACACAATGGCTCCTCCTACTACTGCTATGAACAACTCCAACTCATCCATTCTGAACATTGAAATCGAAGAACCTGCGCCAGACCCCGTATTAACGTATGAGAGAACGCGCACACAAGGCATCAAGGTTCTTGTTGCTGGGTTCTTCACCAACTTCATTGTGTTTGGGGTCGGATTCACCTACGGTGTTTTCCAGGAGTTCTACTTGTCTAATGAGGGCCCATTGAACCATGCAAAACCTGCCACGGTTGCCTTGATCGGCACGTTAGCCACCTCCATCACTTATATGGGCGCGGTATTCCAGACCACCATAAGGAAGTATGCAGCCACCAACATTTCCATGGCGGTGGGTGGCCTCATTCTCTCCATGGGGTTGATCTGTGCAAGCTGGTGCACTCAAATCTGGCAGTTTGCCTTGACCCAGGGAATCATGTTTGGCGTGGGCGCCTCGGCCACCTACATTCCTCCTATTGTGTTTGCCCCACAATACTTTGACAAGCACAGGGGAATTGCAATGGGGCTTGTGTTTGCAGGCACGGGCTTCGGCTCGTTGGTGTTTGCGTTTCTAACTCGATACCTCATCAACCACGTTGGGTGGCAGTGGGCACTTAGAACGCTAGGGCTAATACTGTTGGCGGTGACCGGGGTGTGCAGCCAGTTTGTCGAGCCCCACCCTAACTACCACCAGCACTCGGGCAGTTTGCTCATCAGCTCGTCTGTGTTGAAATCGAGGAAGTTTGGTCTCCAGATGCTCTGTGGTCTTCTCCAATCAATAGCGTACTTGATCCCCGTGATCTACATGGCCAGTTACGGCACCACCCTTGGCTTTTCCAGTAACGAGGGCGCCACGTTCATTGCCATCAACAACGTGGTCAATGCCATGTCCAAAGTTCTATTTGGCCACTTTGCTGACTCCATCGGGAAAATCAACATGCTCAGCATCTGCTGTTGCCTAAGTATGATTACTGTGTACGCACTCTGGCTCATTCCCAATCGGTCCACATTTATCAGTTTCGTGGTGCTCTACGGCGTTGCATCAGGGCCAATCATCTCCCTCATTCCCGCGTGCTTGTCTGAGATGTTTGGCATCCAAGTGTACTACTCGGTAACGGGGATGTTGTACTTGTGCCGAGGCATAGGCAACCTCTTGGGTTCGCCGATCGCGGGTCTATTAGTGAAGGAGAATACTAGCGTTCCGTCGAGCTACTTCAATGTGATCCAGTACACTGGCGCGGCGTTAGCGGCGTCGACGATCTCCTCGGCAACGTTGGCGTTGATATCCAGAAAATAATAAGTTTTTTTTTTTTTTGGTGTCATTTTCTGATAATTCAACTAGCATGACTGCCGGTGCGCCGCTCTTGGTCTGCGCACCCATGCGCAGTATTGATTGCTGCGTGATTGCCCTATATATTCGGCCAGGCGCCCTTAATTTTGCCAACAACTTCAAGATGCATGCTCAAGACTGGTTTTTGGTATTGATTGCCATTTTCGTTCCCCCAATCCCCGTGGCTGTTAAAAGGGGCCTCTCGATGGATTTGTTCATCAACATCTGCCTTTGTTTGCTTGGGTTCATCCCCGGGTTAATCCATGCGTGCTACATTATCTCTCTCTTCCCATACAAGGAGACTTACGCGGCACTCGGTGGTGACGGTCATAACAACAGAAGCGACTACGGCTCGGTGTCGACCTAATAATATGATCAACGATTCGAGCGAAGTTGTATTCTAAGATTCCGACTGGCTCGGTGAGCCCTCGCATTTTGCCTCTGGAGATCGGCCCCGCGACCTGCACGCAAACTCCAGCTGCTCAAGATTTTTTTTTCTCAAAGGGTTTATCCTAACTACAACAATAAACGGCTGTTCGGCAGATATCCTCTGTAGAGCCCCGCACAACTTAAGTTGCCCGATCGAGGAAACTCACCTGTCTCAGGAACATCGGCTCAATGTGTCTCTGTGCGCAGAAAAACTACAAATCCATGGGAAATCATCATGACGAGTGTAATGGGTGTGATTTGCAAGGATCTGAATTGGGGCAGGTGCTTTTCGTTCTGACAGGT
This sequence comes from Sungouiella dosseyi, assembly GCA_030573325.1. NCBI lineage: Eukaryota > Fungi > Ascomycota > Pichiomycetes > Serinales > Metschnikowiaceae > Sungouiella > Sungouiella dosseyi. The sequence continues at coordinate 179,647 of JAJMDA010000004.1, forward strand.
ACCACCGCCTTAGTTGTATGGTCTTTGTGCTCACTCCTCCCTGACATGCTGTCATTGCTACCCGCAAAGGCTGGATCTGTTCAATTCTGAGAACATTGTGTGTTTCGTTCTGAAGCAACGCAAGCGCTCGAGAATGTCGGAACCAGCTGGGCTGCAATATGGCTCTCGGGTCGCTCAACACGTCAAACGGCGAAGCAGACACCCTTCATGGATCCAACGTCTCTTCCCAAGCCCCCATGGTTTTACATATTCTGTAAATGGTCCGCGATCACTTCCTCTTCCGTGGGCTGGGTCGTGTTGGAGCGTCCGCCTCCTTGCTTCCACAACCACAATGCCTCAATCGCGTAGTTTCTCACCGAAAGATTCTTGGCTTGACTTGCTTCGGTCAAAGACTCGACAATTCGAAGCTGCTCTATAAGGTCCCACATCAAGCTCTCGAATTGCTCCATGATCAGGGCAACCTCCTTGTCCATGACCAGATTCTCCTCGCTATCGGTGATCGGAACAATATTGTACTTATGCAATCCGAGCTTATGCAAAATCCGCCCAAGCATCTGGATACCCAAGCATCTCTGGGTGGGTACGACAGACCTTGTCAAATGAAGGAGCTCAGCCAATGTGTATCCCGGTAACTGTGGGTTATCAGAGTGATGGTGAAGCCCAAGATGAGGAGGAACGTCAGCGTTCTCATCAGAAAGCTCCACTAGGTCGCCCTTGAAGTCAAACCTCATATCGCTGATTGCTTCGTAGGTGGTGACTCTCTTTTGAGGCAAAGGTTCCTTCATCCACGCTAGCTTTTTCGTTTCCTTTGGCAAGTCTGGGTAGTACTTCTCATGGAGCTGATCAAGAAAATTCGGGTCGTTGATGTCCATCTTTGGATCCTCTGTTGGCGGTTTTGGCTTTGGGAAATGAACATCGACAGTTGGTTCTTCGTCTGGCACGATCTGGTAGCCTTCGGGCGCTACCTCATAATCTTCTTCTTCTCCTTCTTCTTCTTCTTCATTGTGTTTCTCTTCTTGAACCTCTTCCTCACTGTTCACCTCCTCGAGATGCTCTTGCTCTTTCGGCTGTTCATCAATTTGAGGCTCGGCGCTGAACCGGACAGATTTGATCCCCAACGCCCGGTTAACATCCTCGGAATCTAGATGGGGCAACTCCACGTTGTTTTTGCCGCCGCCAATCCATCCATCAAAACCTTCCACGTGGGAATGTGATGCATGTGAGGGTGAACGCTCCTCTGCTCGTTTAAGCAAGCTTTGGATCAATTTAGGGTCGAGCCCTTGCAATAACTCTTTCCGTTCTTGAGCGATTTCCTCTGAAGAAAGCTCCAGTATTTTCTTGATGTTCTCCTCGTGGATCTTTTCGGCTTCAGAAAGGGGTTTCTTGGCCACAGGCTCTCGCTTAGTCAGAGATGGTGCTTGCCTGAATTTCGAGGGCCTCTTCTTGCTGAAATCAAATTTGGCTAGTTGGGGAAAGCCTCCATTCTGCGGGCCAGAGGGAATGCTTGGAGGGACGGCGTCACCGACTTCGTGCTCCACAATTTCTCCGATCAAGTCCATTTGGTAAAGAGGAATATGGAGTAGGTGATCTGATGGAGTGTGTGGTTGTGCATAGAGCGTAGGAATCCAGCACAAGAAAGCACCCCTAGAAAAAACAAAACAAAGAGGCAAAAAAAGAGAAAACAGGAAATCAAAACGATGTTGAGAACGGAGTGGTATTGTCGCCATTTTCGTTCCCTTGACTTCAATATGCGGCTCGTTGGTGGCTGGTGAGTCTGCATCTCCAGTGTGAAACTTCCCGCACTGGTCGCAACACCTGCACCATATTTGTGGTTGCAAAATACCCAAAGGCGTCAGCAGCACTCGTTCTAGAATGCCAGCAGAGGACTACAACGTGGACGTATTTCTTGGTCGAGGCTCGTTTGGCGAGGTTTACCGCGCAACTTCCATGAAAACGGGCCAGGTCTATGCTCTCAAGCTGATAGATTTGGATGAGACCGGAGACATGAACGAACTCATCAAGGAGATCCACTTCCTCTCACACATAAGATCCAAGTACTTGACACGCCACTACGAAACGTTTTTGCAAGATACAAAGATGTGGATCGTGCTTGAATACGGCGGAGGAGGGTCGTGTTCGGATTTCCTCAAGTACTTTTCCAAACTCTCTGAGGATGCCACTGCGTACATCATTCGGGATGTACTCCGTGGTCTTGAGTATCTTCACGCCCAAAATAAAGTGCACCGCGATGTAAAGCTGGCTAACATTCTCCTCACTGACGAAGGGGCGGTGAAGCTAGCAGATTTTGGTGTGAGCGGAGAGTTGTCTCTCACTCGAACAAAGCGAAACACCATGGTGGGCACTCCATACTGGATGGCGCCCGAAGTGATTGAGCGCCACGCAAAAGGTTACGGAACAAAGGCAGATATCTGGCTGACGGGAATCACCACGATCGAACTAGTGACGGGCCATCCTCCGTACTCGTCCATGGACCCGATGAAGGCGCTCTTTGAGATTCCAAAGCGGAAGCCACCGAACTTGGAAGGACGCAAGTTTAGCACAAACATCAAGGACTTTGTGCGGTATTGCCTTGTGAAATCGCCCAAACAGCGGCCCAATGCGTCCACCTTGTTGCATCACCAGTTCATCTCAGCTTGTCCCCAGGTAGACATGCGAGCACTAGTGCGAGAAAAGAAAGCGCTAGAGGAAATGCTTCCAAAGCCGAAGCTGAAGAAGAAGGAAAAGAAAATAAATGTGCCGCTCACCATTCACTGGAACCTCCCGCTGACGTTCAAGCCAGGGCCCTCCCGCTCTGCGTTATCTTTCAGTCTGAACTATACGAAACTCGTGTTTGAGGCCCTTACTGCTGTGATGTTGCGAGCCAACAACGAGAATGCCAGGAATCGAGTGGACCAGTTGAGACATGAGTTCGTGGACGCGGAGGTCGACAACAAAGGCTTGTGTTACGCTTTTGTTGAGGAGATCCAGGCGTTGGTTGAAGAGCAGCGACAGCCTTGAGAAGCGGGCGAGAGGGTCAAACACGCCCACCTTGGTTCAAAGTGTCAAATTGCGTCTCTTCTACTCTGCCTGAACTCCCTCCAATCCCCTCTGTTTTGGCGTTGTCAGTCAGTGGCTAATGTTTGGAGGATCGGCGGGCTTAGCAATACACCGAAGATCACAATACGAGATGTTTCGGTTGCACCGGAGTGCAAGAAACCACAAACTGGAGCTGTTCCCACCTGGATTCCTTCATCTCTTTATATTTCTGGCACCCCGTGGCCGCCAAATCGCTGCCCGCTTGATTCTCCCGCTATATACCCGTACACGCTACAGTTAAGTGCGCATTGTTCTTAAGGCATGTACGCTAAGTGGAGAGCGCGACTTGATATTTCGCGTCTGTTTATCTCCGGCCGTACCATAAGCGCACCTGCGAACCCGCACCCTATTAGGTCCATATCTCGATCTTTTTCTTTGCTTGCAAGCACACAATCAGTCCATTGGGGGACCTTCCATACGAGTCAGTCAACGTCGTTTCTGTTAGTGCCATTCCAAGCTTCAAGTACTCGATCTGTGATCCTCGCGCTGAAATGCCTCCGCATACTCCCAGGTCCAAGTCAACCCGATCAGGGAACAGCTTGACGCCCTCATTCACGTTTGGGTTGGGTTTACTGCCCTCGTTCAAGTTTGCGTCGCCGCGGAACTTATCCTTGTTGAGCTCCATATCTCCACATCGGTTTTTCAACCGCTTCTCGAAGGGGAAAGATGACATGGAACTCCCCGATGGGATTGATCCGCCAGCATCCATGGAGACAGACAACACCGATATTTTTGGCCTGTTTTCGCCCACACACACTCAGGAGTCGTTCATCGACGATATTGCTGGCGACAAGAAAAAATACGACGTCGATACCTCCGCTGATCTGATCGCCACTGGCGACTCTGTTGACTTATGGTCGTTGGCGAACGACTCGCAAAACCCCTCTATGACCGTGAATTTGACCTCCATACACGAAGAGGGCTCTACGTCCAAGGACTCTGAATTGTTTCTCTCGCCCGGAGAGCTTTTCCTTCAGAATCCTGTTGATCTACGCAAGAAGTCTGATCACAAACTCCAGTCTTCTCCGATCGAGGACGAGCAGTGCTCTGAAACATCCTCCAAGAAAAGAAAACTCTCAGATGTTACCGAATCTCCGTGCAAGCTTCTCGCCACTCGCATTGACAGCATCGCTTCTCCAGAACAATCTGCATCACCCCGTGCACGCCGAGATTTTAACACAAGCAAACTCTGGAGCCCCAGTCTCGACGCAGCTCTTGCTGCTTGCTATCGCAAGTACCGTATCTTCAAGGAGAGTCAGCTGTCAGATTCGGTAGCGTTCAAATACACCTCGCAAAACAAGATATTGTCGAGGATGTTGTTCAACAAAACTGGAGTGATACGCTCTCCGAAGCAAGTCTCGTCAAGAATCCTCCGTTTGAACAAGAATCGCCTTGGTGAATCAGAGAGGACCCCTGAAGCCAAACATAAGACGGAAACACCACTTGCGGATTCTAATGAAAAGCACATATCGTCTTCGCCCATTGATGCTTCTTCGTTGACTAATCAGAATGTTAGTGCTCCACACTTAACATTAGACCAATTCACCATGTCATTCAATTACAATTCGCCAATTCAAGGCGTTCATAACTTCGCAAAGCTTGTCAATGGCGGTCACGGGGGCCCTCAAGTTTCAAATATGTCAGAGTTGAAGAAAATCCTTCTGATCAACAATGCTATATTCTCGTCGGACTACGACAAAATCGCGGCGAAATTGTTCTCTCAGTCAGTTCCAATTTATCTTTCCGAGAATCAGATCAATCTCAAGCCTGCCGAAGATGCAACATCGACACCGACGTCGCCATTGACCAACCCAAGATCATTTACCATTGAAAATGGTAATTTTCTGTGTCATTTGGGATTGAAGTTAGCCCCAAATGTTGCAACAAGTGATTTCATTTCTTGGAAGTCTTGCATAAGCATCTATAAAGATGATGACAAAGTATTGCTAAGATCGAGAGAGCTCATAAATGGATACAAAAGCGCTGATGGTTCGTTCCAATTTCAAGTGCCTTTCCTTAATAATTTCTGGGCTGGCTATTTGACCTTCTTGTGCAACGGCTCCAACGACTTCAAGGATCTCAAGAGCCTTCATATCGTGCAAGTGATCTACGAGGGGGATGACGAGTCATTCGGCAAGATTCATAGCTATCTCACTTATCGGTTTGAAATCGCAAAGTTACAGAAGGGAATTAGCTCTGTCACCTTGATTAAGCTTGATGGTACGTCAGACTCAGATTTGGACGACAACGCCACTGTATTGGCGTCTTCGTCACCTGTGCAGCCCGTTAATCCGAGATCTGCTTTGTCTGTCAACACTACATTGGCCAATACGAACGCTGTGGCAGGTCCTATGAGCATTCCCACCTATAATGCCTCGGTACTTCGCAAATTCAATCCGAACTACCACAGCAATGGAGCTGGTACACCAATGGAATACCAGCCAGGCTCTGCAATTTCCATGTATCCTTCAGATGTGCCGTTTCAAACTTCGCCTGAGACATTGGATACACCTGCAAGCATTAACGTCATGAGTGGCAACAACCAATCTGCTGGACAGATCATGGTTCAGCCCTCAAATAATATCCAAGCTGTTGAAGTAATTCAGTCGGCGCACTATGAACCCGGGATGCATAGCGCAAACCAAGCACATTTCCCAACACCAATTCAGCATTTACCCGGAACATCAATGCCCAATGGGAACATTGCAGCCCGCTACGTTCCAAGTGTGCCCATGGTGCCTCAGATTATGAATGATGGGACCATTCCAAACGTGAGATACGAAGCGATGAGCAATCCCTCCATGGGACCACAGCCGCCTGTTCCAACCGCAATGGTACCTGGTCAGCAATGGGGGATGATGTATCAGAGACCTGAGCCTATTTATGCGCATCCGCCAATCAACTCTGCACCCGCATCACAGATCCAGTTCTTCCCCCAAACCGCATCGGCCTCTCCTAATCCGGGCAAGAGCTCTACCAAGCAAGGAACGACTATCACATTTGGACCCATTCTTGGCTATGACCCTTCGAAAGACGTGAAAGAGCGGTCCAAGAGGACGAAGCCTGGGATCCACAAATTTCTTCAGAACCCACAGGTGATGTACAAGCCTAAGAAAAAATAGTCACTTAATGATCATATGAATAGTTTGGGAACCTATTTCGAAAGTCTGTACGGTATAAATTTCCACAACCAAGTGATTTGGCAGTGAATCCCGAAGGATTTCCTCCATAGAGCATAAGTGCATTCGTATCGACCTGTCCCACCCACCCAGCGCGACTGGAGTATTTATCTTTTTTGAGACGCGACAAATACCAGCTGCTTGTTACACACAAAGCAATGAATAATGGGAGTAACGGGTCTCCTTCAGCAGGTCAAGGACATTCAAGAACCGACAACGTTGTCGAAGTATAAAGGGAAAACATTGGCGGTGGATACGTACGGGTGGCTTCATCGTGGGCTCATTCTGTGTGCTCAGGATCTTTGCACTGATGCTCCAACAAGGGGGTATGTGACTTCGGTTATGAAGAAAGTGGATATGCTTAGACATTTTGGTGTGGAGCCGTACATGGTGTTTGACGGCTCTCCCTTGCCCACCAAAGAGGCAACCCATATAGAGAGAAAGCAGAAACGAGACAAGGCTAAAGAGGCCGCGAACGCGCTCTTGAAGAAAGGGAACAAGAGTTTGGCATGGAAAGAATTCATGAAGGCCGCTGCCGTCACTCCAGAGATGGCCAAGTCCATCATGGTTGAGTTGGATCGAAAGCACGTCAAGTACGTGGTGGCTCCATATGAGGCAGACCCACAGATGGTTTTTTTGGAGAAAGTTGGCCTTGTCGATGGGATACTCTCGGAGGACTCCGACTTGCTTGTCTTCGGATGCAACAAGCTCATAACAAAGCTCAATGACTATGGTGAGTGCATTGAGATCGACAGAGCAAACTTTGTGAAGTTGAAGAAAACACCGTACTTGGCCACATTCACCCAGGCTCAATGGCGCTTGATTGCCATCTTATCGGGTTGTGATTACACGAAAGGCATTCCTGGTGTTGGCCTCAAAACAGCTTTCAACATTGTTCAGAAATTGGGTTCATTGGACAAGATTGTGGCGTCTTTCAAAGCGGACAATAAAAACGTCCCCGACGAGTTCATGGAGGAGGCATTCAGGGCCGACTTGGCATTCCAATATCAAAAGATCTTCGACCCAAGAGAAAACGCAATACTGACATTATACTCGTACGGCGATGATTTCGACATCGAAATGGAAGTGGTCGAGATGTGCTGTGGCCGAACTTTAGAGACGAACATTCACGGAGGCATTTGCAAAGGCAAGATACATCCTGAGACGCATGATTTACTTATTTCCAGAGAGCAGAACTTGCTTGTCAAGAAGAGTAACTCGATGGTTTCTCGCCGCCCCTCTGTGCATAAACAAGCGGCAGCTAAAAGTCAATCTTTCGGACCAGCAAAATCTATCGAGAGCTACTTCAAAGTGGAGAAAGCTACCAAAATTACAACCGTACCAAAGCTCGATTTTGCCTCTTCGAAACGCGTCAATGAGGGATCTACAAAGCTTTCGCCTACATCGAAGAAATTGAGGTCGGTCGATACTAACTCAACAACTAATGGCACCAGCAAGTTTTTTGCCAAGCAGAAAGCTTCGCATCGCCCAACTTTGCAACCTAAACACTCGCTGTCACCGACAAAGGATTCCAGTTTCTTGACTGGAGACTCGGAAGTTCCCGAATCGTCACCTATAAAGGTAGAGTCGTTCGATCTCAGAACGAACTCGAACGAGGAATCAAAGGATTCACAATACCTTACCGATATGGATGACGAGTGCTTCGAGGATTCTTTGAAAGGAAGCATGATGAATCCTCCGCTTCTCACGTCAGCCAAAAGTATCTTGAGAGAAGACACTTCGGATGACGGTTACGCAAACGATCTCGATGAGTCTCCTGTGAAACTTCAAAAGATCGGCATGCAATGGCGAGAGAAGTTCCTGATGAAGGCCAACAGTATCAGCAAAGAACTGGCCATTGAAGTGAGCGTTAGTAAGGAATGCTCTACCCAAGTTACATACCGCAGGGACGTCCATTCCAAATCAGCAGAAGGGGACACAGAAAGCAGTCTGGCACCTAGCACGCCAACCACGTTAGCATCTGAAGTCGACGTCGCGGACTCGCAAAGTCAGGTCAAGTCACTGCAAAGAGAAGAGTACATTCTCAGTGAGAGCGAGGGAGAGTTGGCCGCCTCGGTCACTGCTCCGCCAAGCACTACATTGAAACTCCTGCGGTTCATTTTCTCTCAGCATTAGCGTCATCTGCATTTATCAACATTCTATAAACCACGCAACAAGCTTGCCGCAATCGCACCTTTAGTGTAGCTCTCGTGGGCCAACAAGCTCTCTTCGGTCAACTTAAACACCTTCCTGAACTTCTTGAGGTCTACCACCTCTCCAAGCACTTTGTCATTAAGCTCTACCGATGGCGCACCCAACAAGCTGGACAACTTCGCGTCCAATGCATGGAAATCGGTGTTTTGAGTGGTTTCGAACGCTTTGATCACGATGACATCTGTTCGTGATTCGTCCACACCAAATCTCTTCAACGCGTCGTTGATATTGTTCACTGGGGACAAGTTGAGAATGATCTCGGTATTGAGCGTGTTTGCCTTCATGCAATCGTTGACATGATTCTGAATAGACTTGTGAAGGCTGCTATGGAGCTGCTCCATGGATATGATGTGGCTTGTGCTGAGGAAACAGTAATCGTACTCGGCATTTCTCTTGACAAGCTCGGACTTCACCGTCGAGAGGGTTACAGGGTCGACATTGTTGAAGTACGCTAGGAATAGTGTAATCCCTGGATATTGCGGATACTGGATGGACTGGAAAGGCATGCCGTTGAAGATGTAGTGAATGATTTGTGTGAGGGAGTGCATCGAGCCATGTGGAGAGGTCAAACTTACTAAATTCTGGAGTTGTAAATGGAAGATATCCTCCAAAGAAATGTTTTTTTGTTTCTGACTTGCACTTCGAGATTCTCCGTTTGTTTACCTATTTTTACTGGGATGTTCGTGGTTGGTACATCGCAGAGCTGAGCTCGCAGCCCAGAATATAATAGTGGTCGACAACGGCATCAACAATTCTCATTTTGATTCTTCCGTTTTACATTTCGAAGTTATTGCCTATTGCAACCGCTCACAAATATCTCCTTCGAATCTCTACACCTTAGTTTCCTTCCATTGTTTTCTCTCGACATGTTCTATTCTTGGCCCAGGGCCGGCTTAGTCCACTTTCGCGACTGCAACCTTCATGTATGTTAACTACACCATACACATAATCCACGCCAACCACTCCAACCCACACAATGGCACGCGAGCCAGACGATCTACTAGATGAGATATTTGGTCTGGACTCCGAGGTCTCTGAGCTGCCGTCGCTCGAAAAAGTTTACCCGGAACTCATGCTACATCAGGCCCAGCATGCTAATCTGTACTACGGGTCGCTCCAGCAGTATACCCGCCAATTTGTCACCACCGATTCCCAAAACAAAGTTGTCCAGTTCCACAGCTCGAAATTGGATACGCTTCTGAGAGAAAAAGTCAACCTGTGGAATAATACCGACTTCCAGGCGCCCTCTGCCACGCGAGGAGCGGCTCCAAGTTCACCAACCGCCTCCCCGAGCAGTGCAGCCAATTCGTTGTTCTCATGGTCTACGAGCGATACTCTCATTGCTGCTCGCAAGCGCCAGCTCCAAGAGCGGTCGTCAAACTCCCAGTCGCTGCTTGCCAGCTCGGAAACTACCGATATCAAGTCTCCACAACCACTACCGGCTACCACCAAGAGGCGAACGCCAGTCATGCAAAATATTGCGCGTGTCATTGAGAGAGAGAGCAGCAAGTTTATTCAAGATCGCATAGACGTCATCAAGGCCCACCACATAAAGGAGGCGTCGAAGAAGATAGACGAGAGGAAGCGCAAGGACCACGAAATGCACTTGCGGCGCATTAAGCGCAAGGAGGAAGAGTACGAGCGCTCACTAAAAGCTGCCATCGCTCTACAAAACATGAACAGACAGTCCGGTTTCTTCGGGACGCTTTTCGGGCTCGGCCTGAAGCAGAACTCCAGCAGTTTCACGCTCGACATATGGGACCTAGAACCGCAAGCGTACCCGGCTCCCGTTCCTGGCTCTCCAACTAGTGCCAAATCTCCATCGCCGTTGCCGGCGCAAAATAAGCGAAGTTCATTGCTTCCATTCTGGCTGTCGCCTAGCAAGAGTTCTGCACTGAAGAAGAAAGGCTTTCCATCCAGAACTCTCTCACCTGACTCCACACTTTCTAGAACCGCCGATACGTCCTTTGAAGGTAGCAGTACTAGAAGTATTGCTGGTTCCGAAGAGGTCAGTGATCATGAGGAGCCCCATATTGACGCCCTTGCTTCGCCGAATGGTACGGAAGCACTGAAAAGGCATGAATTTTCTCCAGAGCAAGGTCATAAAAACGGCTCTGCAGACTTCCTCTCCACTCCAGAAAAAGAAAATCGGTCGATGGCACCAACATTCATTGCAATGGAGCCCCCAATGGCTTCCCCCACCCAAAGACAGCATCTGACCACCGAAGACCTACTCCAATTATAGTTCGTTTTTGCTCCTGACATGTATATTAGCATGTGTAATATATACGTGCAACCCTGTGAACCGCTACCTCGCGGCAGCTTTTTCAACCTCTATAATACAATTGAGCCCCAAGAAGGCTTCGTCCAATGCCCGCTCAAACACATTTTCAAGTCTCCAACCTCCGCCCAAGTACTCCTTATTCTGTGCCAACCTGTTGACAAACGGATCATAGTATGTGTCGTTGATATCAACAGCGGTGTCGTGGCCCAAAAATTTGTACCCTTTATGCAAATCTCTGTCTCCACAGAATGGTGTGAATGGCATAGGCTCGGCTGCCTTGACTGGTTTCCCTGAAGATCCAGAAAGGAACTGGCGATCCAAGTTGTTTGTGATTTGTTGGAGTTGCCTTTTCCTCTGCGACAGTCTCTTTATTTGTAGGCTCTTCTGTTGCTTCATGATCTCCTCTGCGTTGGCATCGGAGGCAGTAAGTTTCTCCATCAACTCTGCTTTTTGCTGCTGCTGGAACTCAACATCCTCAGCCTCCATCTGTCTTTGAATCTTAAGCTTTTCTTGCCTCAATCTCTCGGTTGCCTCCTGGTACTTCACGAGATCAGCATCTTTTTGACTTTCTCGCAAAGCTCTCTCTAAGATCTCGATCTTATGTTCATTTTCATACTGATCCACTTGTTTTTGGATCTCTTCCACGTTCACGTCTTCGCTCAAATCAAACACTATACCCTCGACGTATTCGAGGTATGCATTGTATTCCTTTAGTGAGTCGAAGTCATCCTGTGTTTTGTTGTAAATGCTTTGGATCCGCTTGCGCAAGTCGATTTCTCGCTCAATCTTGATATCTTCGAAGACTTGCTTCTTGAACTTGTTTTTTCTCAAGATTTTGTTGCATTTCGGGTATGGACAAGGAGCCGGTCCAAGAGAAAAGATGCGGTCAACGCAAGACTCACATATCTTGTGGTAGCACTCAGGATTGATGAGGAACGTCATGTTGGGCGAGAGGTACCGGTCCGTCTTACAGATCGGACACATGTCTTTCGACCTGTCATCTTCCATAATCACTTGAGCCATTGGTGTTGGTGGAGAACATGGGCATTTCTAATCGGCCTTATAGAGGTGTTGCCCTTATGTGCAGGTACACGTTTGGCCATTTTCCAATTCGAACGATCTGGCCAGACTCTCGCCACGTTCGCCCCCTCTTCTCAGCTTGCAACAAATTGAAAGAAATTAGCTTGTACCTGGGACTCGTTCGTTTCGATTTTGTTCTCGAGGGTGACTAGGACCCTGTAGCCGCACGTCATCGTTCAACTTCGAACACATGGCGAACTGTTGTTGGTCCTTTTGTCGGGATATGAAAGTGTGTTTTCACTTTTCTGCAGAGTTTTAGAGAGTCCTGCCACAGAGAAATTGCTTCGTAACACTTCTATACCGCTTTCCCTGTGGCCTTTGTTGACAGGACTGCATACACTTTTTAGACTCGAATATGTGATTACAAGGACCAACTACCAGATACTCCCCACAAGCAACTTCAAATCATGGCATCTGCCGCTGCTTGTGCTCTAGCATTCCCTTACTATGAGCTCGGAGGTAGCAAAACTCAATTGAACAAGCTCGTTCTCACAAATGACGAGGACTTCAGCCGCATGGCGATAAGCATCCGAGACGGAAAATGCAACACCATCGACCACTTCCACACCAAGTCACACCAACCGGTCAATACCCGAACGAGGTTTGTTGCAGGAAATCTGCCTGGCGAACCGCTCCTTCTATGTGTTCCTCCCGAATATCATCGGTTGAAGATCCATTTGACGATTTCACAGACGCTTGACCAGGTTGACAATAGCCTCATCATTCTCAAAACACATGGAGAGGATACCGACACCGACTCCTTGCGCGACTACCTACATCTTGAACAGTATAATGAGGGCTCCAGAGACGTGTCGAAGATCTCGTTTGCGAAATTGATCACCACCGATGGTCCCGAGGCAGTTGTTGTGAATGACATGTTCGATGTGCGGGAGCTGTCTAACAAGATTCTCAATGTGACACTATGGCAGCAGAATTTGTCAGATATCCAGCAATTACTCTCATTCAAGTTGTGGATTGACGAGCAGCCCGTGCCAAACATGAAACCAAAACTCAATGGGCTTCCCCATCTCGATACGGGAGTGACAAGCGCTCCAGTGTCAGGATTCAAATTGGCAGATATTCGGAAAGCATACAACTTCAGCATTGAAGACGGACCAGAATTCCGTTCGGTGCTCAACAAATACGAGCAGCAAATCCCAAAACTCAAGAGAACAATGCAGGCATTGCATGATGAGACTCGAACAGTTCAGTCGAATCTTCGCAGAATTATGCAATCTCGTGCCAAAATTCTCGACCTTCTTGACCTGTTGGTCGAGACGCAATTTAATCCGTTGCTTCGGAAACTCAAACTCTCCGAGCGCATGCTGCTGCAGTTCCTGTTGATGTTCGATCCCATTGATCGTAACATTGGTCAGTTCGTAACGAAAGTGATCGATATCTCCACTCTTCCGAAATTGCTAGCGTTTTTCAACCCGGTCATGCCCCACGAGGGGAGTGACCTGTCGCCCAGCAAGAAATCCTTCGAGAGAAACTCCAAGGAGTACTATGAATGGCTCAACAAATACTTGTCCAATGAGAAGGACAGACCGCAGCTGAAACTACTTCTCAAGAGGAAAGCATTTGAGCTATCCAAATTCGATTATTTGAACACCTTGAATGGGTCGACGAACAACCAGTATTTCAATCTACTATTGGAAAACCTTTTGAAATTCTCTCGTACGGCAATCAATGGAGGTGGGCTGTTCGATTTTCACAGTTATAAAGACGCCAAATCGAGTCAGCTATTATTGAGCGCAGATGACAAGCTCTATCTCAATAGTTTATCTCGATTCAACAGTGAGAAGCTACAATTTCGGCAAATGATCGTGGCTTGTCGGACCAACGAAGAGCTTACAAATCTAATCAAAGCCAATCCGCTTAATCCAGCGAGAACTGATGCTGAAGTCGTTACTCATGAAGACGGCGATCCCGCTTATGAAACATGCAACAAGTTGGACTTGGCCTTTCCTAACAATGGATCTGCGGCTACCACAATGTCTCCCACTAATAATCATCTCTCTCCCGAAGAGAACGGCGAGATGTCGGGAATTCTTTATGCCCTTGGCGGAAAGGGTAAGCCTGGGTGGCATAAGGAATGGGTAGTTTTGCGCGGGGGACAATTGATGGAGTTTTCAGACTGGCGCAAGGGTCGCCTGCCTATCAATAAACCCGTGGATATTGCATTGTCCAGCATCAAGGCTACCACGCATGACAAAAGACAATTTTGCTTCGAGATTATCACGTCTTCGAACCAAAAACACGTTTTCCAAGCAATGGATAATGACGAGCGCAACCAGTGGATGAAATCTCTCTACAGTGCGGGCCAAATCACCCTGAATCTCATTCCCTTGCCCAAAACTCGCAAAAAGGTATCCAAGCTAAAGACGAAACACGAGAGTGAACTGCTTCCCCAAGTGCTCTCTCCTAATGAACTTCATCCTCTGAGCTCACCAATCTCGATCGTCTCTAATGTTCGAATTCCCGAGACGAACATCGACTATTTGGATATGGTGAGATCGGTCAGCGGCGCTGGGAATGAATTTTGCGCCGACTGTGGCTCTACAGATTCCGTCGAGTGGGTGTCGACCAACTTGCTTGTTGTGGTCTGTGTTAAGTGCTCATCGTGCCACCGGAACATGGGGTCGCATATCTCGAAGGTTCGTTCTTTGAGATTAGACCATTTCACAGAGGAGAACCTTGTTCTTTTGAAATACGTGAACAATGCCGCTGTGAACTCCTATCTTCAGAACTCAGACGTGAAGATATCTCCTGAGAGCTCAGACGAGACACGGTTATCGTTCGTTCAGAAAAAGTATGCGCAAAGAGCGTTCATGGAGCCTGTGGCGGATCTTGACTCCAAGCTCGTCCTGGCAGTGCGCCGGATTGAAGTTCTGGAGGTAATTAAGTATCTAAACTGTGGAGCCGACCCAAACTTACACCTCCAGGTCGGGTCGGCAACTCATGACGTCGAGCCAATTATAATCACTCTTTTCGAGTACTCGCTACGGAAGGCTGTTGTGGTGGAAGAGTTGAACACGTCAAAAGAGTTTTTCGTTGTGTCGGAGCTACTATTGTTGCAAGGATGCAGCATCGACAGTATCGACGCTTTGAACACGACATTCAAGCTCTCGGACGAGGCGCGAGCATACTGGGAAAACAAGAAATTGCGGGCGGCGTAGCATTTTTAAGCTTGCATGAACAGACGGCAAATGTGGACTGTAGGCCCTGTATAACGTCGCAGGATGTCAATATTGCGAGTTCCTGATCTGCCCCGATTAGACCTGTCTACCGTCCTGCAGTGACGTTTGCTCGTTCCAATCTCTTCTCCATAAATTTAACCGCCCATTGCTCAATCGACCGGTGCGGGAGAGTATGACCTCCATATCACTTGATGGCAGGCCACAAATGCACCAGCCTCCTTCGTCTTTCAAATTGGAGAGCGAGGAGTCCCTAGATAGCAATCGCCTGGTGGTCTCCGGAGACGACGACACCAGGTCCCGATCGTCCACAACAAGCGCATTCCTCAACTTGATCAACAATGGCTCAGTGTCGGGGTTCCCGAAACCCGATAGGAGCCAAGGCCGCTTGTTCTCGCTATTCCGACTTTTGCTTCTTGAGTTGAACTTGCCTGGTCCAGGATCGTCCAAGCACAGATCGCCAACGGATGATGAGGAGGAGGTGAGAGCGTACGAGCTGATCGTGAACATGGCAAAGATTCCTGTGCATCTTGAGAAATTCATGCTTTTCGGCCTCTTGGTGTGCTTCAATTCGTTTCTCACATTGTTCACGTTGGTCCCGTTGAAAATCTTCATTATAGCATACCGGGTATTGACTGAGCTCACCAACTTGAAGGGCCGCCAGCTCACGGAAATCGCTTCGAAGTTCCGCTTCGTCAAGCGTGACTTGGTCACCTCCGTACTCATAGTGATCAGTGTCTATATTCTCGGCAGTCCCTCGCTTGAGATCTCTCGGTTGTATCACGACATTCGTGGACAGGCCCAGATCAAGCTGTACGTTATGTTTGGCGTGCTTGAGGTGACTGATAAACTCCTTTCCTCGTTGGGGCAAGACATCCTTACCGTGTTGCTCGGTATCCCCATCACCGATGCGAGTCCTCGCAACATGACAAAGCTATTCCTTTTCTTCTCACTTGCATTATTCTACTCGTGTTGTCATTCATACGTGCTCATCTACCAAACAGTCTCGTTACATGTTGCTGCAAACTCATACTCCAACGCATTGCTCACCTTGCTTCTCTCGAATCAATTCGCCGAGTTAAAAAGTGCAGTGTTCAAGAAGTTCGAAAGAGAAGGCTTGTTCCAACTCACGATGTCTGACTTGACTGAGCGATTCCAATTGACAATCATGTTGTCCGTCATTGCGTTGCGTAATATCTCTCAATTGGGGAGTACGCAGTTGGGCCTTCTTCCTGATAGTTGGAACTCATGGAACCAGTGGATCGGCGCGATATTCGGACCCACTCTTGTTGTCTTGGGCAGTGAGATTCTTGTCGATTGGGTGAAGCATTGTTTCATCAATAAATTCAACAGAATTCGGCCGAGGATATACGAGAATTTTCTATATGTGTTGAGTCAGGATTTCATGGAGGTTTTCTCGGCAAATTCAAAGACATTGACTCTGCATGAGATCTCAGACTACGTTAATCTCACCAAGAGAATAGGGTTGCCCGTCATGTCACTTTGCATTTGCTTTCTCAGCATGACTTCTCGTGACTTACTGGCAATCTTTTTGCCTTCTTCCTTTTCGATCGGAGGTATATTGGCGAGTCTCGCCTTGATATGCTTGGCTTTTGTGGCTGCACTCGTTTCCAGGCTCACATTGAGCTTGTGGCTTCTCAACTGGGCTAGGCGTATCAAGCGTAATCGTGATGCTTACCAGACAGAACTCAAGGGGCAGAAAGGCAAAATGAGCCCCATCCTCGAAATCAGATCTCCTTTCGACGAGGCATTTAGTCTTAAGAAAGATTTCCAAGAGCCACAGGTGCCACATCTGCCTCTCTCTGCTGGCTCCTCGGAAATACTGTTACACACTTTACCACAGCTTCCGATTTTGGATACTGCTTTCTCGTCATCCTTCGACGAAGATCGCAATCTAGAAAACTCGCCGGACTTCGGGATGAAGCGTCGGTCTCTTTTGGAATCTGAAGACGAAATTGCATCATCCTTCCTCCCAGGCATTCCCAACACGGAATCCTCCAGCATTAATCCCAAAACGAGATCCTATCTCTACGATTTGGGTGAAATGATTCCGCCAACACCAGAAGAAAAGCGAAATGCGCAAGTGACGCAGAGACGTATTAATTCCCCCATGACCCCCAACGAAAACTTGGATGAGACACTCAGTAATGTTCAGAGGTACGAGATGTCGAGCAAACGTATTTGGTGAGTGGTCGTATTTAGCATGCATTATTTACAGAGAATCGATTATTTACAAGAAGAACCTCCATCAATTTTTCTTCATCAATTGTTCCTTCATCATCGAGCTGATGTACTTCACAGCTTGTGGTCTAGGTCTCTTGACATTGGCTGCAAAAGCCAACGAGCCCGTGAGTAATGCCAATGCACCAGCCTGATGAGCTGCTGCCAAAGGAATGGGAACAAGGTAAATCAATGTCGAGATGCCCAATGCGACCTGTAAAGTCACCAATCCCATTACGGTATGGAATGACTTCTGGGCTCTAGCAGGAACGATTGACTTGTTCTTGCTAACATAGAGATGAGCAGCAAGCACAGCAAAGAAGGTGGTAGTGGCAAAGATTCTATGGATGAGTTGAACCGTAGTTGGGTTCTCCAACAAGTTTCTCCACCACAAGTCAGACTGATCATCTTCTCTGGCGAAAACAGGAGACATGAGCTCGTTAAATGAAGGAACGTAGTCGTCGCCCATGTGAGGGAAGGTGTTGTAGATCAAACCAGCGTCCAAGCCTGCAACCATTCCGCCTGACATGGCCGTGGCGAAGGTAAGGGCCAAGAGACCTAGGCCGATCTTCCGAATTTTGTTCAATGCAGGGTTGTTCAATTTTGCAAGGAGCTCGCTGACTTTCTCCGGGTTAGTCTTCATGGACTTGACCCAACGATTCTCGTTCAAGATCTCGAAAGCAGTCCATAACACGCCCAAATACATCAAGAATGCAGCACCCAAATGGGTGGTCAAACGGTATTGCGAGACGGTGGGCTTTGATTTTCTTTCTGCAAGCTGCTCCTCGTCCAATCCGGACTTCACCATCCACCATCCAATCGCGCCTTGTAATCCAAGTAATCCAGTGAGACCAACCACTCTCTTGGTGACATGTGGACTAAATTTCTTAGTCCTCCAGAAGTAAAGAGCGGGCAAGATGAAGAACATTCCGATACCACGGCCAAGGAGTCTGTGGCCCCACTCCATGGAGAAAATGAACTTGAACTCTTCCAAAGTGATGTGCGAGTTCAACTGCTTGAACTCTGGTGATTCTTTGTATTTATCGAACTCTTGCTGCCACTCGGCATCATTCAAAGGCGGAATGGCTCCCGTGACTGGTTTCCATTCTGTGATTGACAACCCCGATTCTGTCAATCTCGTCAACCCGCCAATGACAACTATGCCAAAGATCAACCCGGAAGTGCTCACCAACCAGTAGCCCGTGACTTTGCTAGAAATTACAGGATGTGCCTTGCGAATTCCGGCCTTCAAACTCTGCCTGACCGCCTCGGAGGTGCTGATGCCGTTTTGGCCAACGATCTGGGCAGTGGATGAGTAGCTCTTGGAGAATCTAAAATTTTGCCAGAGCCGGGTCAAGGGGCTGGATCCAGTTCTACCTAGACTCACGCGCGGAGCGTTTGCCCTAGCCAAAGTGTTCAAGACACTTATATTCTTGGTGAAATAGAATCCCGACCTGCAAAACATGGTGTGGATAACCTCTGAACAACTGGATGTGAAGTGGTGAGATAGTCCGATCTCCTGCACAACGGGCAGGATTAGAAATCAAACGACATCCACTGGTGGGCCTGCACAGATCAGGAGTAGAGGAGATATTCGATGGTGGTTTAATTGGGGAGTTGTTGTTGGCGAAGGTCGTTAGTACTTGTAAGCAGAAATTTTAATTGAGTCTGAGTGACCTGGCGCTGTTGCACTAGTAGTGGTTATCTCTTGCGCGGGTATTGTTGCCTAGTGAAGACCTGAGTTGTCTGCGACACAAATGGCTGCGAAACACAGCACCCATTTACAGTGATACAGACATCGAGAAAAGGACACATTCGTTTGAGCCCATGATTATAGACGAACGCAACGTGCTTCTCAATTCGGTTCTCGTGTTCTCAGCTTCTTTCATCGCAGTTTCCTTGCTAGCAATCGTGGTTTTCGTCACGCGAGCATGTATCTCTGGGTCAGCACCAAATGCGCCAACTCCAGACAAAGACGACTATCCAAAGGGACAAGCAGGGCTGAATGCGTCCCAAAAGTCTTATAGTGAGTCTCAGAATTACGCGTACAGCTGGTTTGGTATTGGCCAGCCAGATGTGCACGCAGAAAGATTTCAGGTTCTCACAAACTCTCTGGACACCACGAAGAAGTTCAAGCTTAAGGAGTGGCCGTCTGCCCTGCTGAGAGAGGAGCGGAAAATGCCACCAAGAGCCAAGAGAGCCCCCTTCCGCTTTCTCAACGTCGTCGAGTCGTCCACCTCTCCTTTGCTAGCGCAGAGGAAAAAATACCTGGTGGAAAAGCTTTTGGAGTTGAGACCACCACCAGAGATACAAATGCCCGCCTCACTGCGAATCTTGGAGCTTCTCCATTACAAAAATCCACTTCCCCCGTTGAGGTGGGCGTCACCACTGGACGCAGAACATGTTGGCGACCAAATTAGTGGCTTTCTTGTGGAGGGCTGCCCCACCGCCCAAACGTTGGGTTTAGTGAGGCTCATGAGTTGGGGCCAAACCACGCGGGTGTACGCCAACCCCGTGCATTTCACGGAGCCATATTGCAAAATTCTAGTGCTGGCTTGCGGCGATTTGGACAGATTGGCCCGCCAATCGCAAACCTTGCAAGAAGGCTTAACCAACTGTGTTGCGTGTTTTTGCTGGGAACACTGGCATCTCGTGGACGCACTCCGCACCATCAGCGAAAACAATCCAACCTCCCCGATCTACGCGGCGCTAAATGACACAAACCGTGAGTATTTCGCCAAACGCAACTCAGACCCGTTCAACGTGAGCCGTCCCGTGGTCTTTGACCTTTCTGTGGGCGTCACCCACTGCGCGCTTGTGCACTTCCCCAAGGCAAATTCAGCAAGAAGAGCAGCAGCACTATTGCAAGAGTGCGCGGCCAACACTAAGTGCGGTGAGTTCCGCCAGTTTCTCCCCACCATCGGGCAGGCGGTGGCGTCGAGTTTGCGGCCCAGCAAAAAAGCGTTTTTCTACGACGTTTTGCTAAATCTCGTGCGGCCGCATGTCAATTGCTGCCTATCTGCCAAAGATGTCTACTCGCTGGAGTCCATCTTGCAGTCGCTTATTAGACACGCCTTAACACCCGATCAGCACATGCTAGTGCGCGAACGGTCGGGTCGTATTTGCCACGTTTTGGGCCAGCGGTTCACCGAAGTGTCGATGTGGACCACCGCCGAGCAGCCTGAAAAAATCCCAAACAAGATATCTCCCTTGATACCACCGGGGGCCTGGCTGGTGTTCCGGTGATCATGCAAGTTTCGGATCAGTGTACGCAGGCGGTGCGATTATTGCCTCGGAGGGAGATGTTAGGGTGCGGCCCAACACCAACACGTGAACAGGGCTCCATGTGAATATATCAACACCAAAATTTCGTGAGATGCTAGCCTTGCAACTAAGCGGTCCGAACGATTGACGGGGATTTCACAGAGTCAACAACCCTCTTACATTGTTCCCCGTACGGTGCTGGGAATGGAAGCCCGGCTGCATTTTCGCAATCGGCATCTGTAGGCGTCAGGTGGTGCCGGTTACCCTGTTAGTGCGCACTATGGAGCTCTTTGACACATGCAAAGATACGGCACTGCGGAGACTCAAAAAAACTCTTGTTCCAACAGCAAGCGTGCCCCATATATATTGGCAGATCCCCCCACCTCTTGCATTCTTGTCCGACCATATTTATTTCTAGCATAACATGTCCGGTTTAGAATTGGCAGCGGCCGCTGTTGTCGGATCCCAGTTACTTGACGCCAAATACCATGTGAAAGAAGATCTCATGTTGATCCAGAAAGTGGCCAGAGCGGCGGTTCCGTTCCTTTATAACGTGTCAAGGGGCCGTGCTAGTTTCTGGTACTATTTCGAAAAAGCCGCCCAAAAGCACCCGAACAACCTCGCTGTTGCATTTCCTCGGCCAAAGGCCAACCCGCCTCCAGTCACTTACGACGCGGAAGGTTTCCCCGTTTACGATGACCAGTTCAGTTTGGAGACCTATACATACAAGGAGTTGTACGCCATGGTGCTCAGATTGAGCTACATCTTGAAGAATGACTACGGCGTCACCTCAAAAGACACCATCGGAGTTGACTGCATGAACAAGCCGTTGTTTGTGATCTTGTGGCTAGCATTGTGGAACATTGGCGCTTTGCCTGCTTTCTTGAACTACAACACTAAAGACAAGCCCTTGGTGCACTGTATCAAGATCGCTGGGATTAGCCAGGTGTTCATCGACCCAGATTGTGCCGAGCCAATCAAGGCGACAGAACCAAGAATCAAGGATGAGTTGCCCAACGTCAAATTGCACTACTTCAACGAAGTGGAGTTGCTCAAGGTGTTGTCAGACAAGTCAAGGCCAACTTACAGAGCCCCTGACTCGACTAGAAGACCAGAGGATTCTGCGTCGTCTTGTTGCGCTTTGATTTACACCTCTGGTACAACTGGTCTTCCCAAATCCGCCATCATGTCTTGGAGGAAGGCGTTTATGGCAGGGGCCTTTTTCGGCAATATCATGAAGATCGGCAAGAAATCGAACGTCATGACCGCCATGCCTTTGTACCACTCCACGGCTGCCATGCTTGGTGTTTGTCCGACTCTTTTGACAGGAGGATGTGTGAGTATCTGTCAAAAGTTCTCCGCCTCCTCCTTCTGGACCCAGGCGAAATTGGTGGAAGCCACTCATATCCAGTACGTGGGAGAGGTGTGTCGTTACTTGTTGAACTCCAAAGAGCATCCTGACCAAAAGAATCACAATGTTAGAATTGCTTACGGTAATGGCTTACGTCGTGACATCTGGAGAGAGTTCAAGTCCCGTTTCAACATTGACGGAGTTGGTGAGTTTTACGCATCTACCGAATCGCCCATTGCTACTACTAGCATTCAATACGGAGACTACGGTGTTGGAGCTTGCCGTAAGTACGGCAAGTTGATCACCACTGTCTTAAATACCACTCAAGTTTTGGTGAAAATGGACCCTGATGACGAAAACGAAATCTGGAGAGACCCCAAGTCTGGGTACTGCGTTCATGCTGAAACCAATCAGCCTGGTGAGTTGCTTATGAGAATTATGGATGCCAACAATGTTGAGGGCTCGTTCCAAGGCTATTATGGCAACAAGTCTGCAACAAGCTCTAAAGTGTTGAGAAATGTTTTCAAAAAGGGTGATGCATGGTTCAGAAGCGGAGACTTGTTAAAGATGGACGAGGATGGCTTACTATATTTTGTGGACAGATTGGGCGACACCTTCCGTTGGAAGTCTGAGAATGTCTCAGCTACGGAAGTGGAGAACGAGATCATGGGTTCCAAAGCGACTAAGCAGAGCGTTGTCGTTGGTGTGCGTGTCCCCAACCACGAAGGTAGAGCTGGCTTTGCCGTTGTTGATCCCGCTGACGGGTTGAGTGACAGAGAGGTATTGGACAAGATATATGCACACGTCAACTCTGCTTTGCCCAAATACGCTATCCCGCAATTCGTCAAGATTGGAGCCAATGCTATACAGGCTTCGCACAACCATAAGGTGCCAAAGAACCAGTTTAAGAACCAGAAGTTGCCCAAGGGAGAGAATGGAGATGATCTCATTTACTGGTTGACGAACAACCGGTACGAAGAGTTGACCGAAGACTCGTGGAAGCAAATCATGAGTGGAGCATCCAAGCTCTAAGCCACATACAAAAATCAATACAAATTTAACGTTTCTTAGATATGGATGAGAATGAAGCTGATGGCAACATCTACTTCTCGGAGATAGCAACAACACCTGGCAATTCCTTACCCTCCAACAATTCCAATGAGGCACCTCCACCGGTGGAAACGTGGGACAACTTGTCAACGACACCGTACTTCTTAGCAACAGTGGCAGTGTCACCACCTCCAATGATGACGGTGTTACCAGCCTCAGCAGACTTAACAGCAGCATCCAACAAGGACTTGGTACCGTTAGCGAAAGCCTCAAACTCGAACACACCTGGTGGACCGTTCCAGACAATGGTCTTGGCCTTGGCCACAGCGTCCTGGAAGAGCTTGATGGACTTTGGACCAGCATCGAGACCCATCCAGCCGTCTGGGATACCCTCCTCCTGGGTGGCAGTACCGGTCTTGGCGTCCTTGCTGAAGTCGTCGGCGGTGACAAAGTCAACAGGCAAGACAAGCTCGACACCGTTCTTCTTGGCCTTGGCAACCAAGTTCTCGACGTTGGCAGCACCGGCCTCGTCGTAAAGCGAGGTGCCAATTGGCATCTTGTCCAACACCTTCTTGAAAGTGAAGGCCATACCACCACCAACGATCAAAATGTCGACCTTGTCCAACAAGTTGTCGATCAATTGGATCTTGTCCGACACCTTGGCACCTCCCAAGATAGCCAAGAATGGTCTAACTGGGTTCTCCAAAGCCTTAGCAAAGTACTCCAACTCCTTGGCCATCAAGAAACCAGCAGCCTTCTGAGGCAACTCGAAACCGACCATAGAAGAGTGGGCTCTGTGGGCAGTACCGAAAGCATCGTTGATGTAGACGTCGGCCAATGCGGTCAAGCCCTTTCTGAACTTCTCCACATCCGCGGCCGAAGCCTTCTCCTTCTTGCCATCGACCTTTCTGGAGCCCTCCTCCTCAATGTGGAAACGCAAGTTCTCCAACAAGAAGATCTCGCCATTGGCACCGCCATTGACGGCCTTCTCGACTTCTGGGCCAACACAGTCGTCCAAGAAAGTGACCTTGTTGTCTGGCAACAACGACTTCAACTCCTTGGCCACTGGAGCCAACGAGTACTTCTCGACCCTCTCACCGTTTGGTCTGCCCAAGTGGGAGGCCAAGATCACGGCCTTTGGCTTGTGGTCCAAAACGTACTTGATGGTGGGCAAGGCAGCAACAATTCTCTGGTTGTTGGTAATGGTGGTACCGTCAAGAGGAACGTTGAAGTCCACTCTAATG
Source organism: Sungouiella dosseyi (assembly GCA_030573325.1). Classification (NCBI taxonomy): domain Eukaryota; kingdom Fungi; phylum Ascomycota; class Pichiomycetes; order Serinales; family Metschnikowiaceae; genus Sungouiella; species Sungouiella dosseyi. Next base: position 203,847 of record JAJMDA010000004.1, read on the forward strand.
AACACTCTCTTGTTGGCGAGGTCCAAATCCTTGACTGACAATTTCTTTGATAAAGACATGATGTGATTGTTAAAAACAAATGCTGGTGTGAAAAACCGGGGCCTCACCACCCCGGGGCCAAATGCCCACATATATATATACTGCGCACTATTGAGGTTCCTGTGTCTCGGACTTTTTCCGTGCGGCCTACCTCGTTCCGTCACCTGAGACCATGACACCACCAAGCGCGGTCAGGAGACCGCAAGTGGGAGGGTGTTGCACGTTGACGTGATATTTTTTCTTCACCGCTGAGAAGCGCTTGGCTTTAGGGATTCTGTACAATATTCACGATGCGGATCGCTCGGCATTAGGTGCCCAGGTGATTTGTGTGCTGGTGATCCACTGGGTACAGGTGATCCACCGTAGGTGTTGGGCGTGTTCAGGCTGGCCACCATTGTGTGTTTGCAATTGCCAGAGTATGGTATTTGCAGCCGCCAGGAATTGTTTGATTTCCATTTTATTTTTATTTTTTTCACATTCGATATTCGAAAACCCCGGCCTCGGGCTGGCGGGCCACCGCTGTGGCCCCGGCCTGCACATGCGCCTTCTTGGGGTATCCCCGTGGGTTTATGGAGACCTCTAGACCGGTTCGGGCCGTTTTGGGAATTTCCAGATAATTTCCAAATGTTTGGCTCAATCGCTGCTTGGTGAGGTCGGTTGAACTTGAATCTGTTTTCATTGGTTCCTGATTTGCCAATTGCTCCTTTGCTCGCACCTGGTGGTTCGGGAACATTCTGGAACCCCTGCACCCAGCGCAAGCAAGGGCCGACTCCACTATATTTATCTTGACCAACTCATCGTAACGTCAAAGCCACAAAATGGATAAATTGTTGCAGTGGTCGATCGCTCAGCAGAGCGGCGATAAGGAGGCCATGGCCAAGATCGGCCAGCCCGACCCGAAAATGCTCGAACAGCTCTTTGGTGCGCCCGATGAGCCTGCGTTGATGAAGCAAGCGATAGCAGTGGTGGAAAACCCTGACGCGGCCGACGACGACAAGTTGGTTGCTTTGGAGAACTTCGAAATGTTGATCGAGAACTTGGACAATGCAAACAACATCGAAAACTTGAAACTATGGCCCAGCATCATTGGCCAGCTACTGAGCTCCAACTTAGACTTCCAGGTGTTGGCTGCGTCCATAGTCGGGATCGCCACCCAGAACAACCCCGGGTCGCAGGAGGCGTTTCTCAGCAAGCCAAATGGATTATCTCAGCTTGTGGAATTGGCGTCTGATTCAGCAACGCCAAAAGAGCTCGTGATGAAATGCTTGTTTGCCATGGCCAGCTTGATCAGAAACTTCGACAAGGGAACCGAGGAGTTTGTCCAGCTCGGCGGCCTCAAAGCGGTCATGCTCGGCTCTTCTCAGAACGACCACAAACTATTATTGCGGAAGCTTTCGCTCGTCTCGGCCGTATTGTCTACCGGTTTGGATGATACCAAGAGAAAGCACATCCACGATGACAAATTGGTGGAGCAACTCATCGCCGTGCTCTCGCATGATGGAAACGTGGGCTGCATCGACAAGGCTCTCAACATCCTCACCCAGCTCAACCTGTTGAAGTTTGATTTCACTTCGGAGGAGATCTCCCAGTTGGCAAAGAACTTGGACACCATCGAACATATGAGAGACCAGCTTTCTCACGATGACTTCGACGCAGCAAGGCAAGTAATCTCTTAGTGTGGGCCGTTCTTTTTTCCATTTGCATTACTAACTCATCCCAGCAGATTCATCACTGCAGACTTCATCCGACGCAACGATTGCACCTAATACACGTTAAATTAATCATTAATTACCTGCGAGGGATCCGTAGCCGTGAAGAATCTCTTCATAGCGGAATTCACCGACGGAGGCACAATCGACTTCCCGTTCAAGGTGCCCAAGTTATCCATCTTTTGCAACCTCTTATATATACTTATGGGCGAGGTGTAAAACTTGTAGAGATTCTCGGCCTTCGTATTGGACATCAAATTGAACTTCTTCATCATTTCCACAAATGTGCTTCGGCGATCTGACCCCAGACGTATCCTACCAAAATTGGCAAATTCCGGGTTCCGTTCGTGTTTATCGTACAACGAGTTCCCAATGGCATACGTGAAGCTCGCTAGCCAGTCTATGGTTTCTTCCAAAGACTTCGTCATGAAGATATTGACTCCCAAGGAAACTTCTGCATCAGAAATCAAATTCTGGGCAGCATTTGCTGTGATCGACACGGGCTCCAGAGTTTTCCGCCTCTTCGAGGTCTCGTTCATTTTTTCTTGAATTTGCTCCCGATATCTCTTGTCCTCTGCGCTCTGTAGCTTCCTGAGATACTCTCTGAATCCTGGCACGATAATCACCAAGTGGTAGTCAAGAAGCGGGTCTTCCAATTTGGCTCGTCTCAAAGCCGCTTGTATATGTAACTCGACGATGCCATTTTGTATGTTTTCCACCAACTCACTTGCCTCATAAAAGAGAGTAAGTACTCGTTCTGAAATCTCCTTTGGGTCACACGGGACAAACGTGTCCTGCTCAGCGTTGTAACTTGCAGTGACTCTTCTTTTCCAGGTCACAAGTGGAAGCTCGAAGTACGTACGTCTGATTGTAGATGCTTCGAAGCACTCTTTGAAGTGATCTGTCATGATTTTCTCCTCTAGACAAAGTGGCACCTCGCATATCATTTCCTTGAGTATATCTGCTTTCGTTCGCCTTAGCTTATTGGCTTCACGCCAAGCTTTATCGCTGAGACCGCTTTCAGTGTCTTGCTTTGACTTCTTGGGCTTTCTTGTGTTTACAACCGCTGGTCGCACAGGGGAGGTATCGATGGAGGAGCTGCTGATTGGATCTGAGAACTCAAGTTGAGAAGCGGGAAGATTTTGTTTGGAGACCTTCGCGGTGCTAATCTCCGACGATTGACCGCATGGAGGTTTCGATGGAAGATCTATCAACGTGGACAGCATCACCCTTTGAGATGTTGGGGAAGAGTCGAGAACCTCTCTTCTTAGACTCGGTGGATTCATGCTCGTCTTCTGACTCGTGGCCACTATATGGTCGTTGAAAAACTTGTCATCTTCCGAGCCGCTGATCCAGCTTATGTCTAGAATGCTCGTCTTCTTTGTATTCTTGGGCAGGTTGACTTCTTGAGTGAAATCGGTGACAAGAGACTCTGAGATGACATCTGACGACTTGAACTGAGACTCAAACTTGGACGGAGCAACCTGGGCTTTATCCTTTGGCGTTGCTTGTGGGTGTATCTCTGAATCATCGGATATTCTGACGCGTTAGTAGATGCATTTCACGATGGTGAATGTAGAAAACATACAGTATCACTTCCTTGTGATGCTTACTTGCCTTAACTGGCAGCGAGCAATAGCTTGGTCCGCTCAGAAGATCTATAATCTCCATGGGAGTAGCTGTTGAATATGTATAAGCAGAGGTATGTTTTGGTGGATCACATCAGTACACCGTTTCCCCAGACCTACACTGGGTTGGAGTGAACAAGAACAATTGATGGAGGAAAACAAGGGCTTGATTGGGATGAATGTGATATTAACATGCGATGGCGAACGCAAACTAATCGAGCTGAAATTCAACTATTGGAAAAAGCTGACGAATTATTGATTTGACCCCAATTGCAGTTTTTGTGACAGACGTTCCGAGTTTCGCGGCAACACTGCCAAGTTTGCAACAGGCTGCAATTTGGACAACAACTCTAAAAATGTAATACAACAACCGTTCAGAAATTTTAACAAGAAATTTTGGAGAAACTGCCACCATTAACACACGAGCACATCACAACCACAGAATTTCGACTCCTGAGCACCTGAATTTCATCTGTTGTCGTTCCCTTCCGGGCTGCACCCGTACACCGCACACTCGTCCAAGATCAAGACACTGGGCTCTGTTATAGACACAACTGTCAATACTACAACTTCCACCATGGGTAACCGACATCGTGCCGTGAGCATGTCCTTCACGGGCAGCCAATCCAAAGACGACGTCAAGAAAACGCAACAGTCGTTATCCGAACTCCGCTCCGTTTACAAGGATATTCGTTATGATTGGCCCCAACTCGTCCAGGGCGAAATCACTCCAATCGAATTGGCGATTGCGTTTCTAGATGACACCTCGGTCGGACTCGCCCACAGGAAATCCGAGTTCGATGAGCTCTGTGAGCACACTGCTGAGTCACTAAGAACCGCCGTGGTTGAGAACCACGAAACCTTCAACAATAGCGTGGGTCTGTACCATTTGCTTCTCTCCATAGCAAAAGAATCGCAACAAGATTCCTCGCACATCAAGCAATTGATCGAAACAAGTACCAGAGACATGAACGACAGATCTCACTACTTGAGGGAGTTGGACAATAGCTCAACCAAGTTCGCGGAAATGATTGATATCCTAGACGCCATGGAGTACTTGCACAACATGCCCGAGCAGATTGAGAAGTTGATCTCCGAGAAAAAGATCCACGAGGTTTATGATATAATTGCTGAGGGTTATAACACGGCGGCAAAATACAATTTGTGGTCGTTGTCTGCTATGAATGCCACCCAAAACTACCTTGAAATGCAGTCAAACAATCTTTACGATATGATAGTGGACGAATTGAGAAACGAGATTTACTTAAAGAATGTGGCTCTTATTCATCTGGGCAAGGACACATGGAGCTCTATGGTCCAATCCAACAATTCACAAATTAAGTCCTTCAAGACTTTGCTTGAGCTGCTGACAACTTTGGAGCAGTACATCTACAACTCTGCGAATTTGGATATTCAAGAAATCACTGACTCTTTCACCGAGCCAACGAGGTTGTTCCTCGAGTCACAACTCCCAAAATTACACGCCCACTATTCCAAGCATGATAACAAAAAGATTGACTACTCCATTCTTCTTGAATCCGCCCTGGGCCCTGCAACAGAATCGCTCCATTACATTTACATGTTATTGAGCACAGCGTCTAAACTCAACAAGCTACAGCCAGTCTTGGAGATCCTCGCAACCACAATCCAGCTGGAATTGCACTCGCTAATAAACCTGACTACCGATGAAATCAAACTGAAGAATTATGCACAGTTGGCCAAAATTGCTAAAGTTCAGAATCTAGAAAGCTCCACATCTTATGACCGAGTGAGCGCCCAAACATTCAGCGATGCGTCGGTTCCGATCTTGCAGGACTTGTTTGGTGCTTTTTATATGAAATGTCTAGTTGTCTTGATGAAGCATAAAGTGGTCTATCAAATTGTGCAGTTGATTGAAGGTGGTCGAAATTTGTCTACCACTTCCACGAGGACATATGCCCCTGATGTATCGTCACTAACATACGATTTCAAAAATGTTTGGGAAGTGATTAAAAAGGAGGTCAATGCTTTCACTATGAGCTACATCTATGATGATCAGTTTGAAAGCAGATCTCAAACGAAGAATGATCACGGCTACACAGCAAGTAAGTTGAATCTGGCGTTGGCCAGAAACAATCTCTTCCAGTTTGACAATGTCTCCTACGATTCGTCCAGCAATTCTTCCGAGAATTTGAAACTAGTCCTAGATGAGATGTTTCCCGGCTTTTCCATCAGCAGCCAAAAATCAAGCACAAATAACAATGACGCATCGCCTTATATCACGAGTGAGAGATACAATTCATTGGTTGAAATACTTGTGCCAAAAAATATCTATAACATGAGGATTATCCTCGAGTTCACACTCATTTTCACTGCGGGCGCCCACAAATTGTTTACTGACTTTGACAAAAGCAAAGGAACAAGTTTGGTTGCTTATCAATACTTCTATGATTTCATGAAAAACTCATTCTTGAAGAAGCTCCAGGATGAGCTTAATCAATCTTTGATTGAATGTTTAAGTGGAGAGACAAATTCTCCACTTCCATCTGATCCTGCTAATGGATTAGCAGAAATTCACTTCGACCAAACAACAGTATCGGTCAGCGAACCAGGGTCACTTCGTAAACTCACGTCCGATTCGGCCGATGAAGTCTACACCAATGCTGTGAAATTCAAGCAGCTATTCACGCACGCTTGTCACACATTGAATACGTCCTTCGCCTATCGTAAGGATTTCAGTGACACCGTTTTGCACTTGTTGGAAACTTTTGCTCAAGGCTACGAGAATCACTTCCGTGAGCTTTTGTCATCCGGCACATCTCACGGAATTTCTGAAATGAAATTTGGAATCAATGAGCAATCAAGACAACTTCTGCAGCTCAATAAATGGATGCGGATTCCTGCGCTCATTGAAATGACCGGGGGTGTCTTGCAAAATCATGAAAATCCAGATGAATGCCTGATTTTTATCGACAAGGAAATTGAACTTATGTTCTATCATTCGGAGTCGCCCGAGAAGACATTTGATCTCTCAAAAGAGGACACATTGGATGACGATTGGTTCAAGCAAGTGTGCAATTATCTTTTGACTGCTTCTTGGGTACTTGATTGGCTCCCTAAAATGAGGAAAGAGTCCGACTATTCAATTGTTAACTCTAGTGACGGCCAGAATGTTTCGGAAGTTGAAAAATTGAAGTTTGATTGGACATTCTTGGAGAATGGGCGCTCTTCGTATTCAACATCTGAAAGGCTTTCGCATGAGTACTTGACTCTCAACAATGAAAAAATCTCACGCTTTGATAGGGTTGTCGAAGCATTTGAAAGCATCCGTGACAACTCTTTGATTGCTTTGCGTTATGATATAAGACTCAAGGCCTTGTACCACATTGGAAAGTCCTATCGGGACAACTTTGTGTTGCCAACGGAACCCGCGGACGCTGATCAGTTTGTTACTCTGTACAACAAAGAACTTTACTATGTTGGAACGAGGATTCACAATATATTGAGTGCCGAAGAGAATGCCTGCGTTTTCTTGGGGCTTCCTGCCTTTATCAGCAAAGCATTCTTGCAAGGAAGTGAACTCATTAAGATCATCAACGGGAACGGAATCAAACGGATCTTGTTGAATATTCTTACATCGCAGCAAATGTTGAGGAGTATACTGAAGCAGCTGAGTGCGGTTGATCTTAGCAAAGCGTCCAAGTACTTTGAGTTGTTCACAGTTGGAGAGCATGTCTTCTTGCAAAAAGTTGCTGAGAACAACGGTGGGTATGATAAGTCCGAGATCTTGAATCTTTTGCGGTTGATTTACAGCGAGAAGCTTGCATCGAATGCCAGCTCATTCAACAAGACCAAGTTTAATGAGTTGTCGAGAAAGATCAATGAAATCTTTTAAGTTATATACCTGCATTAGTGGTGACCCTGAAAATTGTTTGCCCCTGGACGAATCCCCATTGTATCGCTCAACCTCTCGAAGAAAAACCTGCCAAAAGTCATACCAGTGACCACGGCAAAGAAATACACCAACGAATACGTCATTGCAACCAACATCATAGCATAGCTGAAAAGCTCAATGACAAAACACAACACCAATCTAATGACGTCCCTCACCAAAGTGTTGGCGAGTGAAAGATTTCTATGCGTTCCAGTAGGTGTGGCAGCTTCCGACACATCTGCTGACGCAGGCTTGTCGAGGTCATCATCGCAATCGCAGTTCTCAATGATAGTGGTTTGTTGTGGAACAAGGTAGTTCGGGTTGTTCCACACCTTCTGCTCCAAGTAGTTCTTTGCAAATTCAACGCCCTTCGACAAGAACGAAACGAAGAAGATCAACACAAATATGCCGAATGCCTGGCCCCCATTGGCAGCTGACAACGAGCTGAACAACACAGGGTAGTCTTTGTATGCTTTGGTGAAGTACATGTGCATCGACATGTCCATATCCATATCCATTGACGATGAGGTCTCAGAACTCATGTCCATAGTGGTGGAGGATGCCATATCCATCGCCATAGACATGCCCGTAGACATGGCCAGGGACATTGCGCTGGTCATAGCAGCAGCAGTGGAACTCAGACCCATATCCATATCCATGGCCATTGTAGTTGAGGAAGTGCCCATATCCATTTTGTAGAAATTGGTGTTCAAGCCATCGTTGATTTTTGGACTTCTATATATATTGGGTGAGAATTTCCGGTGAGCATTTAAATCTGCCTAATGCGGACGGCACCCTGCACACAACTGCCCTACTAAACCGAGCTAGGCTATATCAAGAATGGCTCGTTGAAGCGATTGAACAAAGTTAATATGCTCAAATTAACTCGCAGTCGTGTTCGGTAGTCAATAATATTTGCTCATATTGTGGCACGGCCCTGCTCACTAAACCCGAGCAACCCGACTAGTTAGAGTCATCGTAGTCCTCGACGAAAAACTTGTCCTCCAGCTCTTCCACGAGGAGCCCGTCGTCGTGGGAAGTGTCTTCAGGGTGGTCATTTGTGGTGCTTTGCTCGCTTTCCTCAATAAATACTTGTTCGAGTCTTTGAAGTTCGGGACACTTTTTCGTCAAGTCTTTTGTCAAAATGTGTTGGTCAAGCCACTCGATGGCTATGAATTTCTGTCCACACGCTATGCACTGGCCAGTAACATTGAGCTTTTCTGTCAAATTGGCTAGTGTCTTCGCCGAAGGATCATCAAAGTTGAAGTGCATGTTGAGCAAGTGCTTCTTGTAGTCGTAGGGCCGGTTGAACTTGCCTGATCTGTGCTTGCAGTAGCTTCTTGGGAACACACACTGGAATCGTCCAACCTCGTTGTGAATGCGCATGTGTCGACTGAAGTCTCGACTAATAAATCTTTCGCAAATGCTGCAAACCACTCCTTTAGGAGTCTTCTTCTTCTTAATCAGTAACTTCTTGTCAGTAACCTTTCCCGTTGCGCTCGGCGCAGATACAGATCTCTCCAATTCTGGCCTGCTTGGCTGGAAAGCTCTAACATTTTGTGGCAGTTGGTGGAGGTGGGTGTGCTCATGATGTAGTTCTTGACGCTGTATCTCATGGCGCGGTTGCTCATGGAGATGTGGTTCATGACGTGGCTGCTCGTGGCGGAACTCAATATGGTTGGCATGATCAAGACCTTGGTGTTGATCCTTATGCCGAGTCTCATCCTGTTGCTCATAGATGTGATTGTGAACGAGAGCATGGTGGTGACCCTGGCTCTCGGGCCGTTGCTTTCGAATCTGCAAATTCTGGCCTCCTGAGGCATCGCGGTCATGTAGATTTGAAACATTGTGATGTTGAAGATCGTGACGGTGAATGTCGTGCGAGAGCATCTCATTCTGAGGCGCATGCTGAGGCACATGCTGAAATTCTGGGTGTGCATTGTAGTCGTGTTCCTCATGTCCAGAATTGAACATGATAGGTTCGAAGCTAGCGTCTGCCCTTGTGGAATTATCCGGATCATAATATCCTAGAGCCGACATGTTCAGACCTTGAAATTGAGCATTTTCCTTTCCGTTATCTCCTTTGGGATATTCGTACATTGCCTGGAAGTCGTCCACCGGAAACGCAAGGTAATTGTCCATATCACTGTTGGTGTCGCTGTTCTTTGAATCCTGGCCATCGGCTTCAGGAGGAACAGTCAAGTAGCCCCCGAGCATATCGCCACCTCCATTATTGGTAGTGTCAAAGTTCTCAAACGCTCCGAAATAGCCGTTTTCTGTTGTTTGCGGAGGATTCATGAGCGGTGTGACATTCTCCTGACCCTGGTCCAAATTGCCATTTCCGCCGTGCTGAAGGAATACGTCACGGTCCATGATTCTCATGTTGTCGTATGTGACCTCAAAGCTCGAGTCAGAGTGTGGGCTGGCCAGAATCTGCAGATGGAATTTTTGCAATGGGTTTGGAGCATCCAAGTTGTCAAGCTGAAGACGGAAACCCGGGTTTCTATTTTTCTTCAGTGGCGGAGCTACCAGCTTACTATGCTGTGTAGCTTGTTGATTGCTCTCTGGCTCCAGTAATGCATGAGGCTGCCCGTAGCCGTCGCTGTTGGTGAACGAGTGAGACAAATTTGAGCGATGTCGTATCCTTGAAGGCGCTGCTCTGAGGTTTGCGGGTTGCTGCACCTGATATTTCGGTGCCTTTTGCTCCTTGCCACCCTGATTGCTGAATAAGGAAGGATAGATTTCGGATGGGTTGTTGGTGGCGTGCTGGGGGTCGGGAACTGCCGAGAAGCTGAAGTAGTCGTCCCCTGCCGAAGGCACTGCCGGAGCAGAGATCGGGTACTGGTTATTGTGGACATAATGCTGTTGATTTTCATGCCAGTGGCTCTGTGGGGCCCCGTAGGGCTTATCTGAATATTGGTACCCAGGCTGAGTGGCCTCGTCCAAGTCAGTGCCGATGTGATACATGGGAGATGAGGTTATGATGGCTTCACTAACATGGAGATGTGAGGACTTTTCAGTTGAATGAGGGCCTGGGGTGGCGCAAGTGATGGCAAACAGGTGGTAGCGATTGCCGAGTCAGAAACGGAAGTACGGACGGGAACGAAGAATGCCGCACTGGACGGATAACCGAAGGGAGTGTGTTGAGTTCAAATTGCCAATGGAGATCACAGACCGGATCCCGTAGTATGTAGCGATGTTTTGAAGCGGGGAATCCGTTGGTGCGCTGGTGATCAAAGTCTGTGCCCCCTATTGCTATTGATAGTGGACGTTTAGTGACTTTGGGTACATGCACGCTCATCTCGATTGCGGGACTGAAGGTCAGGGTGGGTGGGTCACGTGCGCGACATACTACCCGTTGATGAAAAAAAAAAAATGACAATCACCAGATCACACCCACCGCAAGAATGAAACAGGGCGGGTCTATTTTTGACAGATAAGGTGGAAGTCCGTAGAAAATTTCTTGGTGGCGGTATGACCCACAGGTTCGGTGCATTACCGATAACCTGGCGCATGCATGGCAGGAAGCGTGAATGAAAATTGCGTTTTGACACCATGCCTCCACGCAAGTCTCAACCTACACCCTGCAATCACAGTGGCATCACAATTAAAGTGACCGTTCATCACTGCCTTCCCCATGAGCTAAGCCAGTTGCGCGGAACTATGCAGCACTTCCCGAAATTATTTTTTAAGGAGCGGGCACATTGTGCGGGCAGACCATGCACACGGCAACTAACGTTGACTAGTTATTGCTATCGGGCGATGCACCTATTGTGGTGGTGCATTCCCCATTGGATTTAAGTTAGAACGGCGACAATGAAATGAAAACGGAGCGTCCCCAGCTGGATGAGAACATCTACAATTACGAACGGTCGGAACAAAGCAACGGCTCGTATTTGGATGGGATGGCAACTTTTTCCGGAGCGAATGGCATGATTCATCGGCTCGCATCAGCACAATTTGCAATTTGCGGTTTGCATGCTGTGGGACCGAGGACCGACCATCTGAGTATGGCGAGAACAAGAGGCGGCTTTCCGAATCCGGTAAATTCTGAAGTTTAACCTGTTCCACATGCTTTTGATCCTGTGCGTTCTATGATGTGAGATTGGGGGTTCGATATGCTCGACGGCCTATTTCGACATGTACCCTGGGTGTGAACAGAGTTTGCGCGTCCCAGACGTGGTGCACGGGTGCGGACCCTGCACTCGCGTCCTCCTTCTTTCGCGCCTCCGGATGAAACTATGACAACCATGACTACCCTTATCTTTGGATCTACAGGCTTATGTGGAGCAGCTTTCGTCAAGCATGCGGACCAAGTTGATGCATTGACAAAATTGGTGGCGGTGACTCGCCGCAAACTCGGTTTTGAGAGCCCAAAATTGGAGAATATCGTGGAGACTGACAGCGATAAGTATGGCGCCCTCGTCAAGGAGATCAAGCCAAAGATCTTGTACACAAGCCTCGCCACCACCAGAGGCGCTGCGGGGTCGGCCCAGGCATTTGTGGATATTGATTATGGTATCAATTACAACATTGCCAAAGCGGCTAAGGACGCTGGAGTCGAGACGTTCGTATTGGTGTCGTCTATGGGTGCAAGCGCACTGTCGCCATTTTTGTATATGAAAACAAAGGGGCGCTTGGAGGACGACGTTGTGGCGCTCAAGTTTCCTCGCACCATCATCTTACGCCCTGGGCCTTTGCTTGGCGAGAGGGAGAAGTCGAAGGGCTTTCTTAATACTGCCACCGAGGTGGTCATGAAACCTTTCCACAAGTTTGCGTTTGGGCGGTCGCTTTTTGGCACAATCTATGGTGACGAGGTCGGCAAGGCAGCGGCGTTGTTGGCAGCCAAGCCTTTGGACTCCACCTCTACCGAGCCTGTCGTTGACTTTGTCGACGCAAAAGAGCTCTATCGGTTAGCCGGGAACTAGTACTTGCGGTTTAATGTTTTATCTAATGAAGGTTTGGTTGCTCTCTAAGTATATTAATCATTAATTAGTATCATGTCTATCGTGACTCACATCCTCCATCTGAGGGCACCTGCGAGACACATCGTCAGTAAGGATGTGATTCTCAAGCCAGTCTCCAGAGAGAAACCGCTGGCCACAAGGACACACTCCCCAATCGTTGAGCTTGTCACTCAAGTTATGCACTTTCTTAATGCGCGAGTCATCGAACTTGAAATGTTTGTTGAGGAGGTGCTTTTTGAAGTCGTACCGTCTATTGAATTGGCCCGACCCGTGGCTGCATGATTCTTTGGGGAATTTGCAATTAAACCGCTTATTCGACTGGTGTGTCCGCATGTGGCGAATCATGTCTCTGGTGATTCTCTTGCCACACACATTGCACACCTTAAGATCAACAAACGTTGCCTCCACCAAAGGAGCAGCGATGGTAACGTTGTCGTTGAGCATGGTCGTCACGTCGGGATAATGCTGAATATCTCCTCGAGTGTCAGACAAAGATTTTCCCTCCAAGTCCATTGTGCTAGCGTAGGAAGAACCCTGACTTGAAACAGAGTAAGTATCTGGGTAGCTCAACCTCTGCACGTCAGGGGAAGGCTCTAATTTAACGCTGGGTACCCGGTAGTTGCGTGGGTAATTTTGCTGTGCCCTGACCACCTCGTCAGGCAGTTCCATTTTAACTGAGTGACCACCATGGTCTTGAGAAGGGTAAGGATTGAGCACAGGCTGGGTGTATTGTAATTGGCCAAGCAGCATCTGTGGAGGTGCCAAAGAAGACGAGCCTTGGCCGAGGTTTTCGGTTTGGGGCAGGTATGGAAGTGGAGGCGCCATGTCTTGCACGACGCGAGAATTGAAGAACTGAAGTGGTTGGTGGGCCGTAGACGAAGTCTGATGGATCGTCTCAGGCGGATATCCTTTGAAGCCGCCCTCATATGGTTGAACGAGGTGGCCCTGAGAAAGGTCATTGTGAATTGTTTGCGGCTGTGATAAATTGGAGCCGGTGATGGATGCTGACGACTCGGTAAAGGAGCTTGGCATTGCCGAAGCTGGCACCTGTTCGTCTTCATGATGATACCTTTCACGCTCTTGTTGCGGGTACTCGGTATCGTAAGGAAGGTTATTTCCGTCGGAGATGGGTATCATATCAAATATGCTCTCCGGTTCAGAAAATACCAGTGGTTGCACAAACAATTCTCGAGGCAAGTGGTTATAGGGGTCGGCTGTGTGAGCTTCAAAATAAGAAAGTAGTTCCATCGAAAAAGCAGGGACGACGCAAGGAAGTTTGTGATTAATGTGGAAAGTTCATTGCCCTTTCTGACGCGAGCAAGGGGACGATGTTCGGCGGCAACCCTTAGATGAGTTTAATTGAAAAGTCCTTTGAAAACTGAGTGTTTCCCAATGAGGAGTAAATTAAAGATACGAGGATTGGGGCCATATTTATAACGCAATCTCTAAAGAGGCACCGATACATCACGAATATCGAAGCAGACAAGCAAACCTCGACATGCAAACTGTGCATCTAAAAATACTGCCTTGCATGCATTTGCAGGTTTGAGTTTCAACTTCGCGCATGGAAGATGCACAGTTAATTACTCGAGTATGGCTTCTATCTAGGGTTCTGAACACTTTAGCGGGGATAGCGACCGAGTAAGTCCGCTCGACTGTAAAATGACGGCCCCAAGCGGCTAGTTCGTCGCCAACTCTACTACTACACCGTGATATACCTGGTCTTGAGCCCCGACGCTATTTTTACCGTTCCCATTCGCACAATCTAAATCTATCTCTCCCAACTAATAAAATTGCCAGTTTGAATTCTCCGATTTGATTTCGCGTCGACGCCCCTTAAGCGAGGCGAGTGAAGCGAGCCCCGGAAAAAGCAAATCGTATGCGAAAAAACGGCCAGCTGCGCGCCCACATTCATGCACGGCGATTAACCTACAATGACATCGTTTTGCTGCCTGTGATCATGATGACGAACATGTGCCGTGTCCGTTCAACCTAAAACTTTCAAATATTTTTTAGTAGGGTGACGAAATGAGGGGAAACATCGTGGATCGCCCGAAGATGAAAAATGCCAAAGCTAAGGACAAATCGATTGTCAGTTTCAACACAATAGAAAATTAAGAAGTGACGCTTTTCAATGCTTCGGAAACATTGCCGGCCCACAAGCATGCATCGGTCACATGAAGTAGGGGTTATTTCGAAGCAGAAGCCTGCATGATATCCTCTGCTGCGGTCAACAATACACGCACCATACGCATTCGCCGAATAATTTGCTGTCGAATGCATGCCGGTAGCAATAAATGGGTAACACAATGGTGGCTAGCTTAGAGTACAGCAAAGGGGATGAAAATATTCCCCGCCCCACGCAAGACTTGATATTATTTCATCAACATTCTTGCTTGAGAATTTTGCAGATTGCTGTAATTTGTGGCGCCTTCCACAGATGGTATGCATATCGCTTATTGTATCCGAATATTGCCAACTGGGCGGCACAAGGTTGCGAGCGAATACTCTCGGTTAAATGCCAGAGAAGAGTGAAGAAAAAAATGCTCGACTGCTCGGTACATCACAAAGTGTATAATCAGACCCTCGAGCGTTACGATCAAAGTTTGTCCCCACTTCGACATCAAGGTTGCATCGTCGTTGATAAGGTAGAAGCACCCTTCATGACCTAACCGCATACATGATAGCCGCTCCATGCAAGGCATTACGTTGGTGAAGAATCATGTACTTCGATCCAGGTCGGTGCTGATGGGGTGCATGCGAATCACCGTTTCGTTTCCCGAGTCCCGACATCCGTGGGGACATCCGTGGTCTATTGCGCGAACAGCAATTCACGGCAGATGTGTGCATGACCCATACACTTGATGGTCCCCCACGCATCGGTGTACTGTCTACCGCTCAGCCATCGATATGATTCGGTAGTTGATATTTTTTATGTGAGTGTTGGAAAAACCTACCTCACTTCATTGATTTTCCTTTGTTCGACTTGCTGGATTCTCCGAAGAATGGGCGCGCGTTATCGAAGGTTTGCAGATCAGCGTGCACATTCGCTTGCTTGCACACGTCGCTAATTATGTCCGAAATGTTCCAGAAATGGCAAATTGTCGCAGGCGAAAATGCCTAGATGTGCTGGCCAAGATCCATCAGCGGCTAAGTCTTTCCCCTATTGTTCGAAGCTCCAGGCATCGTGTTACTTTTTAGTCCCCTACCTATTGTGGCTCGGGGCTCCCACCGTCTAGGGTCCACATGGGCCGTCGCTAGGAGCACACGAGCACAAACACGTGGATCAAGGACCCTGCTGGCTCGATTCACATCGAATGCTTTCAGGTAGAGCGGCTGAATCTGACCGCCTCTGGATATTCATCAACTCTCGCCCGAGACAAGCAGGGTTAGAGGGCGTAGAGACGCACTCTCGAGCGCAACTTGCATGAGTGCTTGTTTGATTTGCGCAGCGGGATCGACGGTAGGCGCGTCATTGAATCTTGTTGTCAGATGCGTCCCTTAAGAGATACAGACCGCAAATCCCCGGACTCGGTGTTGTCTTACTGCACAATGGGAGCTCTCTCCGTTACCAATTTGTTCCGATGAGTATCAACACCTTGTCTAAATGCCAATTGGCAAACTCACGCCCTCAATTACAAGGCAACTGAGAAGACGAGTGGGAGGCTGGTGATTGATTATTTCGTCCAGTGCATGGCATTTAGGCGCATCACTTGGAAGTTTCAAGTGGGAACGTACGCTCGTCAAAGTACATTGTGCGTCCGGATTTAGAGCCGAGCGTACGTTCCGGAAGAACATCTGACGCTGGATGCTATCCCTAGTCCAATTGATTTGTAATACCTATCCCGCTTGCGTTCGCGATCACTCATGTCTTGACACATGGCAGCATTTCAATTGAAATGAGGACATGAAGAATTTTCAAGGTTGAGACTAGAAGGTAAATTAATGTCCCCACAATAAACTTTCCAACTTTCCAACTTTCCATAGTCTGAAGCACGCGCCATCAATGGAATGTTCCATGGCGAGGCATTTACTAGGTGCCTGGGCCGATTGGATGGAATACGGACAGGTGATCGTCAGGATAGAACAATTCACAACCACTTGGCGAATAATCAGAGACGTCTAACCATTGCATGACAGCTCTAGACTTGGTCCTCGGCACATGTCAATTCAAGATGCGAACGCCCAAAACTCTTGTGTTCCATTCCAAGCCAACATCAATCTGGCAATCATGCTCGGCTATACAAAACCCGCAATTGCGGCTCGCGTGAATGCTTACGAAACGGGAACTGAAAAGTTTTCATCGTTGCATTGTTTATGTAGAAACGCCGCACGGGCCTTTCTCGGCAACAATGGTGTTGAGTGAACCAGTGGGTTCAAACATATACCACAGTCCGGTCTTGTCACGTGATACACTGAGGACGGTTACCCGCACCAGTCCCCTGGCAGACGAGCGCTCTGATGTATGTGCAGTATGCTCACTACCCAGTACTGCGAAAAAAAATTTTTCACACATCTTCTGCTCACTTCTTGTTTACCAAAGTTACACTAAAAATGGGTGCTTACAAATACTTGGAAGAGTTGCAAAGAAAGAAGCAATCTGATGTCTCCAGATTCTTGTTGAGAGTCAGATGTTGGGAGTACAGACAGAAGAACGTCATCCACAGAGCTTCCAGACCATCTAGACCAGACAAGGCTAGAAGATTGGGTTACAAGGCCAAGCAGGGTTTCGTCATCTTCCGTATCAGAGTGAGAAGAGGTGGCAGAAAGAGACCTGTTCCAAAGGGTGCTACTTACGGTAAGCCAACCAACCAGGGTGTCAAGCAGTTGAAGTACCAGAAGTCCTTGAGAGTTACTGCCGAGGAGAGAGTTGGCAGAAGAGCTGGCAACTTGAGAGTGTTGAACTCTTACTGGGTTAACCAGGACTCCACCTACAAGTACTTCGAGGTCATCTTGGTGGACCCATCCCACAACGCCATCAGAAGAGACGCCAGATACAACTGGATTGTCAACCCAGTGCACAAGCACAGAGAGGCCAGAGGTCTTACCGCTGCCGGCAAGAAGTCCAGAGGTATCAACAAGGGTCACTTGTTCACCAAGACCAAGGCTGGTCGTCGTCACACTTGGAAGAAGCACAACACTTTGTCCTTGTGGAGATACAGACACTAAGCGCTTTTATCAGGTGTTTAGTATATGTGCTAAGTTTGTTGGTGTATTGAAAATAATAAACTTGGTGTGAATTATCACTTCTGCTATCCGTAACCTGTTAAGCGAGGTCATGTGACATGCTCAGGACCTAGACCCAGTAGACAACGCAATCAATTGACAACGCCAGGAATTGACAGTCTTCTTTTTATTTGACTTGATTTGATTTGCAATTGAATGCTAACAGCAAAATTCGACTTCCCTGATAAGCCGCTCGTCCGTGTCCTCCCTCTTTTGACAGAGTCAGCCCCTCACTTCAAAATTGACTCGATCTCCTCATAAATTAAGTGGACACCCGTACATCTAATTCTATCAGATAAACCTGGAAAAAATTACCACTGTGATCTCCTTCTCTTCACAATTCAACGAGGATATACTAAGACTTCCCCCCTCAAGTTCTTAGATTTCTTGTGGTTTGCTGTGCCTGCCCCTTTCACTTCCATCTAGCAACAATGGCTCACACGAAAACTGCAATCTTGTCCGTTTACGACAAAACCGGTTTGTTGGATTTGGCAAAAGGTTTGACCGCTGCCAATGTTAGAATCTTGGCTTCTGGCGGAACGGCCAAGTTGGTCCGTGAGGCCGGATTCCCAGTCGAGGATGTTTCCTCCATCACCCACGCCCCAGAGATGTTGGGCGGTAGAGTTAAGACATTGCACCCAGCAGTCCACGGAGGTATCTTGGCCAGAAACCTCGACAGCGACGAGGCTGACTTGGAGAAGCAAGGAATTGACAAGGTTGACTACGTTGTGTGCAACTTGTACCCATTCAAGGAAACTGTGTCCAAGGTGGCTGTCACTGTCGATGAAGCCGTTGAGGAAATCGACATTGGTGGTGTCACCTTGTTGAGAGCTGCTGCCAAGAACCACGCCAGAGTGACTATCTTGTCCGACCCTAACGACTACGCTGTCTTCTTGGAGGAATTGAAGGGCGGAGAGATCTCCCAGGAGACCAGAAACAGATTGGCCCTCAAGGCTTTCGAGCACACCGCCGACTACGACGTTGCTATCTCCGACTTCTTCAGAAAGCAGTACTCGGAGAACGTTTCGCAGTTGCCATTGAGATACGGCGCCAACCCCCACCAGAAGCCTGCCCAGGCTTTTGTTTCCGAGGGCGAATTGCCATTCAAGGTGTTGGGTGGCTCCCCAGGTTACATCAACTTGTTGGATGCTTTGAACTCGTGGCCATTGGTCAAGGAGTTGTCTGCCTCTTTGAACTTGCCTGCTGCAGCTTCTTTCAAGCACGTGTCTCCAGCTGGTGCTGCTGTGGGTTTGCCATTGACTGATGTTGAGAAGAAGATCTATTTCGTCGAGGACATTGAAAACTTGTCTCCTTTGGCCAACGCATACGCCAGAGCCAGAGGTGCTGACAGAATGTCGTCTTTCGGTGACTGGATTGCTTTGTCCAACATCGTCGATGTGCCAACTGCTCAGATCATTTCTAAGGAAGTCTCGGACGGTGTTATTGCTCCAGGCTACTCCGACGAGGCATTGGCCATCTTGAAGAAGAAGAAAAACGGTAAGTACTGCATCTTGAAGATTGACCCCAACTTCTCCCCAGACACCCTCGAGTCCAGACAGGTGTATGGCATCACCTTGCAACAGAAGAGAAACGATGCCATCATCAAGGGTACTTCATTCAAGGAGATTGTCTCCAAGAACAAGGAGTTGACCGAGCAAGGTGTGGTTGACTTGACTGTGGCCACCATTGCTTTGAAGTACACTCAGTCTAACTCTGTGTGTTACGCCAAGAACGGTATGGTCATTGGCTTGGGTGCTGGTCAGCAATCCAGAATCCACTGCACAAGATTGGCAGGTGACAAGGCTGACAACTGGTGGTTGAGACAGCACCCAAGAGTGTTGGGTTTCAAGTGGGCCAAGGGTGTCAAGAGACCAGAGAAGTCCAACGCCATCGACTTGTATGTGTCTAACCTGATCCCAAAGACCGAGCCGGAGAAGTCTGAATTCGAGTCCAAGTTCGCTGAGTTGCCTGAGCCTTTGACCGAGAGCGAAAGAGAGGAGTGGTTGGCCAAGTTGGACAACGTCGCTTTGTCCTCGGACGCATTCTTCCCATTCCCAGACAATGTCTACAGAGCTGCCAGATCTGGTGTCAAGTTCGTTGCCGCACCTTCTGGTTCTGTGATGGACAAGGCTGTTTTCGCTGCTGCTGACTCGCAGGACATGGTCTACGTCGAGAACCCTATCCGTTTGTTCCATCACTAGGTGCGCCTGCTGACACGATGATGTCAGGCCGCTAGCCCGTCATACATAAATTGTTTATTATCAGTTTTTTAATTCTTAAACTCATGCTTGCAATTGTGTAAAAATAAAAAAGAGGTTGAATTTGCCATACCAGAGGCAACACACCTCTACCTCCCGCTAGAAAATTTTAAACGTGTCTATTATGCCCGACTGGAAATCGTGAACTCCAGGCACATTACATAACCTTACTCCCAATCTCCTTATTCCACCGCATTTGTTCGAAGAATGGCATCGGAATACAGGTATGACGAGGATGCCGAGACTTGGCCTTACTTCGTTTTGGCAATGCTTGTTTTTGGCTTGTTGCCTCTCACTTTCACATGGATTGTCGGAGTGATTTGGCCAAGTGACGCTGTCTCGCAGAAGAAAAACATCAAGGGTGCTATCAATGAAGATCACAACTCTTTGAAGTTGCCAAATGCATCGTTCATCGACAAACTCAACCTCCGCCGCAAGTCGGGCCGCATCTTCAACAAGAAACTCTTGTTCATCATTGTGGGCTGGACCACCGTGGCATACATCTGGCTTACCTATGCCAAGGAGGTGAGCTTGCAAGGTCTCTTTGATCCCCACACTATTTTGGATATTCCTTACACTGCCAGCGAACGTGAGATCAAGTCCAAGTACAGAAAGTTGACTTTGAAGTACCACCCTGATAAAATCAGCAGGGACTTGTCTGCCAAGGCCAAAGAAGAGATGGAGGCCGCTTTCATTAAAATCAATCTCGCCTACAAAGCTTTGACTGATGAGGTAACAAAAGAAAACTTGAGAGTATATGGCCACCCAGATGGCCCTCAGGAAGTGACCCAAGGTATTGCCATCCCCAAGTTCTTGGTCGAGGGCAAGTACTCGCCCATCATGCTTGTCATTTACGTTTTATTGATTGGAGTCTTTTTGCCTGTTGTGGCTGGCAACTGGTGGTCAAACGTGAAGTCTCATACCAAGAGGGGCTTGCATGTCGAGACCGCCACTTTGTTCACCCGTAAGTTGGCAGACAAGAGCCCAGGAAAGGTATTCACACCTTTTGATATATTGGACTGGGTTCTCGAGTCTCACGAGGTGACCAGTGCCCACGGCGACTTATCTGTCGAGCAGAGAAAGCAATTGGTCTTGGACTACTTGAAGAGAGACTTCTCCGGTGACTCCAATGTGGAAAAGTTGAGGATTGTTTCTCACCTTCCTGCCCTAATTGTTGGGTTTATTGAAATTGCCACTGTTTTCAGAGCTCCTGACGTGATCAATATGGCCTATGAACTACAGAAAGCTCTCGCTCAAGCATCCTCCCCTGTTGGCAAGCACAAAGAATTGTTGCAATTGCCTTACGTGAACAAAGATGTTGTCGAAAAGCAGTCGGTCAAGAAATTGGGTAAGTTACTTACATTGTCCGATGAGGAAGCTTCCAAGGTGTTGGGTATTGAAGACACTGAGAAGTTGAGGTCTGCCATTAAGGTCGCCAAAAGCATTCCATTCATCCGCATCTTGGACGCCAGCTTTAGAGTTCCAGGAGAAGACATTGTGCCTCCCAACTCCATGTCTCATTTGGTGATTAAGTTCTTCATTAAATCAGCAAACTTGAAATCTTGCGCTGACGTGGATGAAGAGAGATTTTTAGAGGAGGAGACTCTCGAAGATTTGAAAAATCCATTGAAATCCAATGATGATGCCCCATTGTTGCCACCGGCCTATGCTCCTTTCTTCCCACTTAAACTTGCAAATAGGTGGGAGGGCTTCATCGTGAACCAAAGAGACAACAAGTTTGTTGAGGGAACCGAGAACGTTCACATGGACAGGGTTGACTTGAGCAACTTGTCCTTGACTCAGGAAGAGTGGATCAAAGGAGAAGAAGGTACTGTTGTGTTGAGCACATTCAAGATCAAACTCAATGTTCCTACGCCGCCCGACGTGGGTAACTATCACTTCAGGTTGCTCTTGAAGAATAATGCATACTTCGGAAACGATGTGGACATCCCATTGGAGATGAACGTGGTCAATCCGCCTATGAACTTGGCAGCCGTGAAGAAAGCCACCGGTGAACAAGAGTCCGACAGTGATTCCGATAGCGACATCTCGGATCCAGAAGAGGACAGTCTTGCAGGAGCTTTGGCTGCTTTGAGAGGAGGTGCTGTCAAGAAATCTTCCGTCAGTGAAGAAAGTGACGAATCCGACACCGAGAGTGTCTTCACCGACATCAACACAGATACCGAGGATGAGAGTGAGAAATGAATGTCTCGCTCCAACTTGCACAATTTCAAATAAGTAATGTATGATCCGGTTGTATATTAACCATGTTTGCCTAGTCTAGAAAGTGATCGATAAAACCACCGCGTCGGGCTTTTCCAACCCTTGTTGCTTGTAGTAGTCCACCACCGTGTCTCCAATTTGTTTGAATCCCTTTTTCTTATACCAGTCGATAGCGGCGGTGTTTTCGACGTGGACATGCAAGACAACCTCGTGAACAAATTTCAGCTTGGCCTCCTCGATCACCCACTGCAAAAGCTTGGAGCCAATCCCTAATCCCTGGTATGCCTTGAGTACTGAGAAAGACTCCAAGTACACGGCATTCGGGATGATCTTCGAGCTCAACTGGGTGAAGTTGGCAACCTCGAACGTTGGGATGTTATGCGACGAGTTTACAAGCTTGCCCTTGATCTCCCCCACTGGGAGTTCACTGTAGAATGCAAGCTTGACCACTTGATTACTCTCAAGCGTGTCTCTATACCACGACTCCGGATAGCTCGTGGGCAATGTGACTTCGATGAGCTTCTTGAACGTGCCCAAGTTGTTTGCCGTTAAATCGTCTAGCGTGATTATATCTCTGCCCATTTTTTTTGATTGAAAGTTGTTTTGGTGAAGGTATGATGGATGCACAATCTGTGAAAAATATGCGGTAGTGTATCCACAACTTCAGATTCTAGTTGTGTGCGAAACTGGTCGCAGTTACGCACAAATTGCAAAAACAAACGTAGATTTTTATACTAGCTAGGCTACCAATTCGTTAAATTCCACTTCAACTTCGAAAATTCCCGCGTTCAGTGCAGACAACTGCAAAGTTTCAGGCGTGTAGCCGTCGCTCATGAAAAATGTGTTGGTCAAAGTACTTGCACCATCATTGAGGTACACCTCCAAGATGTTCTTGTCGACAACGCCGTAAATTTTGTAGATGGGCAAATCGTTGTCGTCGTAACTCGAGGGGTCGACGTATGCAGACGTTTTGTCGGTGAAATAAGGGTTCTTGTTGAATGTGTTGTCTATGCCTCTGTCGACATAGAATGCAGCTCCATCAACGTCGTAACCCAATCTCACACTCTGGGTTTTTCCTCCCACTTTATTTGAAACGATCTCGAGCTCAAGTCTCTTGAGGTCTGCGGTGGATGAGTGGACTTTGAAGGTAACCTCAAACTCAAGCACACTCGATTTATTGGAGGTGGCGCTGATGGTCGAGTTGTCACCCATAACGCAGGACGACACACTTGTCAATGTTGTTCTAGTCACCGATGCACCCACCACGGGTTTCTGGATCAAAGACAAAATCTCTGTCTCTGGGTTGATGGCGACGTTCGCCAACGTCAACTGACGCACCAAGGACATCGAGCTTCTCCAGGATTTGGTTGGCACTTTGTTCGCATACTGCCAGTTAGATGCCCACGCAATGCCATACACCCCCATATCGTGAGGCACATCGCTGAAAGTCTGGAACGCGTAGAAGTCCTTACCGAAGTCCTGGAGCCTTGTTTGAGTGTCATCGGGTACAAATGTGTACCCGTCGAACTCGCCCACAAAGTACTGGTTGGCAGACCCTCCCAAGGGCAGGCCTGGATTGATTGCCAAAAACATCACCCATTTCGTGGCAGTAGAGTTCTCAATGGGCACCTCGATGAGTCCTGGGCACTCATACTGGAAGCCGTAGATCCCCGAGGAGAAGTTCGAGTGCAAGGTCCAGGACTTCAAGTCGGGCGAGCCGAAGATCTGGATCTTGAACTCCTGACTCTTCGCAGCGACCATGATCCACTCCTCAGTAGGCTGGTGCCAGAACACCTTGGGATCGCGGAACTGCGTGGAGTTCACGTCCAACACCGGGTTCTGCTTGTACTTGGTGAATGTGTATCCTCCATCAAGAGAGTAGGCGAGGTCCTGGGTCTGTTTCTCCGCCGTGTTCAACGTGTAGATCGCCACCACCCTCTTGTCTGGGCTCACACTGTCGTCGAAAAACCCACTGGTGTTGTTGCGGTCAATGACGGCACTTCCAGAGAAGATTCCCTCGTCAGCGTTTTCTGGCGCCAATGCAGGTGCATGCTCCTCCCACACGGACAAATCCTCGGAAGTTGCGTGCCCCCAGTATGGTTCCCCCCACACAGTAGCGTTTGGATTGTACTGGAAGTACAAGTGCCAGATCTTCGCCTCCTCATCGTAGAAGAGTCCATTGGGGTCGTTCATCCACCCATGCTGGGGTGTAAAGTGAAGTTCAGGTCTATTGTCGTCATCCAAGAGTTCAGTTTCCCTCTTCCGAATTGGGATTCTCAGAGCCAATGCTTGTTGCACAAGTAGCAAGAACGGCACGATAATAATTGGGATCATCATGATGCTGGTTTTGAAGTGGCCCAACACATCGGGGAGCCCCCCTATATATAGGAAGTTGTCCATGCCGGTTAAGAGGGTAAAAGTTGCACCAGAATCTCACCTGAACTCAACATTCCCTTCCAAAGAGTCATGTACTTATTGATCAGGCTGCACCCCGTATTTCGCAAAGTTTAAGGTGCGCGGAAAAACCTCGGAACAACTGAAATTCCACTGCAGCACGCTATTTAGCCAATAGAATCAGCCACGTCGAAAGAGGCTCATGAAATTGAATGACCCGAATCTCAATAATGGCATTTTTCCGGGATAATAATGTTCAAAACTGCGAATTTTGGAATGTTCTACCGGGATGTTGGGTAGCGCATGCCATGCAGCAAGCCATTAGTCCACTCTAAAATCTTGGCCCCGGAAAAATTACTACATTTCAAGTGCAGGGACAGTCACCGTCATAGCGGGGAAGCGTTGGGCAAGCTCGCAAATATACGCAAATATTACCAAATGTATAGTGGTATCTGTTGTTTGCTACTGCAGCCAAGCACTGGGGACATGAGTATTGTGTACCTTATTGCGGGGGGACTTCCCAAGCGAATGCGAGCATCCGGTCGTATGGTGACGCAGATCATGTGACCGGCCCCACTGTACCTGGTGACAATTACGCCGCTCTTCACAGGTTCTAAACGAGGACTCTGGCCATCTACAGTTGTAACTCATCACCACTGAAAAAGACCTCGCAATGATCACTACAATCCTAATTTTCCTTGTCGTTGCCTACTTTGTGAAGTCCTTGGTCTCGGATATCGTCTCGAATCCATTGCCAGCACAAAGCAACGAGCCCCCAGTGCAAACCAGGTTTGTGCCCAAGACATTAACCAAATACAACGGCACCACCGACCCTAAGGTTTATCTTGGCATCAAGGGGGTTGTTTACGATGTCACCAACGGCAAGACGTTCTATGGTCCTGGCGGTCCTTATGAGAATTTTGCAGGCAGAGACGCCTCTAGAGGATTGGCCCTCAATTCGTTTGATCCATCTGTTCTCACGCCCATCGACCAGCCATTGGACACGTTGGAAGACTTGAACGCGGAAGAAAAGGAGTCTTTGGACAATTGGGAGAGCCACTTCGACGCAAAGTACAAAGTGGTTGGCACTTTGCACAACCCGGAGGATTTGGCCAAATTGGAGGCATCGGAGAAGTGAGTGGGAGAACTCTAAGTTTCAATATGCCCTGGGATCAACGCAACTGATCCAACCTATGTTGTGCTTGGGATGAGCCTGGAGGTTAAATCTGTACACAGTGCAATTGCTACTGGGCCACTCGAGGACCAAAACTAATGTGGCTGACAAGAATATGCATGCCAGTGGATATATAATATATGAAATGTTTAACATTTTTCATCCTCTTCTTATCCAGGGGTGTTGTAGCTGTAGTCCTAATCTTGTATGGCCCAAAGGCTGCGTATGTACTGGTGCACTATGCTCACTAAAAAAATGTCATACATTGAAATTGCACTTTTCTACTCACGAGCACCACCTCCAGAGGCTGCATCATTTGAGACCATGAGTTACCGTGGAAGAGGCAGAGGCGGCTTCAATAACAACAACAATTCCAACCGAAACACTTCTCAGCAGTTCGGAGCAGAACAGCCTTCCACTGAAGTGGAGATTTTTGGATGGAACGGCTCAACGCCTGGTGAGTGCATCGCTTTCATCAGCAGAAAGTGCAAGATTAGCGTCAAGAACTACACAGTCAACAACGTGAACGGAGCGTTGCGTGGGTTTGTCCGGTCAGATAGCGAGGCCAACGATTTGCTCCAGTGGTCGGGCGTCAGATTTGCTGGCAACCCATTGAAGATTTCCAAAGTCAGCAATGGAGGTTTCGGTAATGGGAACCAAGTTTCACCAGGGCCCGGGGAAAATACCATAGATACCTTGACGATGTTCCTCAAGTCACGGTACGATCCTCAGAATATGCTCTTGAATCTCAGCGCTGTCCAGCAAGATCCAACTTTGTCTGCCAAAGGCTTCTTTGGCACCATTTCCACATCGTCGAAGTTTTTCCCTGCGCTCATGAAGATTGCTAGCGACTTGAAGTTGAATGTAACCAGCGCTGACCTCTCGAACAACAACTTGAGTGACTTGACCACTGTGTCTACATTGGCACAGACATTTCCATCTTTGCAAAACTTGTCATTGCAAAATAACAAGTTCACGAGAATAAAAGCGTTTGACATTTGGAAGAAGAAGTTGAACTTCTTGCGCGAGTTGATTCTCACTGGCAACCCGATGGTCAACACAAACGATGCCACCACGGCCCTCAATATCAAGTTGGAGTTGTTGAAAGTGTTCCCCAGATTGGTTGTGTTGAACGGAGAAATTGTGAGGAACGAGCAGGCGCTCATTTCCAACTTGAGCTTCCTGTTTAAGGACCCAGTGCCCATGTTCTTCCAGGATAGCGAGATCCAGAATCTCTCCACCAACTTCATCACCAACTTTTACAACTTGTGGGACTCCAACAGAGCCGATCTAATGGTTTTGTACCAAGCAGAATCTCAGTTCTCGTTGCAGGTTGACTCGACGCTGCCCCACACTTTGGACAACAAGCCACAACCTGACTTCTCGTACTACCTCCCACTGTCGAGAAACTTGACCAGAGTATCCTCAGTGAAGGCGCGAATGACCAGAGTGAGCAAGGGCCAGGAACAGATATACAAGACATTCACACAATTGCCCGGCACCAGACATGATTTGATGCTGAAGCCTGATAACTATTGCATGGAGAGCTACCGCTTGGCTCCACTTGGGGCGATCTGCATCACTCTACATGGCTCCTTCGAAGAAACTGCCCAGCCGACAAACTTGGAGCATATGAACCAGCTGTCTGGAATGGGCAGAAACAAGTACGCGTACCTGCAGAAGCTGAAGTCTGTATTGGGCTCCAAGAGCTTCGACAGAACGTTCATTGTTATCCCTGGACCAAACGCCGGTATGATTGTTGCCAGTGACTTGCTTTGCATTAGAGCGGAGGCCGACGCGGATGCGTTCAGACCATCCGCCGTGCCGGTGGCTATCCCAACTCCAACGCCCTCTCCAGCACCAGTGAATCCTGTTGCTGGCAATTTTGGCACTCCCGGAAACCAATCACAGTTCAATACTCCGCCACCTCAGATGCCGTCACCCACTGCAGCCGATTTGCCTGCCGAAGTTAAGGCAGGGTTGAATCCAATGCAACAGGAAATGCTTGTTAAGGTGCTTCTAGAGACAAAACTCACCATCCAGTATGGAGTCATGCTTTGTCAACAGAGCAATTGGGACTACCAGCAGTGCATCATCAACTTTAAAAACTCGGCTGCGTCGTTGCCTCGGGATGCATTCACCGCTTGAAAGATATATACGTCGTAATACACGTTGAAAAATACGGACTGCGTTTCCAGATCCGTCGTGCACCTCTTATCAACTATGTAGTACAGGTTTCGCAAACTATGTGCGACGTAGCCGTACTTGAGGATACCCCACGACAATGCCACAGAAAAAATGAAGACCACATATAACATTGCCATGGTCACCGACTTCTTCTACCCACAGCCAGGAGGAGTCGAGTTCCACGTCTACCACCTATCCCAAAAGCTTATTGACTTGGGCCATTCCGTCATCATCATCACTCACGACTACGGCAACAGATCAGGCATCAGAATGCTAACAAATGGCCTCAGAGTATACTACGTGCCCCACATCCAAGTGTATCGAAGCTCGACGGTGCCGTCCGTATTTGCAGAGTTTGCTGTTTTCCGAAATATCTTCATCCGTGAGCAAATCGATATCGTACATGGCCACGGCTCCCTTTCCAGCATGGGCGGTGAAGCGATCCTACACGGGCGAACTATGGGACTTAAAGCAGTGTTGACCGACCACTCGCTCTTTGGTTTCACTGACGTGGGATCCATTTTCGGCAATAAGCTCCTCAAGTTCACCTTGAGTGACGCCAGCCATGTGATCTGTGTATCGAACACTTGCAAAGAGAACACCGTTCTACGAGCGTCTCTAGACCCATTGAACGTCTCGGTGATACCGAACGCAGTGGTTCTGGAGGATTTTGCCCCTGATCACTCCAAGCCCAAGCACAGATCAAGGCTCACCATCGTTGTCATATCTCGACTTTTCCCCAACAAGGGAGCGGACCTACTCACTGCTATCATCCCTCGAATCTGTAAAGCCAGGCCCGAGGTTGATTTCCTCATCGCCGGAGATGGTCCAAAGTTTCTTGATTTGGAGCAAATGAGAGAACGATACTCTCTACAAGAAAGAGTGGTACTAATTGGAGCTGTCAAGCACGAAAAAGTCAGAGATGTCATGGTGCGCGGAGATATCTATCTACATCCATCGTTGACCGAAGCGTTTGGCACAGTAATAGTCGAGGCTGCCTCGTGTGGGTTATACGTTGTTACTACGAAAGTTGGAGGTATCCCTGAAGTGCTTCCACAACATATGACAAGCTTTGCCAACCCCGAGGAAGACTCCTTGGTCGAAGCTACGCTAGGCGCTGTTGACTTGATTAACTCAGGAGAAATTGACACTTCTACATTCCACGATGAAGTGGCCAAGATGTACAGCTGGGAGAACATTGCCAAACGAACGGAGAACGTCTACCATTCCTTGAATTACCGCAGGATCAACAATCCGCTTTTGAAACGACTCAAGAAGTATTACTTCTGCGGGGCTATCGCAGGTAAGCTTTTCTGCGTCTGCGTTATCCTTGACATCTTCATCCTTGCCGTTCTTGAGTATTTCTACCCAAGGCAGAATATTGACCTAGCCACTAAATGGCCCAAGAAGAAAGGTAAGAAGGCAGAGCACTAATTACACAGCATTAATAACCAAATCGGTAAACAATTCGAACTAGATTCCGACCCCAGCCGGTGTAGTTGCTCCATTCAATATGTGTTGCAGAAGCCTTGATGCATGCCTCCGCACGTCACGAGCTCTCGATTCAAAAGATGAAGGCACCTGAATTTGCTTGAAATTGAAGTCAGGAATGAGCGGTTGTGCCAACCAATCGAGAGACGGGTCCCATCCACGAGTCCGATCAGAAACGGAGATCATTTTCCTCAACAAGGTGAGCTCATCCAAAAGTGCCATTTCTTTGGTGTAGCCCTTTCTGGACTTGAGATCTTCAAACATGCGAGTCATATTTTGATCCCTCAGGGCATTCAGCTCAAGGA
Source organism: Sungouiella dosseyi (assembly GCA_030573325.1). Taxonomy (NCBI): domain Eukaryota; kingdom Fungi; phylum Ascomycota; class Pichiomycetes; order Serinales; family Metschnikowiaceae; genus Sungouiella; species Sungouiella dosseyi. The sequence continues at coordinate 233,361 of JAJMDA010000004.1, forward strand.
GGTGCTGCAATTCATCTTCTAGGACTTTTTGAGCTCTCAAAGACTCTGCATTCTTCTCCTCTAGTTGTTTGAGTTCGGTCTTTGTTTGCTGTAATTGGCGATGCAATTCTGAAATCTTGAGAGACTTGCCCTCGATCGTGGCGCTCATATTCTTCTCCACAAGATCCAATTTGAGCTTTAGATCTCCAATAACTCTATCCTTCTCAGCATCATTTGGAAGAGCCCGCTTGTCGTTCAATGTCGAGCGAGTTTTACCTTTAAAATGCTCAAATATTGACTGATGCTCGCTGAGTTCCAATGGCTCCAATGATATTTCTTGAAGAATTTGCGAGATCTTCAGAGTATACTCGTGCAAATCATTGTAACTTATGTTGTCCTTGATGATGATTTCCATCGCTTCGGAAGACATTTCGCTGTCTGCAATCAAGCTCGTTAGACAAGACTCCAAATGTTTGCTCAAAATTGGAAAGTCATAGTTCTTGATCGAGGGAAGTCCAAAACCTTTAGCGTTGGCGATGTTCCTAAAAGCTGTATCAGTTTGCTGAAGTAAGAAGTCAGATTGGTCTTTTAGCTTTTTCAAATGTGTCAAAATATTGAACTCCTCCAAGTCATTTGGAATATGCTGCAATATTGCACCACTTAGCGCATTTGAGCTCCACATAGCCTGCGCAATCTTAGAAAGATTGTAATAGGATATGGTCTGCGGGAGTTTTGCTGAACTTGAGAAGTTTTGTAATATAGCAAGATGAGAGTGCAATGACTTCTTAGCTGTGGAATCAGCGAGATGCAGCCTTTCAAACTCTTTCCTGAGAAAACTTTGCAATGTGATGAGCTGTCTATCCAAAATTCCCAAGTCAATGGCCGAGTTCTCGAACTCGTACGTGAGATGGTATCCAACTGCACTCAAACACAAATTAATTGCCTGGATATGACAAAGGATTTCTGTATTTTCTCCGACCTTGTGCGATTCGGTCATCCATGAGGAAATTTCAGACGTGATTGAACTTGCAATTTTAAGATTTCGCAAGGCAGAGAATAGCGACTCAAACTCTAGGGGAGCAACCAAGGAATCAAATTCAAAAAGTGCGCCGAGAGAATGCTCATTAACTCTTGAATTTATTTGGTAATTTTCAAGCTCGACGGAGAGCTTCTTTATCTCGAGATTTAGCACTGCTAATTTCTCGTTTTCATTAGTGTTTGGAATTCCAAATCGCCCGTCTGTCGTTGCCAGCTCCAAACGTTCTTGCAGTTGCCTTGATTTAGCCATTTCCTCTTCAACACGGGCCCCTTCGAGCTTTATCTGTTGGAGAAGATCATCGATCTGAGATTTGAGGTCTAGCTCGACCTTACGCAGATTCTCCTCGAGAGATTTGTCGATTTCATGGATCTCTTGCAATTCATTCACCGTCTCTGTGAGTTCTGCATTTCTGACGTTCAAATTCTCAATCTCGCTCGTGAGACGTTCGATTATCAGATCCAGCTCAGCTACCGATTCCAATTGTTCTTGAAGGTGGGAAATTGTAGTCTCTGCGTCCTGCAATTTTTTTTGAGTTATCTCGAGACTCTTCTGTAGCTCTTTCGAGTTAGCATTATTGCTGTTGAGTGTCTCAATCTCATTGGTAAAGTTCTTCTCTTTCTCACTGAAGATTGATTTGAGAGAAGACACCGCAAGTTCAAGTTTCTTGTTATGTTGAAGAAGCAACAGGTAATCCTCGGGAGAAAATGACTCAGAGCGTCCCATTTGTTTTTCGACCGCTGCCTCGAGATCCTTGTGAAGTTCCAGCTCCTCGCGAAGAATCTCGTAGTCGGCCTCCAAATCATTGTACTTCGATTGAAGTTGCTCAAGTTCATGGGACAATTGTGAATTATGAGTCTTCAAATAGTCACTATCAACGCTGATCTCCTCTGCCCGCGCTTCTAATTCTTCGATCTGGTCTGTCTTTTGTTGAAGTTTCTTCTTGCAGTCATCAATCTCCTGCCTTGCAGCTCGTAGTTTGACTTGAAGCTTTTCAACCACATGATGAACCTCCAGCACACGCTGCCCAGAGTCTTTTGATTCGTTGTTGAGCATACTGGGTCTCACGAAGACTCCATAATTGCCCTGCTTTCGGCAGCGGAAGTACCTAACTTCATTGAGCGATCCGTCGTTCTTGCCTGCCACATTATCCAACTCAACACCCACCCACTCCCCAGCTGCGAACTCTGTGGCTCCGAGGAATCGAATAGTGCCGGGCTCTCCCTTCACGGAGACTTTCTGACCAATCTTGAGCTTGTCCATATCTCGCGTTTAATGTGAAGATCTGGAAAGGGAAGGAGAAAGTGCCTCGAGCGTAGTATTCGAGACAATCTTGGAATGACGCCAGCTCAATTGAGCATATGCGAGCGATATGGAAAGGATATTTGGAGTATGTCTCTGTTGATCAGACTGCCAATAGTTCACCCTAGTCCAGGACAGCTGCAGGTATATGAACGGCCAAATGAAAATGCAATGGCGAAGCTGAATCAAGATCTCGCTCCGCAAAAGTAGCAAATTGAAACCACTGAAGATTGGCTTGGATCAAGTGTGCTAAGATGCGCTATCCGGTGCTAATTGCATCTGCCAGTATCTACGCGCGTATACACCGTTAGTTAGGTGCTCTGCACTTGGCGGACGGGCTAACTCGTGCACAAACTCAGCCAAAGATCAACATTGTTAATTAAAAAATTACCAAGCTACTTCTTGAGGTGCTGCAAACCATCGAAGCCCTCTTCAATTGCAAAATTATCTGATTTTCGGCGCTAGTGAACGGACACTCTCACCCGGCTAGTAGTGCGAACTTCGAGCCCCATACTAAGTCAAACACCGCGCACAATAAACAGATCAGACTGTCGAGAAATTCCACAACCATCACAATGTCTGCACCAGGAGCGGCGAACAGCAGTCAGAAAAAGGGATTGGGCAACTTGAAGGCCGAGCTTCTCAATGAGCAGAAGCAGGAAATTAGAGAAGCGTTCTCGTTGTTCGACATGAACAATGACGGGTTGTTAGACTACCACGAATTGAAAGTGGCTCTTCGGGCGTTGGGGTTCGACTTGTCCAAGAGGGAGGTGTTGAATATCATTCATGAGTATGACACCGACGACCGGAACTTGATCTCCTACGAGAATTTCTTCCATGCTGGTATGTTTTGAACAACGGTTTTGTGAACACGCGGGCGTCAACAAGAATACTAACACATGCAGTGGGTGAAAGAATTGTCAACAGAGACCCTATGGAAGAGATCAGAAGGGCGTTCAAGCTTTTCGACGACGACAACACCGGAAAGATCAGTTTCCGCAACTTGAAACGTGTTGCCCGAGAGTTGGGCGAGAACTTGTCAGACGAAGAGCTACGGGCCATGATTGATGAGTTTGATTTGGACGAGGACGGAGAGAGTATGTACTTATTATTTTTTTCTACGGGGGTTTCCATCATGGATTATACTAACATTCAGTCAACGAACAGGAGTTCATTAACATTTGCACGGAATAGTGCACCATATAGGAAAAGGAATTGTAATATATAACTAGGAAAGACGCCGAAAAGTCTCAATGATTGTTCAATTTTGGTTACATGGTCCTTTGATGGGTACTTGTCTGTAGGTAGTAACCCGTCAGTCACGTGCGCAAAGTAGTGTACATCCGCAACTGAATTTTTCGTAAGATATTCCTCTAGTCAAAACCAAGGCCAACACCATGTCGTGGAACACTGCTAAGAAGAGGTTCCAAAGGGACTTGGACAAGTACCCGGAGCTCATTCGTGAGGTGCTTTTGAAGAAAACCAATAAATTCAACTTGCCCACCTTTGAGTCGACCAACTACGTGCCAAAGCAAGACAGAAAGACAAAATTGGAAGATGTGGGACTCGCAACCGGAGACATGGTCTACGTGACCGAGGGAGAGCACAAGGGCAAGATTAGCTCAGTTCTTCAGTACTCGCTGGAGTCTGACAGTGTTATTTTGACCGACGTTTTGTCGAAGAGAATCATTCCAAAAGCATGGTGGATCCAGAACCAAACAAGCCATGTGATGGACTACCCGCTGAGTATCCCAAGAGGTAACGTCAAGTTGGCAGCCAAGGACAGAGATGACACGGGCAAAGTCTCGTACGTCGTGGCCGACGAGGTTGTTTTGAAAGAAAAATACTATGACGACAGATATAAGAGATGGTTGCCCAAGAGATTTGTCAAGCACCACGAGACTATCGAGATCCCATGGCCCAAGCCTCCAACTGATATCGAAGACGACGCCATCTCGACCACTGCCGATGCAGTGTTCACGAAAACTTATGAGGATCAGACTGTGGCCAAGTCTCCACTCCCTCTGGGCGTGTTGGCCGAGCTCAGAAACCCATACTCTTCATACAAGAAGAAGACGCTCACAGAAGTGCAGGCCAGAAAACTCACTGCACCAAAAATGCCTTTGAGCACAGAGCAAAAGATCTATTTGGCCAAGAAAGCTCAACAACCAGAGAAGAAGCTCGAGCCATTATCTGAGGAGGTCAAGGACTTCATCGGTACTAAGATTGCTGAGCACCTTTCCAAGATCGAAAACCCCGCAATGTTGACTCATTTGGAAGGGTTGTCGAAGTCGACGATTCCTGACTTTGAAAAGACCATGAAGAAGATCTCGGAAAGCGAGAAGTAGCGGAGCATAGAGAACCTGTACATATAGAACTGATTACGTATCGCCTCGTGTCGTAGCATGTTTCTATTTGCGAATCTGATTACAACTTCTCGTAATCCAACTTTCCCTCCAACTTCTTGACATCTGCAACCTTTCTCACTGCCTTCATCAAATCATTTTGAATAATGTAGTCTCTCTCATCTCTGATGGCGAAGAATCCTGCTTCAGTGACAACATTTCGGATGTCAGCACCATTGAAACCGTCACTCATCTTCACGGCAGCCTCAAAATCGAATTCTCCTTGTTTGGCAACCTTGGCCGTGTGGATCTTGAACACCTCCAAACGCCCTGCCTCATTGGGCAAGCCGATTTCGATTTTTCTGTCCAATCTTCCTGCTCTCAACAATGCTGGGTCAAGTGTGTCGGGTCTGTTGGTGGCCATAATGACCTTAGTCTGGCCCAAGGTGTCGAATCCGTCCATTTGGTTCAACAACTCCATCAACGTTCTCTGAATTTCACGGTCAGCAGACGTACCCTCACTGAATCTTCTGCCACCAATGGCATCAATCTCATCCATGAAAATGATACATGGTTCGTGTTCTCTAGCGTAGGAGAACATCTCTCTGATCAATCTTGCAGATTCACCAATGTACTTGTCGACAATGGCTGATGCTGGAGAAAAGATGAAGTTGGCGCCAATTGTGGCAGCAACCGCCTTGGCCAACAATGTTTTACCAGTACCTGGGGGACCGTACAACAAAACACCTTTTGGAGGCTTGATGCCCACACGTGTAAACAATTCTGGGTTCTTCAAAGGCAATTCAATCACCTCACGCAATTCTCTGATTTGCTCTGTCAATCCACCAATCCCATTGAACGAGATTTCGCCTGGCTCGAAGGTCGTCATGTTATAGACCAAGGGGTCGACTTCTCTGGGCAAGATTCTCATGATGGTCAACGTGGTCATATCCAATGAAACACGCACGCCGTTCTTCAAGTTTTCTTTCTTGATTGTGTTTCGGCACCCAACAATATAACGAGGACCACTAGACGCCTTCACGATGTACGTCTCGTCGGTCAATTGCTTCAACACCTCACCGACAATTTGCCCGACGGACTGCAACGCCTTGATGTCGTTCTCGGTCTTATCGTATGTTTTCTCCAAATCACGCATGCTCAACCGCATCTCCTTTAGCCTGGCGTCCCACTTTCTGTGCTCGATCAACTTCTCCTTGAACTTCGACAACGCCTTTGTTCTTTCTTGATCTTCGGGCGATACCTCAGCAGGAGGAGGCTGTGTCGCATTGTTATTTGATTCTTCGCCTTGCAAAGCAGCCAAAAGCGGGTCGTTTTCTTCACTCATTGATGGCTGGTTGTTAAACAGTTAGTTGCCACTTAGAACGGTCGAGTCTCGATACCTTGTGTGCACGCCAACACACCTACCACCCCAGGCGCCTGCTGTGCCGTGTGCAGTCACGTGGCTGGGAAAAAAAATACTCTATGAATCATTAGAACACATTTGTCTAAGTTACTGAGCCCAAAATGGAGTTTCACGCGGTCGTTCTATGTGGCCCAGGTAAGCAGCTCACTCCTTTCTCGAAGGAAAGGTCAACGGGGATGCCCAAGGCTCTTTTACCCGTTGCGAACCGACCCATGGTTGAGTATGTGCTAGACTGGTGTGAAAAGGCATTTTTCCCGAAAGTGACGTTGGTGTGTGATGATGAGTCTCATGATGCAATCTCAGAGGCATTGGAAGCGTACAAGACCAGGAAGTCGGGCAAAACCGCTGAAAGTGACCCCTTGAATTCGGACACCATTCAGTTCACGGAGTCCATCGATGTGATCTCAGTGAACACCACCTCGAGCGGGCAAGTGTTGCAGCACTTGTTGAAGAAAAACCTCCTCAAACCATACCAGCATCTCGCTCTTCTCCCGTGCGATTTCGTTACCGATTTGCCCCCACAGGTGTTGATCGAAGCCTACAGAAGCAGGCAGGACTCGGACGTTGGGTTGGCAGTGAGTTACAAGAACCAGTTGGAGATCGAAGACAAGAAAAACAGAATTTTCCCAAAGAACTTCACGATCTACACGGATTTGCCCAACGGCGATGCTCAGATGTTGGATTACTACTCCACGGAGGACGTTGAGTTTCACAAGGCAATCAAGATCAGAACGCAGATGGTGTGGAACTACCCCAACTCCACCGTGAGCACAAAGCTCTTGAACTCTTCCATCTTCTTCGGTGACGGGAAAAGAATCTCTGAGATTTTTGAAGAGAACAAAGACAGATTTACCGATGCATACTTTGCCTCGCGTCCACTTATCAAGGTCATCAGAGACTTGGCTCGTAAACCATGGCAGAGCATAAATCATGATTCCACCATCGGTTTCATGAAAGTGCCGGAGCAAGCCATCTTCATTCGGTCTAATAACTTGCCTGTTCTCTTAGAGGCCAACAGGTACTATTTGAAATTGCAGGCCAGAGAAAACGCAGGGAAACCATCTGCTCCTAAGGAAAAGACAGCTGCTAATGTTGGTGCAGACGCTATGGTTGGTCAAGGTACCACATTGGGAGAAAAAACTAATGTGAAGCGCACGGTTATCGGATCCAACTGTGTCATTGGTAAACGAGTGAAGTTGACCGGCTCGATCATTTTGGATAACGCCGTCATCGAGGATGATCTGCAGTTGGAAAACAGCATCATTGGCCAAAACGCCATCATTCGCAGCAAGTCGAAATTGACGAATTGTTTTGTGGAGTCGACGAACGAGGTGGCGAAGGGAACGCTTTCTAAGGGTGATACCTTGTTGTGCTTGACTTTGGAAGGTTTGGTGGAGTCGGACTCTGCAGAGGATTCGTCCAGTTCTCTGGAAGAGTCTACCGATGACGACTACGATAATTACGAGGATGAGTACGCAGACAACTCGGATGACTTGTTCGGATACTAGCTATAGAGGTAGCCAATGCATATAATGACAAAATGATGCTGATGATGCTGATGCTGATGCTAATGCTGATGATGCTGTAACGATAGAGGATGCAAAAAAAACATGTGAAGAGAGTTCTAGTCGTTGTCACTAGGAGGCTCTCTGCGCCTTCTCTTACCCGCGTCATGCAAGATTTGTAGTGCTCTTCTCTTTTTCGTCTCAACATCTTCGTCGGCTGCATCACTGTCGTAGTCGGACAGACCACTATTGTCTGGGGCATTCACGAGCGTTCTTCTTGTCCTACTGCCGTCTGCCTTCATTTTGGATCTCTTGTAGGTGACCGAAAACGGCGATAGCGTCGGGCGGAAGTGCAAATTGGAGCTGAGCTCCAGCGGGAGCATGAACTCGTAGTCGGTTGGGATGCGGAACTCGGTTGGCTCCAGATCCAACAGGTCAGCAGCGCTCCCGGCAGCGTCTTTGTCCTTGTTGTTGTATAAGTTGATCACCTCGGCTCTTTTCGTAAGCGCCCAGTTCTCGATATCCTCCCCGTTTGCGATCACGTCGAGCAAGTCGTCTAGACACTCCAAGTATCCCTTGTTCATGGCGAGCTCATTTGAGTTGCTTCCTAATCTGTAGAGTGAAGCGACTGCTTTGGCGGCATTGGCAAACTCAAGTTTGCCGGACTTGCCGTCGCCGTTACTGCCTGAAACGTTGTATAAGGAGGCCACCGATTTGGCGGCGTTTTTGAATTCATCGGTTAAGTCTTTATTGAGATCGGCCACCGAGATTTGCTCCAACGTATTTGTTGGAGGGAGGTTGTTGGATAAGTTCGACAAATCCATGTTGCAAATACGTTCCTTCTTGGTGCACGGGGTGTTTGTGTTCGAAAGGTAGCTGTTCTTTTTAGTCTCTGTTGCGCTCATTGAGTGTGGTTTGAAATGCACCCTCGTATGTGGGCTAGATTCCCGCGCTGAGGTCATGTGCCAGACCCCGGAATTGCATATCTAGAGAACAAATCACCAAGATCTCCGTCTAAAACACGATCCCACAAACAAGAATGGTGAAGTCGACGTTGATCTACCGTTACGATGGTACGTTTTTTCGAGCATGATTGGACGTCACGAGCATGTTCCTAAATCTAAGGTTGTACCCTGTTACTGCCGGGAGTGACCACCAATTTCATCCATACTGACACCTCCAGCACTCCCACTCTGTGGATCAGTGGACGATTCTGCCGACCAAGGCTTGAATGAACAGAAGAAGAAATGTAAAATCATCATCAGCAGAATCACGCCAAACTCGGAGCCCCAGGCCACCATCGAGTCGGGTAGCTACAATATCCACTATTTGATTCTGAACAGCATCATATACTTGACCATCTGCGAAAAGTCATATCCACGGAAGTTGGCGTTTCTGTACTTGCTGGAGGTCAGTAATGAATTTGAGCATTCACATGGACGAGAGGCATTGAGCAGCACCGCCAGACCTTTTGGGTTTAGCTCATTTGACAATTTCCTCGGCAAGACAAAAAAAATCTACCAGGACCGAAGGGCTCAGTCCAACCTCGACAAGCTCAACACAGACTTGGCCGACGTCAAGAAGGTGATGACGAAAAACATCGAAGACTTGTTGTACAGAGGAGATTCCTTGGACAAGATGAGCGACTTGTCGTCTTCGTTGCGAAATGACTCAATCAAGTACCGCAAGAAGGCGCAAAGAATCAATCTAGAGGCGTTGATCAAGCAGTACATCCCAATAGTAGGTGCTGGCTTGTTTGTGGTGTTTTTGGTGTGGTTCATGTTCCTCCGCAGGTAACCCTAGATTTTTCTTCCAAATACTCCGTGTCAGCATGGGCATTGCATCATCTGCGTGCAACCATGCCCAAATTTGTTATAATACTATCCAAGCTCAATATCTTTGCTGTAGGTGTAGTTGTCTTATCTTGCAGATCATGAACCCCAGTGCGCGATCAGTGTAAATTGATCGACTAAACTACTTGTATGACATGAGCAACCCAGACCATGGCACGCACGACATCTTACCGCTCCAAGCTCCGCCGTTGCAGTCCAAGAAATCGTCCCACAGTCTTCTAAATCCTGGCTCCCATTTAAGCGGGAGACTTTCCCCCACATTCGCTGCAGATGCTACTACAGCGGTAACTTTGGAGAACGTCGACCAGGCAGAGTTGGCGAACGGAACCGAGGCAGAGAGAGACCAACAATTGCATCCGGTGGCACTGAGCCGATTTTCTATGGTTAGCAATGACACTGCTGACCCTGGACCTAGCTCTGGTGACGAGGATGACATTGGGGAAGCGGAGGAAGGTAACCTTACAAATATGCTTCAGGGGCTCATGGTCAAAGATATAAATCGTGTCCGGGAGCAGGGCGTGGCATCCTTGACTAACTTCAACATATTCTCCGACGACACCACCGCATTCGATGAGGCGTTTGTGAAAGACAAGATCATCCTCGACAAGGAGGATGGGGCCGACATTTTCCATGGCAAGCTCAAGCAGTTTTTCATATTTTCGATGGCTGGCAAACCCATCTACTCAATGAATGGCTCAGAAGATAAGATCTTGGGCTACATGGGCCTCTTGACCACCATCATCAGCACATTCCAAGAAAGCATGAAGACAGAGTTCCACCACATATCCCAGGACGGGTTTCGGATGGTAGTATTGAACAAGAACCCCATTTTGCTAGTGGCAATGTCGAAGATCCCCCAGGAGTTGGTGCCTTCGACGGGTGCAGATGACTCTCTAAACATTATCGAGAATCAATTGAAGATTCTCTATAACTATCTACTAGCGGTGCTCTCCAAGCCCGTAATCACCAAGAACTTCGAAAAGGGGATGAACTTCGACCTTCGACGCATTTTGACAGCACAAGATACTCATATGCTCGATAGTCTAAGCATGTCATTGACATATGGATTCAGTGTGACCGATGACGACAAATATCAGTTGCAGGGGGCATACTATGTCAGCTCAATCTTGAACAACGCTCTTCAATGTGCCAAAATAACCAACACGTCTCGATCCAAACTTAATTCAATTCTACTACTGTGCAAGAAATTGAAGTATAAGGACGATTCGTCAGATACGAAATCTACAATGCTGGCGTTGAAGAACGGAGAGATTCCTAAAGCAATTGCTGGTGATTTGCTTTTTGGATTACTTATTCTCGATGACAAGATCATCAATTATATGAAACCGCGGAATCATGCTTTGACTAATGAGGATCTCCACACTCTCTTGTCAACATTGTCAGCGTCGTACAAGGCGGTCGATCAAGAAATTTCGGCAGAATTGTGGATCCCGTTGTGCATGCCCAACTTTAATAGCTCGGGGTTCTTATACCTGTTTGTCAAAAAGTTCAAGCTCGAAGGATGCGCAAAGCCCATTACAATTGCCTTACTAAGCAGCAACAAAAACAGCTTTTACGAAATGAAGGAGGTTGCCGAATACATTATTCAGAAGATTGTGAAGAAAGAAGCGTTCGCCAAGACTTTGGCCATTGAGCTTTCGTTGTCTGGAAATCTGGATGAGATCTTGAAGCAGTTGAATATCACTGATATCAAGCACTTCATTGTCAAGCGCAAGTCTTACAACCAGGTGTACATGGACGAAGTCCTCCTGAGTTCCGATAACTGTGACGTCTCATTACTCAAAGCGCATTGCCACATGCTTTACTTCTATTCTTCATTGGTCACTTCAAAAGCGACCATCGTGAAACAAAAAGGGTCCAACCCAAAGAAGCTCACATACACGCGATGGCAACTGAATGACGAGTGGATCACTGCATTCATGTTAGCGGATGAGAAGTACGAATTCTATTGTGTGTGTGGAGGGCAGGTTCAGGCACAGGAGATTATCGACCAAAGTCTACGTCTTATCAAGTGGTGTGAACGCTACAAAAAAAGATTGTTCGTCGGGAGCGGGGTCACCTTCTGAATCTATTTACATATACTTTTCTATTTCATGATGGCGGTCTCCGCTGCTTTGAACACCTCGGCAAGCTTCTCCACAAATTGCTTGTGGAGCTTCTCGTAATCGTTCCACACCTGTGTTTCCGCATCGGTCATCTTTTTCTTCTTGGAAATTTTGTGCTTAATATCGGCTCTGATGGCTGCAAGCGTGCCGGCGTTCTTTCCTGAACCTCCTGGGCCATTTCTCACTTTCTCAAAGATCGTTTTCAAGTGTTTGACGTTCTCCTTCTTAGACTCGGTAGTGACTGGAGGTAATGGCACTTTCAACATTTGCTTGTTGCTTGGATCAGCGATGGCATTCATGTTGAGATCAGATGCAAGCACGGCGTTAACGATGTGTTTGGTGTTGGCCGGATCGAACACCGTGATAATGAAGTTTCTGCCCTTGATGGCAGTTTGGGCTAGCGAGGTGTATGGAACTTCTCCGTCAGCAGTTTCCACGAGCAAATGGTCGAAGATCTGCGGGTTGGTCTTGCCCAACTTAGCTTCGTTGGCCTGCTTGGCAAACTTGTCCAACACTGTTTGGAGCCTTTTCGTAGCTTCTTTGAAGTCGATGGCTGGAGCTTCACTAGTGACCTCTTCCTCGACTTCTCTGGACGCCTTTTTAGCTTTCTTTTTGAGCACGACAAAACTCTGGTGGAAGTTTCTGGATGGGGCTTTCCAAGTGTTTAAAGGCAAGGCCAACACAGGAGCCTGCAACCTTGGTTGTACTTTCAAAATAGACCGGAGCATGTGGTTAGTGGAGATCTAGCGTGTTCGCACCTTGAGCATGGTTCTATATGGTGTGTGCAAGAAATGTGAGGTGGACCGACTACATCGACCTGGAAAAAAAAAATGCAATAGCTCTATATTCTATACCTCCATTAGAGTTTCTGGGCTTGAGAGTAAACTTCCTCGAACCTGGTAATGATCGACATGCAAACGTTGGCTTCTTTGCCGGCCTCTCCTCCATCCTTCACTATGGTGGAGAGATTCTTCTTGAGTGGGGCCAAAAACACATCGTAGGTGATTTTCCTTCTTGTTTCCTGGTCCTCCGAGGACAAGCTGTCCAAATCTCCCAAGGAATAGGCGCCCTCGGCGACCTCCTGCGACTGTGTAGAGGCAATGTTCGACGGAAGTTCGGTGACAAAGAGCTTCAACGGAGCGTAAGCCTGCGAGTTGGCCGCAAGCATGTACCTTGGCGTCTGAGGGTGCACCGTGACAATAGCAGTCCAGTCGACGGCTGAGGTGTTTTTCTCAGCTGCGTCAAACAAGGACGCCTCGAGAAACCGAGACAAGAACGCAAGGTGAGCAGCTGCGGTCTTCTTGGAGGACTTTTCGAGTGACGAAGTGGTGTTCACCGCGAGCGAAACCGCCTTCTTGTCGTTGGACAACGGCCACGACATGAGCGAGAAGAAACTGCGGAGCGTCTTGACAAAGTGGCCCTTGACAAATGCCACTGGGGCCTTCTGTATGAGCACATCGAGCACTCCGGTAGACGTTGCCCTGATCTCGCCCTGGATGTGCGACATTGCCGAGTGAGCAAACAAAATGATCGAGCGCATATGGAGCTCGAGTAGACCGGGCTGTTTTTCGGCACAAGCATTGAGAAGCGAGATGAATGCTCGTCTCACGCTCGCAGACTGATCGGTCACCAACGAAACCGTCAACGTGAGGATCTGCTTGTAGAGCGACGGGCTGGACGGTAGGTGGTTCTCGATGTAGTTCAAGACCTCTTTTCTTGTGGCGGCCGAGTGGTGTTTTGTGAGCAGAAGATGGTGGGTGAGGTCGACTTGGTCCTTGAGATGAGCATCGACTTTCTTCGCAATCGACTGGTTCGGGAGCGAGATGGCCCGCGCAGTGAAAGAAGTGTCGGTGTGGTTATCGGGCTTGGCGGCCGTCTTGCCCACCTTGAGCTTGGCCTTTTGGAAGTCTTTCTTCTTCTCTTGTTTTTTCTTCTTGGACCCCATGATGAGCTAGTAGGTGTCGAAAAATATGTGTGCGACTAGTTCGCGCGTCTACACTACTGAAAGTCGCAGCCTACTGCTTACCTCGCAACCCCAGACTCGCATCAAAAAATGTCCCACTTCGACGATCTCGGCACAGGGTTGGGCCTGCTATCGCTCCACGACCATGCCCACGCGTACCTGACTGGGAGAGACTCACACCAACCGTTTTACCACGCGGAAACTCTGGATCAAGGTGGAGATGCTATGGACATCGACTCGGTGGCACTGGAGGCGGAATCCGACCATGACTCGGTCGAAGTTCTGGACCTCACACTGGCAACACACACAGAGGATGCTGAGCTGGACGACGAGCAAAACACCCTGCTTTTGAGCATCTTCAGCCCGACGTCGTTGGGGGTGAGGTACGCCTTGAAACCACGCAAGCTACTCATGCCGCCGCCTCCAAAACAACACAAAGGCTCGGAGCTAGACTTTGAGTTCGACACTAGCACGGCCCAGCCCGTTTCGGTGGTGCCCCACCGCTCCAACCGCAGCACGTTCGACACCATTGCGGTGAATTCGCTCTTCAACTCGTCGGAGCCTAACATCGCGGTTGAGGACCCAGCGCCGGTGTTCGAGAACTCTATGAACCGCTCGTTCCAGTACCGGCGGCAAATGTCGCCGGCGTCGTACTCGATCGTGCACCACCACCACTACTATGGCCCCCAGACCGGGTACCTGGCGCCGAACCACAGTTACCAGTACGAGCCGACCCAGAACCACCAGAACGAAAACGGCAATTTCTTGGGCGGAGGTAATTCGAGCGGCGATAACTTCAGAAGCGCTTCACACGCATTGAACAACCGCCTACCCCTCTCGGCACAACAGACTGGTGTCTCCGTTGCCTCCAAGCAATCGCAGCACCTCGCGAAAATCGATGGCGACAACACCCATGCTCAGTCTCTCCCGCCTCCGTGGGATGTTCACGCGATGCCCGCTGAGCGTGCCACCTATCTCATGTCGTCGTACCTACAACTCATCATTAACGTTTCGCTATCAGCGTACGTGGGCCATCTACTCCTCACTATTGTGCGCACGATAAAGCAGGACGTTGCGCACAAGTTGGAGACCCACGCCTCAAACCTCCTTGTTGAAATCGCACTGTGTGAGCGGTCGTACTTGGAAAATAACTGCCACCCAGACACAATTGTCCCCGCATTGGAGAAAATGTGTGGCTACTGGGAAAAGTGTATGCACCAAGACCCGTTTAGGGGCGGCAACAAGTCGCTGGTGAGTGCACAGACGATTGCCATGATTGCAAATTCGTTGATCGAGCCACTCAGCTTCAAAGCGATGGCGGTGTTTGCAGTGGCATTGGTGGCAGTTTTTGCCGGCAACTTTGCATTTGGCTACGTTCGCGCGAAAACATACTATGGATGGGACCGCTAGCTCGGGAAAACAGAATACTCCGGCGGAGAATCGGGCTTTTCTAGGCGCAGAGCATTAACATTTGGGTGCCACAGCTCTCCTCCAAGTGCGTTTGTGCACTCTGGAAATGTTTGTCGTGGTCGGGTATACTTGCCGAATTCTTGGCCTTCGGGGAAACGATGCCGCGGGTAATACTGCGAAAGATCGAATTGATGCCAATCTTGCATGTACCGCCCGTTGGACCTCGGCACAAGTTCGCAACTCGCCGACTTGACTAACAATTGGCCCCAAATCTGCGCCATTGTTCGGGGGTTCGGCACCGAAAGCTATTGTTATCTGAATGGCGCTTGCATCTATTTTATCTCCCTGATTATCCCCGTTGTCATCGCCAATTTAACTCCGGCCGCATTTTCATCTCTGTCCGGCA
The DNA here is from genome assembly GCA_030573325.1 of Sungouiella dosseyi. Taxonomy (NCBI): domain Eukaryota; kingdom Fungi; phylum Ascomycota; class Pichiomycetes; order Serinales; family Metschnikowiaceae; genus Sungouiella; species Sungouiella dosseyi. The sequence continues at coordinate 248,709 of JAJMDA010000004.1, forward strand.
CGTTAACCGCTTCACCGATCGTACACGAAATACTATAAGCGGTGAGTTCCCATTCCCCTGAGTCTACACAGCATAAAATGGGTCTTTTAGGAACCTCGCAAAGTGAAGAGCAAGCTCTACGTGCCGCAGCTGACTCGGCCAGTGCCCCTTCTGGGACACCATCGGCGCTGGCTTCCAGAGTATCCATGTCTCACTCTCTTCTGTCTCACTATGAGACAGCATCAGAGTTTTCGTCTCAGGAGTTCGACGACCAAGAGTCCGTGCCACATCACCAAGTGAACGACCAACAGCTGGTTGAAGACGATGCTGACACCATCCAAGGTCTCGACCGTGAAGCCTTGGAGTCGGAGGCTACCCACATCACCAAAGAAGGTGTGGATGTTGATGCCGACTATGCGGTGGCTGAGCCAGCAGAGAGCTACACCAATCTTGCAAACTTGTCCGAAAACGAATTGAACAGAATCATGACCACTCAAAGCTCTGCGAATCAGGCTGGCTCGTTGCACGCAACGCTCACTCGGTCCAGATCCCATGGTCAGTTCATCGACCCCAACGACCTCGACTGGGACAGCCCCGAAGACAAGGAAAACCCGTTCAACTGGCCCACATGGAAGAAGTGGTTTGTCACCATGACTACCGCTTACACATGTCTTTGTATTTCGTTGGGCTCTTCGCTCTACGTTGAAGGTGTCATAGAACTCGAAGCGAAGTTCGGTGTTTCTCAGACTCTCGCGTTGTCTGGCTTGACATTCTACTTGATTGGTTTGGCTCTCGGGCCCGTGTTTGCAGCTCCTCTCTCCGAGATGATTGGACGCAGAAACATTTACATCTCGTCTTTCCCCATTTCCATGCTCTTCACGATGGGTGTCGGCTTGTCTCAAAACATCCGCTCCATTCTCGTCTTGAGATTCTTGTCGGGCCTTGTTGCATCGCCTCCAATGTCTATTGCAGGAGGTACAATTTCTGATATTTGGGGCAGCTCCCCAGTCGATATGGCCATTGCCATGGCATTTTTCTGTGCAGCACCGTTCTTGGGTCCCATCATTGGCCCTATAGTTGGTGGCTTTGCAGTCGAATCTCAGGGTTGGAGATTCACGATGTGGGCATCATTGATTTTCTCGGGAGCAGTCTTGCCGTTCCTTTTGCTATGCCCAGAAACTTACAAGTTGGCGATTTTGAAAAAGAGGGCAAAGAAGAGAGGTGTCAAGCTTGTCAAGCAGAAAATTGATTTCGACTTCTTGAAGGAGACGCTTCAAACTAATTTGATTCGTCCACTTGAAATGCTTTTCGTTGAACCGATCGTCGGATTGACTTCTATTTACATTGCGTTCATTTTCGCGGTTTTGTTCGGATTCTTTGAAGCATTCCCAATTGTCTTCAGAGGTGTGTATGGTATGGGCCTAGGAGTTTCAGGCTTGCCATTTATTGGTGTGGGTATAGGTTTGATCATTGGTGTTGTGGTGTACGTTGCTTCCATCAAGATGGGCGTGCGGAAAGCGGCAAAAGCCGCCTTGAAGCAAAAGGAACTCGCCGCCAACGGTGAGGACGTTGAGCCAGAAAAGAAGTGGGTTGCCCCAGAGAAAAAGTTGAGTACAGCAGCCGTTGGCGCCGTCTTTTTGCCTATCTCCTTGTTCTGGTTGGCTTGGACATCCAGAAAATCTATTCACTGGATTTCGCCAGTGCTTTCTGGTGTTCCGTTCGGATTTGGTTTGATTTGGGTGTTTTTTGGTGTTGTTCTTTACTACTCCATGTCATTCCCCCCAGCATACGTTGCATCTGCCCTCGCTGCAAACAACTTTTTGCGTTACTTATTGGCTTCTGTCTTTCCATTGTTCATCGTGCAGATGTACGAAAAGTTGCATATTGACTGGGCCACCTCATTGCTTGCATTTATCTCCTTGGCCATGGTACCAATTCCATTGGCCTTCATGAAATATGGTGCGAGACTTAGGGAGCATTCCAAGTATGGTTACTCTGCCTACTTCAAGAAAATTGCCGCTGCGAAAGCCGCTGCTGAGGGGACCGCTGAACCAACAGCGGTAGCGTCCATTGAGTCGTCTATTTCGGAAATTGCCAACGCGACTTCCGATAGCGACAGGCCAGGAGATGAGTTGGAGAAGTCAGTGGAGGATGATGCGATTGCCCAAAAGGCTTGATGAGGGATATCATATAGAAATTAATACAGTAATTTGAAAGTGTTTGTATATTGTGCTAATGTGTTGGTGCCTCTGAGGCATGCAATGATAGTCCGAGCTCCTCAAAGGTATCGGACAAAATGCTCTTCAATTTGTAAAGATTCAAAATCCTCAATTTCTCGTCCTTCAAATGAGCGTTGTCGCTCGCTTGGCCGCAAGGAATTTGAGCGGCCGGAGCATTAAACGCCTTCTCCAAAAATCTAATTGAGGGGATGGATCCACCCTCTCTGATAAATAACGGCTCTGCCACTGATGGTCCCCAGTTGAGCTTCATCTTCTCGTAGAGAATCAGGTAAACGAGATTGTTTGGATCTCCCAACCATGGCTCGGCCTCATGCAAGAAGTTAATGGATAATTTGTTTTGGCTGTTGAGTTTAGCATATTCTTGCTGGAGATAGTCGACAAGTTGCTGTTTGATCTTGGAAAGCTCCTGATTTGGAACCACTCTAATGGAAATCGAACCACTCGCCCTTTGCGAAATGACAGTATTGTTTTTGGGGCCGGAAACATCTATCCTGTGCACAGTTAATGAAGGATTCCGCCATTTGGAAAGAAGCGTCTCTAAGTCATGCCCGATACATTCGACATTTGCCGGTGATTTCCGGATCTTCTCGTAAAAGCGCAATTCCGTCTCATCCACAGGCAACACATCATCATAGAAACCAGGAATGAGTATTTTGCTCGAAGTAGGGCACATGAGTTGGCCGATGATTTGTATCAAATCCATGGTAGGCTCTCTCGACACACCGCCATCGACTCCCGAGTGTCTGTCTGGCTTCTCAGATTCGACAGTGATATTGGCATTGAGCACACCCCGAAGTCCGTAATTCAAACATGGAATCTCATCGTCAAGCCAGTAAGAGTTCGATAACATGATCCAGTCGATGTCTCCAATCATTAATTTGTGCTTATCGATCACATCTTGGAAACCAATAGAACCGCACTCTTCTTCTCCTTCAATCACGAATACAACATCGGTGGAAAGCTGCTTTGTCTCAAGCAAGCCAGCCACAGCATACATTGCAGCAAGAATTGGACCTTTGTTGTCGGAGACACCACGAGCATAAAGATTGCCGTCTTTCGCAGTCAAACTAAATGGATCAGTCGACCAGCATTCTTTATCCTGTACAGCCTCAACCACGTCATAATGACCATACCACAAAATCCTGACGGGCTTCTCGCTTGCATTGGCTTCGCAATTCCTCTTGAAGGTGGCGAATACCACTGGATTTCCGTTTGGAACGGGCAAAAGCCTGGATTCCTCTGCTCCAAGCGACTTGCAAAGTGTGCTCAAGTAGCGAGCGCATTGCCTAGAGTCTTCCAAGTACAATTGTGGGTACTTCGAGATCGTTTTGTAAGTGATGATCTTCTTGAGCGACTCTAGCATGTGCTCGTCCGTTGCAATGTGGTCAGGCGAAGAGTAATCATCGAACCCCACGTCAAGTATCTCTGCCGGGTCGTTGTCATCCTTGCCGACATTTGTGATGTTCCAAAGGCACAATGATCCCGCTCCGCCTGACAAGAGGTATTTCGTATTGTTATGCAGAAAAGTTTGAACCGCAAATACCGAGCTTTCGTCCACGCTAATCAACTCTTGATGAAGAAACAGGCCAAAGTCCAAGTTCTTCTCGATCGGTGGACCCAGGTGCCCGGCGTCGTTCAAGTCGTGACGAAGAATGAACTTGCATAGACCGCCCATGTTCGTGGCCTTATAGAGACATCCATTGTGGATACAAAGCGAAAGAACCTCACTCTCGTCGTTGTTGCCAGAGATGAAATGGAACGAGCGAGTGAGCTGGAAAGTGGTCAAGTCCCATGCGTTGATGCTCGAGTCACACAAACCAACGTAGATCGATGAGTCTGCGACCAGCATCGACAACACGGCCTCGTCATTTTCCAACTTCGAGATCACCTCAAGGGTCAAGCTGTCGTCATTTTGCTTGATGCCCCATATGCAGATAGTGCCGTCGCCTCCACAGCTAACTAGGAAGCTGTGATACCTGGCTCGGTACAACTCACAAAACTCAGGAGCGTTCGTGTTGTTGAGAAGCTCCATGCAGTAGACGTAGCCGTTGTGGGCAAAACGGATTATGTTTTTGTTTTTGATCTCGACCAACGCTGGAGTAATGGAACTCTTACGGGTAGAACGGAAGAGCTCGTGCTCCAGTTGCAACCGGTTGACCGAACCGCCTGGGCCCTTAGAATCGAAAAACTTGTTGAAGCGGAAATGGGGCAAGCGGTCAATGGAGGTGCCCTCGGAATCATGGTCTGGTTTGCGTTCCAAATCAAGAACGCACCACGAAATCGAAGCATTCTGGGCGCCCACAAATAACGCCGAAAGCGGCTGCGAATACGAGATGGAAAACACATCTCCAATGTCCACCAACGAGTAAATGATGTGGGTACATGGGACAATGTACTCGGGGAGGCCAGCATTGTCGAACGAGCTCAAGTCCCACACTTTGATCAAAGAGTCTGAGCCCGCACTGAACAAGTAGTGTTCGTCTGGGGTAATGGTAAGGCAAAGAATAGACGCCGAGAACTGGTGGTGACCGCAGTCGATCACATGCTGGAGGCTGTACGATTTCACGTCAAAGACAAGGATTTTTGAGTCTTGGGTCCCGCAGAAAATGAGACCTCGGGACGGAGCGGCCACCACGCTCAAGATCGAGTGGGTGTGAGTCCACTTGTGAACCAAGGGGAGCACTTGATCTGGGAGCGAAGCATCCTCCAATTTGAGCTTCTCGGTCAGCGATTGAAGGCTATCGGTTTCTGTGGACTCGCCATGCACTGCGCGGTGGTCTCTAGATACTAGGGGCAGATTTAAGCGGGCCGGGGAAGGAATCGAAGAGTTGGAGGTGCTGCTGATGGGCAACGCGACTCTGGCAGGGATCGGCACGTATTCCGCCTCATGAATGTTTCCTGTGAACGAGACACCCATGGCGAGTTTTTAGTGCAATCAAGACCGGTGACTCTTAACAAAGATAGTGGTGGTTAGAAGTGTCAAAAGCGCCACATATCGCCTGCACTGGACGATACCGGTCACGTGAGCCGACGCCGACGCCGACTCTGACTGCGATAAGTCTTTGCGATGCGAGCTGACTGCTCGCAGTCTTTGCGAGGGAACTGACTCCACACGATGCCACTCCAGATTGACAGTCCATTGTTGGGAATGGATGTCAACAAGCATATCTGGAGGAGGGCCCCCTGAGATGGAATTGTTGTTGATGCGCTTTTTTGCTCTTTGAATTTGTATCAGTCATTTTACTCTCTTGTAATCTTATTTTTTTACTCTTCCCGTGGTAGAGTCTCCATCTGTTACATAAATGCAAGTTTCTGACATGAACTGAAAACTGCCATGAAGTTATCTCCAGAGAAATGTGAGGTGAAAAATTTAATTGCAAAAACGAAAATACCTTCCCTCGCACGTTGCGCAGTTACTCACTGTCAAGTCTCCCCTCAATTGCATCGTTTCTAATCTGGGCATTACGCACGCTACTGCCGACTACATTCAGCTGGGCAAGATGCAAAGAAAAAAAAATAGGATCTAAGCTCGAAGGCACGTGACCTAGTTCATCCAATCGCGCCTGCGGTACAGTATCGACATGCCGTTTCGGGAACCCACGTGGGCCCTCCATCTATTAATTTCCTGCAAGCACAGGAAAAAGAAACTGAGCCCCAAGCAAATTTTCGATGGGGCAGACTGTCACACGAGTGATTGCCCTTTTTAACGCCCAGAATTCGCAGCAGAATTTCTTGTCACACGAGCTTATTCCAGTTTAGGTCTGCCGAGAATTAATTTTTTGACAGCGATAGGTTGCAATGAAGTTCTCTCACTCGTTAAAGTTCAATGTGGTGCCTGAATGGCAGGACCACTACTTGAACTACCCAGGTTTGAAAAAAGTCATCTACGCAGCTCAGCAGAAACAGCTCGAGAGTCTGGAGCCTCAAGATGGCTCGGTCGAAGTAAACCATGCCTCCATCTCTGATTTAATTAGAATTGCCAGAAGAAATCAGGCACTTCTTGAAAGAAGAGAGGCTGCTATTGCGCAGGCAAGAGCAGACGAGAAAGATGACGACGAAGACTCGGTTGAAAAATTCCACCCTTCAAAATTGGTGAACAAGTTCAAGTTCAGAAAAAACGCCAAGACCGCTCCTCTGGACTCGCCCGAGGATTTGGAGAAGGTTGAACTGGACATTCAAGTGTACCAGACTGACTTCGACGAGGCTACTGTGTGCGACTCGCTTGAATTGGACGCCATCACTGCTGCTGCCGAGAAAATCTCCAGCGAAGGTTCTGCCGACCCATTGCCCATTTTCGCCAAGCATTTGGTTGACGAATTGACCAAGATTGACAAATTCTTCAAATCCAAGGAATACGAGGTTTTCAAGCAGTACGACAATCTTATCAAGGACTTGGAAGCCAACAAACTGCACATCGACAACTACTTGTTCACCAACGCATACTACTCAAACAACGCCAATGTCGAGCACTCGCAGCCGCACATTAAGTCGACTTTGGAGAGAACAACCACCAATGCCTCTGTTTTCGACACCGTCAACCACGTCGATGTCGGAGATCTCGAGAAAGGTGGCATTGAGTTCGAAGTTGATGAGGAAGACGATGACGACGACGACGACGACGACCACCACTCGTCAAACTCGGCGTTGTTGACGCACGAGGACTTTGACATCAAGCAGCAGAAGCAGATCACGTTGAAGCAAAGATCGATCCACTTGTTCATCACCTTGAGTGAGTTGAAGTCGTTCATTGAGTTGAACAAAATCGGCTACACGAAGATCTGTAAGAAGTTCGACAAGACTTGCAACTACTCAATCAAGAACGACTTCATCGACAACTTCTTGCCCAAGAACTCGAGAATCTTCTTCCCACCAACCTCCGAGAGACTCGAGTACTCCATCGACCACATGGTACACATCTATGCGTTCCTTTCGGGCAGACCACACCCAACCACAGAGGTGTTGGAGTCGATCCGTGATGAGATGAAAACTCACTTGAGAGACCACATTGTGTGGGAGAGAAACACCGTGTGGAAAGATTTGTTGTCCTTGGAGAAGCGTCACTACAATTTGCATCTTGATGACACCGCCGTCAGATCCAGCAAGATGGGCGACGAGGGTCACTTGCACACGTTGATGCACTTGAAATTGAAGTCGATCAAATTGCCTTTCGGCATCACCGTGTTCAACCGGGACCACATCAAGCTTCCCCTGTTTTTGTTCACCACCCAAATGATCAAGTTGTCGGTAATTATCACCACATTCATTGTCTTGTTGTGTGTCAAGACCATGAACGACAAGGAGGAAGCTCGTTGTTTGGCAGTGTTGGTGGCAGCAGCCATGTTGTGGGCTTCCGAGGCATTGCCCTTGTGGGTGACCTCCATGTTGGTGCCATTGTTGGTTGTCACTTGCCAGGTGTTGAAAGCCGAAGACGGCAACGGACCAATGGACGCAGCTTCTGCCTCGTCTTACATCTTGGCGCAAATGTGGTCGTCCACTTTGATGATCTTGATGGGAGGTTTCACGTTGGCTGCAGCTCTTTCCAAGTACAACGTGGCCAAGATTGTGTCGTCGTTCATGTTGTCTGCAGCAGGAACCCAGCCACGTAACGTTTTATTTGCTATCATGGCCGTGTCCATGTTCTTGTCCATGTGGATCTCCAACGTTGCTGCTCCAGTGTTGGCCTACTCGTTGATCCAGCCAGTGTTGCGCACTTTACCTACTGAGGCTCCATTTGCTCAGGCGTTGGTGCTCGGTGTTGCTTTGGCGTCGAACCTCGGTGGTATGACATCGCCAATTGCCTCTCCCCAGAACGTCATCGCCATCGAGTACATGGACCCATCTCCAGGCTGGGGCAAATGGTTTGCTGTGGCCATCCCAGTTTCCATTGCGAGTTTGTTTGGAATCTGGGTTGAGTTGATTCTCACGTTCAAGATCTCTACTGCGAAGATCAAGGCATACAAGCCAATCAAGGAGAAGCTCACCTCCAAGCAGATCTTTGTGTCCATCGTTTGCATTGCCACCATCATCTTGTGGTGTGTGGAGAGTCAGATCGAATCTACTTTCGGTTCATCAGGTATCATTGCCGTTGTTCCTATTGCATTGTTGTTTGGTACTGGTCTCTTGACCGTCGACGACGTCAACAACTTCCCATGGACTATCATCTTGTTGGCAATGGGCGGTCTTGCCTTGGGTAAAGCCGTGTCGAGCTCTGGGTTATTGTCCACCATTGCCAAAGCATTGCAAAAGAAGGTCATGGGCTTCGATGCCTTTGTCATCTTGCTCATTTTCGGCCTTTTGGTGTTGGTGGTGGCTACTTTCGTGTCCCACACCGTGGCCACCATCATCATTGTGCCCTTGGTCAAGGAGGTCGGTGAGGCCATGGAACACCCTCACCCTCTTCTTTTGGTCATGGGAACCGCACTTTTAGCATCGGCAGCCATGGGTTTGCCAACGTCAGGTTTCCCCAATGTCACTGCCATCAGTATGACCGATGAGGTTGGCAAGCGGTATTTGACAGTCAACACGTTCATCACCAGAGGTGTTCCTGCCTCTTTCATTGCATTCATCTTTGTGGCGACTTTGGGTTACGGTATCATGTCTGCCCTCTCATTCTAACGGTTTCATCTTCACATTTACAGCTTTATACTGTTCACGTTAAAAATAATACACCATATTACGATCACTTTCGCGTTGATATTCGTATATTAAACTTGCGTACGCTGACACAAGGTTTTTGAGCTGATGCTCATGGGCCATATAAGTTTCGCCTGAGCTGCTCAAACACACCTTCGTTTTCCATTCGTTGAAGCACCTTCGCAACCGGTGGAGACCACGTTGGATTTGTGAGCAACGCCTCTAGGTAGTCGGACAATAGACGGTTCTTCTTGTATTTTTGGAACCAGTCGTTCAACGGTATGTTGTCAAACACACCAAAGTTGTAGAGTTTGTTGCTGATGAATCCAACCATCTGTAGGATTTTCTGATCTCCTAGCCCGGTTTGAAGGGCGGGCACGGCCACACCACTCTTGTTGACTGCTCCCAAAATAGAACCCAACGACGCCGAGGCAAGCTGCGAGCTCAATGCAGACCCCACAAGATTGTTGAGAAACGCCTGTAAAGAGCCGCTGTAATCAGACGAGTTGTCTCTTTTTCTCAATTTCGGATAGCTTGTGCCGTTGAAGCCCGGGTCTTTGGAGGAGTAGTCTTGCACAGTCTTGAAGATGATGTCAAATGAGATTTTGCCATTGTCACCGACTCTCTTGAGGAGCAGCCCGATCCACGAGTAGTTTACCAAAACCTCGCCTAAGCTGTCGGCAAGTTTATCTCTCTCTGTGTCATCCATGAGCAAGCCATGCAAAGTGGACTGGATCAATCCAGAATCCATGACTGTTTTTCTCAATTCGGCGACGTTGATCAGGACGTTGAGTCCATCGAAGGCGTGGCTCTTCTGCGCACGTAACAAGAGCTGGATAATGTAGTTGGACAAAGTGTTCATTTGCTCTGGGGAGCTTGCAATTTCATGCAAAACATCAAGCACCACACCAGAACGGTTCAAGGATAAAATGAGCTGCTCCAAAGTATCCTCGAGGGCGTCTCTTTTAGCCAAGTCGAACTCCTCGAACTCAAAATCAAAGCCATCAGTGCTTGGGTTGTACTGCTGCATGACAAGGTCGTATAAGCGAGAGAAGTTCGGACTCATGGGTTCGAGGCCCGATTCTGCGGAATCCATGAAGTAGATTTCGGAGTTGGGGATGGCTCTTTCAGCACAAACCATGCTCCCGAAAAAGGGTATCAATGCAAAGAGTGGGAGAAGTCTCATGTTGCAACCAATTAATTAGCAGTGTGGGGGAAGAAGTGAAGGCACTTCAAAGGAGCAAGGGGAGGAAAAGAAAGTGGGTGATTTGCAGTGGTGAAAAAGAAGTGATGAGAATGCGGTCATATAAAAAGTACGGGTGTGTTGTCTTTCATGGTTTTTCCTCTTTCGGCCAACTCGCGAGTGGAGACACACCAAAGTCTTGTGCCAGCCCCGTGCGGTATGACTTTTCGCACTGTTTACTGCGTGCGCAACAATTTTAGTTTCTGCCCGGCCAACAGTGTTCTGCTGGCCACCACCATCCGTAACCTGCGAAGAGTCTGCTTCATTTTTTGGAAACTCAAGCCGTCACTAGGGTGTGACGTCCGCAATGTTCTTCGCGTCTGCTAGCAGAGGTCGATGCTGAGATAAATTTGGGATTTCCCAAATCGGCAGCGCCTGCAGACGGCATCAATATCATTACCCAAAAAGGAAAGTGCTGATGTGCTCCGGCCGCACAATTAACCGAACAGGCAATTTTTGCACCCATCCAAGCCCTCAGCCATTTGCAAATGTCGACATACCGCAGTTAAATTACCGTTTTCGACGAATCCCGCAAGGTTGCTGGGGAGCCAGGCTATATATTGGGAAATCCGCCCTTACATTTGGTTGGACTTCCTGACAACGGCTCTTTCCATCACCAGATAACGCATAGATGAGGTTTAGTTCAATTACGACACTCTTTTGTGCTTTCAGCTCAGTGGCACTCGCAATGCCATTGGCCATGCCGGTTGAAGATGGCGAGTTCGAGTTGATTTCGAAGGTAGAGACAATGTTCCAAGAGAGGTTCCTACCAGAGGAGCTCGACGATATCCACAGTGTCATTCAGAAGAGAGACACCGAGCTGACCATCGAGTCCATCTTGGACTTGGTCAATAGTTCCGGCATCATTTTTGATGTCTTGGACCTCGTTGCTTACTCGCCCTCGAGAATAGAGGCGATTGCCAACTTGACTGCTCGTGCCATCGGCAACTTTAACACATCATCACTCAGCTCATTCTCCTCAGTGACCAAGTCGTTGAACTACTCCAGAATGTACTATGCCGTCATGGACTCTGGTGTGGTGACATCGCTATTGGACGGCATTTTGTTGGACGAGGATTACCGCCCCGTTCTTGTGAAGTTGGTGTCGCGGATCATGGAAGGCAACAAGAACTTGTTCCTCTACCTTGTCCAGGACATTTTCAAGAAACTGAAGCGGAGCGTTGGGCTTGAGAAGCGCGCCACCAGCTCGCTCGAGACGTTTATTGGCAACATTGTCGCTTCAGCTTTATCGTCGGACTTGGTTGGTGGAATCTCGAGTGACGTTCTCGAGGCCTTGAACAACACCCAGTTCCTCACATACACTGTGAAAGAGCTCATTGCCAACGAGGGCTACCAGAACATGACCGCACAGCTTGCCATTGACATCATGAAGACGGGCGATCTCAAGATCAACTCGCAGTCGATCAATATCACCAAGTACGCCGACGCGTTGCTCAGCAAGCCAATGGTTGTGGTGAGTCTTGTCAGCCAGTTGCTCTCGGGCAATATCAACCTCAGTGGATTGGGCAAGTACACCGACGCCGTCAAGGCCATCGTCAAGGGAATTGAAGATGACGGTGTGTTTGCTGACATGAACAATTATGTCTTTTCTGAGTCCCACACGGTAACCAAGCCCCTCATCCAGACGAACAACATTGTCGTCCCCAGATCTGGTGCTGCCACCACAACACGGTCCACTTCTCGTCTGAGCTCCGCCCTGAGATCCAGCAACAGAACCGCCATCTCCACGTCAAACCCAACTACCACATCGTTGTCGAGCGACGATTCCGAGTCGGCAGCCGAAGTTGCCTCGATTCTTTCTGTTCTCGGAGCCAGCACCTCGGGAGGTCTGTCTTCGTCGAGCACCAGAAGGTCGGCTTCAGCTTCAAGCTCGTCTTCGTTTGACATCAACCAGCTCTTGAGTCAGATTGGCGGTGATTCTAGTGTGTCGTCGCGGGCTTCGTCGGCTTCGTCCAGGGTCTCTTCAGTTGCGTCTTCTGTGACCAGCGACGGCGGCAATATTCTCAGTATTCTTGCTGCTCTCGGGTCCACGCAGAACAGAGCGGCCGAGGCTTCCACAACTTCTGCTGCCTCGTCGTCATCACTGCTGTCTGCATCCAATGCCGCTCTCCCGAACAATTTTATCACCAAGATGTTGGTGTATACCCAGGCCTTGTTGCTTGGAGGGGTTCTTCTTCTCTAGAGGAATTCAAAACACTACATGGAGCCCACCAGGGGCTTCCCGCATACCTTTATAACTTCTTCCGTTTGCTATAGTTCGGTTAATTCGCACCTTAAAATTTTATTACGCACTTTTACCCACTAACAGGGGATGGAATTAGTCCCTGTCCACTGCCTGATAACTCTCAAGGTCCCTGCACACACCCCAACAATGGGGTTGTACTACCCGATTATATCCTCCCGAATTCAAGGCGATTACATGGCCGACGGTGGTAAGTCCGAGACTCTGCCTAATACGAGCAGCTCACCGAAAAGCATATTGGATGCTGGTCATCTGGTCAGAGAATTTGGCCTGTTCCGGTCCAATTTCACCGAGGACCACATCTTGGATTACAATGGCATCAGCCCAAGCCAGGATCAAGCCATAGATCCATTGAGTGAACCAGACAACCTTGCACCACCCAATCCAAGGGCTGGATATTCCCTCCTGGCGAGCCTTCCAAATATTCATCCAGTGCACGGTACTGGGCTTCCATCTGGTCATGACCTCCACCGAAGTAATTCGGAGACTTCATTGGCGAGCCTCCCGGCCCTCTCGGCCAGTTACTTTCTATCACCGAAGAAATGGTACAGCTCCGGAAAGAAGAAGAAGAAATCCGTGAGCCAAAAAACTGCTAACGTTTATCTGATTGAGTACTCCGTGTTCCGGCCAATCAGAAATTTGCATTACATTCATGACGGGTCCGATTTCCAGAACCACTTGATCGAAATCCTTAAAGCAGAAGGTGACAAAGGTGACGACGAGCTCCAACCCGATAACTATATGGGCGAGGAGCAGTTCCAAAAGCTCATATCCGCTATTACTCATGATGTTGAATTTGATTCTTCTTTAAAGCCACAAAGAATTAGCCAGGGCTCCTCGGGCAGTTATTTTATTTTGGGGAAAAGAATTGAACATACCGAGAATGATGGGTCTAACACATACCAAATATTCAAAAGAGGCATTTTCAAGCCAAAGGACGAGGAACCATACGGGCCACTTTCGCCAAAATGGACAAAGTGGTTGCATAGGACGTTCTTTCCTTGCTTCTTTGGGCGCTCATGTCTCATACCCAACCTCGGATATATATCCGAGGCAGCTGCTTGCGTTCTTGATCGCCAGTTATTGTCATACATTGTTCCGTACACTGATGTGATCTACTTGAGATCGTCTCTGTTTTACTACTCATTCTTGGAGAAAAGCAATCAGCGTTACAAAATCGGATCCTTCCAAATGTTTCTCAATGGCTATACTGAGGCTCATATTTTCTTCAAGATGTACCCTGTTCCGCAAGACATCGAGACCCTTCCAAGGAGCCGCGAATATATCTTGAGAGAAGAAGATTCGATTGAAGATGCCCGCTTGACTTTTGAATGGAGCCGAGAGTCGCTCTCGCAGTTCCAAGAACAGTTGGAGAAACTTGTGATTCTCGACTACATCATGAGAAATACTGACAGAGGGGCAGATAATTGGATGATCAAAGTAGAGTGGAAGGAAATCAGGACCGAAGCTGGGATTCGGCGTGTGTATCCTCACTTGAAAATTGGAGCCATTGATTCCGGTCTAGCATTCCCTTGGAAGCATCCTGATGAATGGCGTTCATTTCCATTCGGTTGGCTATTCCTCCCTTACTCGGTTATTGGCCAGCCTTTCTCCAACAAAACAAGGCAGCATTACCTTCCACTCCTCACACTGAAATTTTGGTGGGAGCAAACAGTCATCAAACTCAAGGAAGTGTTCTCAAAAGACGCAAATTTCAAGGAGAAAATGTGGCTGAAACAAGTTGCAGTGTTGAAGGGCCAGGCATTCAACGTTGTGGAGATACTAAAATTGCATTATGCTGGTCCCTTGGAACTCACACGAAGGGAAAACCTACTCATTTGGGATGACGAAATGAACGTTCCTGATCTGGTCAATAACATAGTCATCTCAAGTGCGATGGAGAGCAGCATCTACGACTTGGGGACTCCTTTTGGGAGACCCTCAAATGGTGGCTCTTCACTGATTCAAAATACTGAAACAACACCGTTGTTAAAGCCGGGTCGCGATAAAAGGCGGAGATCAAGTACAGGGAGCTTGAACAGCACAAACAGCTTCTGTGAACCGCTACAGATGTCAGGCTTTGAGTATAATGTCAACTTTGAAGACGAGAGCAGGAACAAGTACGAGCGGCAAGAGGAAACCAGCACGAAAAAGGTCATCATTGAGCGTCTCGAGAAAGTGCACGCCAAGCTGCCTGTGTTCACATGGTGTTAATCAGATCTACAACGTTTCGAGTTGGAATATGCATCATTATATCTATAATATCTAAATACGATTCTTCTGATGGAAGATTTCTGGGAAGTCATCGCTGCTGTGCCCTTGGTAGTCCGCTTTATTAATTTTGACCAACCCCTTCTCTTCCATTATGCCAAACTGCTTCATCTTGAGTAGGTGATAAATAGTGGTGAGAATAGGCGTAGGCACTCCATTCTCCTTGGCGATCGCCAATGGGTTACCCAAAATGGGCTCGAGCTCAAGTAGTTGGTTCTTTCTGATATCAACTAGCATCGACGGAGAGTAGAAAAACCCGTCACCAATGTGCATGAACTTTTGCTTGATACTTGCATCAATGACGACACCCTCGCTCGCTGCAATTGCAATCACCTCATCCATCGCTGGACCGAAAAGCGTGGTGTTACCGTTATTGATTTGGCACCGATTGACATCCAACCCAGTTAGCGCACACATTGTGTTGAGCACCGAGTTGTACACCAATTTCTCCCACCGAGATCTGAGAGCATTCTCCTCAATGTTGATCTTGTTTACGTTCTCATCTGGGTGTTGATATAACTCTTTGAACTCGAGCGTTTTGGCCATGGAGACTTGTGGATCAACATTTGGGTTGTGGAACGGACTAAGGAGAATGGTGTCCTTACCTGGATTTTCGACCACACAGTTGATGTTTGCAGACCCGATGAGCGAAATGCCCGAAATGACGTGGTTCTGAGGAAACTCCCTGATCATGGGCTTTTCTATATGGATACCGTTTTGGAGTAACACAATGGTGGTTTTCCCTGGAACGATCGCGGGACGCACAATCTCTTCACATGGCTGAGGACCATCAGGGATATTCTTCGTGGACAAAACAATGTAGTCAAATGGGCCGTTGCCACTGACAGCATCTTCCACCGACCTGCTCACGTGCGTGGGTCTCCAGTTATCGATATTGCCCCAGGTTGCAGATCGAATCGTGTATCCGTGGTTGATCACTTTGTCGTAGTCCGAACGAACAACCATGGTGGTCTCGGCGAGGCCCTTCGTGGTGAGGGCCAAAGCAGCAATAGTGCCCACTCCTCCAGAGCCAACCAACAATACTTTTGGCTGGGCCATTTCCAAGAAGAAGCTTGTAGTCGGAATTCCAAAATGCGGTGTGGGCAGTACTCGCTTATATGGTATTGATCGCGAACTTCCTATCTGGGACTACCGCTGCGAAATGCGCATCCACTCGAAATGCTAAAAGTGACCTCTATTTTGAAGAACTCTAAATCTTAAAATTTTCGTGGGCACCCGCCCCCGAGTATGCGTAGAAGTCGCGTGCCTGGATTACTCTGAGCTCGAAAAACTGCATCGAGTCGGCGTCGTTCATCTTGCTTTCTAGTAACTCTTGCGAGCTACCCTGCGATGGGAGTGCGATTTTCTTGTGCTCGCAGTACTCTTGTAGACCTAACGAGTGCGTCAATTTGAGCACCTCCGACATGATCGTCAACACCTGGTTGACCGCCGTGATGATGTCGCCCTTGCTGTTGCAAAACTTGTCTAGTAATAATGCTGTGAAGAGATCGCCGATGCCCGTGAAGTACGACTTGATCACTGGCACCCGGAATACGTTGATGCAATCAGAGTCTTGCGAGGACAAAACACAGTACAAGTGGCCCGGGCTGGCCTTGTTTCCCAAGGCTATCTCGCCGCTCAAACTAGACACCACCACATGCTTCACTTTAAATTTTCGGAGCGCATAGCTGACTGCATCGCGAAGTGACTGCTCCGAATCGATCTGGTACCCGGTGAGAAGTTCCAACTCAAATTGGTTTGGCGTCATAATGTCAACGATGCCAGCGTCTAGCAACCGGCGGTAAGCGTCGACACACGTGCTGTCAACGTATAAATGGCCCTGGTCTCCCATGACGGGATCACAAACATAGATCAAGTCGGGATTTTGCGTTTTCATGCGGGTGATGTTCAGCGCAAGCGTATCGATGAGCTGGGCGGAAGGAATGTAGCCCAGGATCGCTGCCGCGTACTTGCAGTTGATATCGGCTAACCCTTTGAACAACGCCGTCATATCTTCGATGGTGATGGCGCTTCCTTTGACGAAGCCGTAGCCCGTGTGGTTTGAAAAGTTGACGGTGTTGATGTTGTCGACATCCCAGCCGAGATACTGGAGCGGGAATGTGGCGGCCTTGCCTCCAACATAGCCGTGCGAAACGTGAGACTGGACCGACAACACCGACTTCATGATGGAGATGTGAGTCAGCTGAGAAATTTACTGATAACGAGAAGGGCGCGTGATCGTTGGTCGCGTGATAAGAATTACGGGGATCCTGATCACGTGGACTGGATCACAGGCCCCACAGACCCCGTTCACCTGCCCTCCGCTGGTCACATGGTCTCAATCACGAGCGGCTGCTGCATGTAGCCGCCGCGTCAGTGGTGAATCCGCCCACGATTTTCGTAGAAGGCGAATCTCCTGTGTGTGCGCAATAGAATTTCAAAACCGGCGCTTCCTAACATATGCATAATTCGTGGCGGCCAAGCGTCTGGTTCTGGCCAAGCGCGACCTCCGTTGGGACAAACAAGCTGGAATGTGAAACAAATCGTTTGCCTCGAGCTTCCATGGACCAGAGCAGTTGGCAAGGAGCTCAAATGGGAAGCACCCCAGTAAGCAAAAAAATTCGCCGTTCCAGATGGAACTCGCATCGACAGGACAATAGAGGACCCCTCCGGGTGCTCATGCACGCCAACTTTGCCGGGCAGTAAACCAATTCACGCACCGTTTCATTCCTTCATAGTGCGCGTCTGAAACGACCGCACCTGTGCCCCAACCCATCGACAACAATTTCCATAGAGGGTCTGGGCGGGTGACCACGATTGAGACGTGCATCCTTGAAATTCGAAGCATGCAAAAAGTGTTAGTTCTGTATAAGATCAGCGGGTCCTGTGGCATGGCGATCTGTCTTGCAGATTCCAGAGAGCAAACTGGCGAACATGAACGGGCAATTTCATCTGAGTATGCACTGTGCACTACCCCTGTGGTAGGGCGAGCCCCCTGTCGCTCCAACTCAGAAGCATTCTCGCTGGTTACGGTTGCCAATACGTTGCAATGCTCAGGGCTAGGAGAAAATCGTTTCACAGTTGCAGTTGCAGAAATAAGGTGGCTACCTTCGCTCATGTCCAGGCGCCAAAACATCATGCTATTAATACAAAGAAGGCGCGGGGTCACATGTGGAATATTGTATGTAGGTCACGCTGCAGGACATGCCGACCACCGGCGCACTTTCCTATATAAGCGTGGGCAAATCCAGCCGGTGGCCAACTTTCTCTTTTTTCCTTGTGTCTTTAGTTCCATACAAAAGTACCCAAATGACGGTTTCGGTAGATCCAAACTTCAAGTCCTCGTTGCCTCCTCGCAAGAGAGCAAAGACAGATGAAGAGAAAGAGCAGAGGCGTGTCGAGCGAATTCTCAGAAATCGCCGGGCCGCTCACGCCTCCAGGGAGAAGAAGAGAAAGCACGTCGAGTATTTGGAAGCATATGTGTTAGCGTTGGAATCCAACATGTCCACCTTGTCTTCCAACTTCGCCAGCGTGAAGAATCTCGCCTCTCCCGAAAAGGTGGCGGAGTTGGCCTTGCCTAAGCTCGACGACTTGACCGAGTTGAGGGACAGGATCCACTCCAACTTGACCATGCCTTGCCCTTCCACTTCCATGTCCGGCTCTTCCCTCGATACCCCGGATGCGTCTGCATATCCAGAAATGGACGTGGATGCTGATGGCGACGTCGAGGGCGGCTTTGAGTCTACCAGCCAGAACTCCCCAGTGGCTGTGGTGAAAAAGGAACCCGAAGACTCTTCCATGTTGTCTGCCCCATCTAGCGGGTACTTCAACTACTTGAGTCCTGTCTCCATCACTTCGCCAATGAACTCCCCTATCAACTTGACGTTGAAATCCCACGACGCATCTTCGTCGCCTGACTCTGATTCCAGTCCTAACACTCCAGAAATGTCTACTTTGGCATCAGACGGCTTGATTTTAGGGCCATCTACATCAAGTATCGATTACATGGCGCAAAATTCTGAAGTAATTTTGTCTCCTAGGGTATTGATGGTTTAACTTGCTGTTCATTACGCACTCTGCCGGCAAGAGTGTTTTCATTGACTGTTCTCTGCTTGTTCAAGTCTAGCCCCTCCCCGGGGATCTCAGAGCAACCTCTCGACCGTATATTAATCTGGAACCAGCGACTAGGTGGCCGCTTCTTTCAGATTAATATGCGTGGAAGTCGACGTCGTTGTCTCTGGGGAGCTTGAATTTATAGCATTGAAGTAACTCTCTTTGAAGGTCCAGTCCTTTATTCCACGCAATATCTGTTGGTCTGCAGCACCAGACGTCCTTGATGTACATGGCTCGCCTATCGCCTTTGGGTCTAAGATGGACAATGAGTTTGACTCTCTCTTGTTGAACTCAACAGGGGAAGGCTCTATCTCATTGGAGTCGGATTTCACAATTAAACCCGAGCCAACTGACGTTGACATCGATGAGTTTTTGTGTTTTTGATTTTTATTTCTGGGTTAATTATGATTGTTTATTAGTGGGCGGTATAAGGTTATTAAGAAAAGAAAAAAGGCAAAAAAAAAGAGATTCACGAAAAACAAAAACAAAAAAAAATTGGAAAAAAAAAACCTACAAAAAAACAGAGCAACTGTTGGTTTTGCATTCCATTTTTTGAATTGTTTCGTGTTTGCTTTGCTTAACTACCAAGGGATGTTTTCCAGTCGAGATCATCTGAAGACGGGCGCTCCTATTTTTAGTCGACGCGACACTCCAGATCGGTCCTTCACAGTTGAATTTTCCCTAGCAGTTACGAGGTTAGAATCAATACATGTCTTACAATTTTTATTCACCAACTTAAATTCTTCTGGTCTGATAGCACTGCAGCAGTCTCTTGATCCAAATGTGCAAACTCAGTGACACATTTGAATTTTGCGTAGTAGGTCTGGCAGTCTTCGTTGCAGCAGTTTGAGCCAACGTCCAATGTAGTAGCACCTCCAAACCTCGAATGATTGCACGCAGCGCAAATCGCCCGATATTCCTGGACCTGTTTCTCTTTCGTTTTCCGAGTCAAAGTGATATTTGTTATGACATCCACTTCGTTCTTCAAACATTCCGAACAAAGATGCTTGGAGGGTCCGTCAAGCTTCTTTCTGCAGTGGAAGCACTCTCCAACTTGCACGTACGCACTGACTTTTAAAATGTCTTCTTTCTTGTGGACAAGTTGCTTCGTGTCTCTCAGCATATCTCTATACCACTCCTTGATTTTCACACCCATCAAGTTGAAGACCCGTTCTAGCGGAGGTATGAGTACTTTGGTGATGTAGTACTCGTAATCGAGCTCCATAGGACTGGACGTACTATAGGACGCAATGTAGTCCTCGGGACTATAGCATCGGTCTTTCAATCTCTCCTTGGCCACATCCTTGATTACAAGGTAAGGAACTCGATCTTTGTACTGGGGCTCACTTCTCGGGTCTTTCTTCATTCGATTCCGTGCAACTACCGCTCCTGGTGGAAGATACTGTTCGTTCTTGTATGTTCCGTAGCGCACTGCTTTAGCAAAGCAGAAGTCCTTGACGTTGACTCGGTTGTTTAGGATTTTCACAAACTGTCTCAAGACGTAGTCTTTCACTTTGGACAAATCTTTTGATTCGAAAAGAATGCGTAGAGTCTTCCCCACCATCTTCAGCTGGGCCGGAATTCCATCTCGCCTGATTGTCTCGATTCCCTTAGCCTCAAACTTCGGGACGAGCTGCGATTCATGCTCGTAGCATTGGCCAACGTACCGCTTCTTAGCCAATAAAACGCACGGATGGTACACCTTCTCGAACTTTAGCTTTATTGGGTCCGGAAGTGAATCTGTCACAGTCTTCGCCAACTGCTTGCCAAATTCGAATGCATCTTCCTTGGATTTACCTGGGAAGTAGACAAATAGCGAGTCGGTATCACCATAAACAACTTTTGCTCCGAACTCGCTCGACTCGATCTGTTTAATCGATCTTGTCATGATCTCTCGCCCCGTGGCCACAATCGCATCTGCGATATCGGAGTTTGGCATTCTGCCACTAAAACTAGCGGAAGTGTAGCCGTAGGTCACGTTGGCGATTAACTTTAGGGCCAATTGTTTAGAATTGAGAAGCCGAGACAACTCAGTGTCATCCGCAAATGCGGCGGCGACGGATCGCATATTGATTCTCATATTGAGGATTTCCTCGAGCATCTTCGCAAGCATAGACTTCCTAAACTTCGACGAGACAAACATGTAACCATTCGGAGAGATGTTCAAACCTCCATTCTTGTCAAGAATGTCTATGAGCCCACGGGGGATTTCGAGATGCTTCATGTAGCCGATCCCATTGCTCTTCTGATTGTATCCTTCGATTCTTCCAAGTAACGTGGTATAACAATAATTGTAAGCGATCATTATTGATGGATATAGGGACTGGAAATCAAGAACCACAAGCGGCGACTTGTAGAAATTGGAGTCTGGTTCCATGATGAGAGGTATGACATCCAATGCCCGCATGTCATGAACATCTAGCTTTGATGGAGAGTTAAGTAGCATATTCTCTGATTTGGCTATCCGCAACAAGATGGACTCCACTTTGAACTGAGACCCTCGATAAAAATTTGAGTAGAAGTCGACACCGATTAGACGAGACTGTTCAACATTTCGAAGAACGATCTCTTGCATGTCAAGGATCTGCATGATAAGATCAACCTTGTGTGTATAATATCTGAAGAACATGATATGGGTAGCATAATCGCCGTTGCTTATCCAATTGGAAAGGGTCTTGTTCAGAAATTTTGGGAGGTTCTGGTGGAGAGTATGGAAGCAAACATTCTCAAGTGTGTAAGATGTCAATCGAAGTTCGCTTTTGAGCAATCTCCATAGGTTCAACATGTGCCTCCCATTGATCTTGATGGCTGACGTATGCGTGTATCCCCACCTGTCACCGAACTTTCCATTTGCAAACGAAGCAGATCTGCTGAACTGTGGAAGTAAGTTCTCGTTGTAAGCTTCCCGGAACCGCTCGATTATGTAACCCCAGCTCAGCCCATTCACTTCGTATCCTGATAGGATATCTGGATCGTACTCGTTGATTTTGCGAATGAACTCATAAACCAACTCGTGCTCAGTGGCAAACAGCATTATATGAACATTCAACTGATCAGAAATGGTCTTGAACTGTCTGCGAGCCATAGTGCTATCCAGACAGCTTTCCTCAGAGACAAGAATGTAAGTTAGAGGACGCTCTGACTGGAACATATGATTGGAATTGTCAAAGTGGAAGATGATCATGCTAATAGAGTCCTCTCGCGGATTGGGGCGTAGATCGTCAGTCCTGTTAACATGAACCTCCATATGCATGAGAGTCATGTTGAGGAATCCACTCGGGTTTCTTTCCACCTTGTTTTGTCGGTAAGAATATTTGAAGTCATTTGTAAGCGTCACCGCAGGCTCGACTTGAGACTTGAATTTCATTCGTTTGAGCCTGCGAAAATCGTCCACCTCTTTGATTCCCTTCCGAACATCTATCTTAGATGGAGGCGCGTAAGAATATTGCCACATATTACGTGTTCGCTGGTGATTTCCACCTGGGGTAACATTCTCGAGATGCACGTTGTTAAGCATGGGAACTGACTTGCCCACTGTGGCCGGTTGAAGTTGGTCATCGCCTTTGTAGGGAACCACAATTTTTCGGTTGGCGAATACCAAAGGCTGCACATGCACGTCTGATTGCCGAGAGTAATACGGGTCAGAATAATCGTGTACAAGCAAACCGGCAGCCTGGAGTGTCTTGCCAATTCTCTTTTTTTGCAACGAGCTTGGAACCAGGTAGTCCCATATAGTCTTCGGCTCGCGTAAGAGAAGATGCAGGGTTTGGGTCAACAAAGTATCCCCGGACTCAGACGAGAGAGTAGTCAGAAACAGTTGTTGCGCCTTCTGCGTCATCGCAAGATAATGCTTGTCGAGTTCGTGGGACTGAACTTGGCTGTGATCTAATGGAGATGTTACCAGAGCTGGGACGCTCTCAGGAATCGGCATTGAATCAGGCTCGGAGTCAGAATGGACAGAGCTCAGATCTGAGCTTTCATCAACATGGAGGTGCTCAGGAGGAGCCAGAAATTCTCCAGCGGTCGATACCTTACGCATTTCAGCTGGCTTTGGCTCGCCCAAGGATTCGATATTGAACCCATTGTGGGCATCAAATAACTGGTCGTACGAACTCCATCTTATGAGATCATCCCTGAAGTTCAACAAGGGAACTTGCTCGAAGTGCGCAATTGGAGCGTTCAAGTCGACCAAGGCAAAGCATGTGGAGATCTCTGGCCCTTTCAACTTTGGGGCGATGATCTTCCTGTAGTACTCAGTTGTATCCTGGATTCCCGTTGCCTGGTTGAGTTTCTTGACGTAGGCCAAAAGCTCGCGGAGATGGTCCATATTTTCCCACTCACAAAAGCCTCCCTTCCCAATATTTTCAAATACCTGGCTGTACAGTTTATGAAGCAACTGCGAGGTCTCCTTCTTGTTTCGAGACGTGCACTGGTACTTTAGGTCATCGAACGTGATTTGCAAGGACGAAAGGTATATTTCATACTCGCTAGAGAGATTGCTGACCTCGGAGAGGTCATGAGGAATGTACCTCTCGCGTATCAGTTGCCTGTTTTGAATATCCTCAACAAGGATATCGATCTCTAGCATCGACTTGCCCATGCGAGGGTATTTTTGGAGGTTGAGGACATTGTTATGGCCAATATGGGTGGATAAATATCCCTTCAATGGCTCAATCAGGATGCCATTGTGGTTGACAACAGGCATGCGGAAATGGCACTTAGTTGCCTCGAGCCAGCAGCAGCCATACAAGTTATAGTCAGCCAAGAACTGAGAAAAGTAGTTGATGTGAGCCTCGTACACGTTGATTACCGTAAGAGGCTTTCGTCTGTTGCGTGCCAAAGGGGCAAAGTCGATTTTTCTCTCGCCCATCAAGCGCGTGAGTCTGGTCTTGTAAAGTGCCAGCAAAAACAGGATCTTCAACTTCACCAGAGGGCCCAAGTGGTAGCCATACGCCGGAGTTCCCTTGCAAAACTGGACCGACGCGATAAAACGCTTGCTGGCTGTGGAGTTTGTGCTTTGAAACTCGTCTTCATCGTCTTCGTCATCATCGGAGGCAGTGTCTGGTTTCCGTTGGAAAGACTCGGCCAATTTCTGCTCAAGAAAGCTGGTGATCTCATCTAGATACTTCAGGGTGAAAGGCCCGTCCCGCAGCGGACAGTCAATATATAAATAGGGGTAGTAGTTGTGAACATGGACCACGGCGTTGTAGGCCAAGTCTCGCGTGTTTGGCACTCGTAGCGCTCCATACACTCGAATGATTGGAACTTTCACCGCAGACTGGAACTGGTCTAGCCGCGTCGGAGCCAGTCTATAAGTGTCATAGTCGCTGATTTGGACGTGGAGAGCATTGTCCATGTAAGGTGGGAAGCAATCGGCATGGGCTTGAGTGGTGCACAGTGGGTTCTACATAGTAGAGGAGATCGCCACACAGAGGTAAAACGCAGAAAAAGATGAAGCGAAAAACCGATACGAAGAAAAAACCGATACGAAGATGAAACTGCTACGAAGACAAAAATACAACTCGGTCACCAAAATAAAAATATCTATACATTAGTTATCAGCAAAAAATGAAGCAGCACCTTGCTTTCGGTTCTGCTTGCCTTGCCCGACGCATCGTTACGACAAAACGCACTGCTCACAGGTGCACCTGGTGATTAAAGCTAACGGTACTCCCGATCAGGCCAAATGCAAATTCCACATCGTAAAATCAAGCGTAAACCCCAGCGGCAGCCTCTTAGCGCACAAATCGGCTGGTCATGACATCACATTGCAAAGGACCGTGCATGGACAATTTGAGGTGAGCAGCCAAAAATAACCCACCGCAGATCAAATTACGATCTCGTTCCATTGAGCCATCGCGTCCATTGGAAAAAGGGGCACGAAGACAGTTTCGGTCTCGCCCCTCTTATTCTCTATTTCTGTCTGACCCTGGATTTTCGCCCAGCGTTGATTAAACCCCCCAAACCCTAATAGCTTTGCCACGAGCCATAACTAGGTTTACTCGCCCCGGGCGGTGCTCGTAATGCGGCCCCTTCTCGGGCCATCCGATAGCTCCGCAAAAATATTCAAAAATTTCCAAAAGGGCCTCTCCAGAACGAGGCTGCGGACGGCTCCAGAGCCCCGTGGAAGTATGTAAGTTTCCGTCTGCACATATAGACGGGATTATCGTAAATGCCTCACGCAGCGGACCGGTGGGTGGTGCCTGACAATGAACAGGACCCGCACATTATATATCTAACCTCACCACAATAGAGAGGTTAGGGTGTAGTCTCTCACTAATCTCCCTCACTTTTCTTCTGGAGCAATCTTCGTCACTTTCCACCTTTGCATCTTTCAAGCCATTGGATGGCCTTACCTAAATCGAGTGTTTGCTGCCAAAATATTCATTCTCAGATTTACCGCCGTCCTTCCTTCCTTTGTCCCCGGTAACTGGAGCTAATCACTTACATCCACCGTCTGCCATGCCAGAAGAAAACGACGTGTCCGAAGCCGCCGCCCGCTTGGAGAAGTTGGGCATTGCATCGCCTAGACCCATTGCTTTCGACGGCTCCCACTCCCCGCCCATCTCCACCTCTCATGGCCAGTTGAGCAGCGATATTCAGGCGCGGATCATGGCGTTCCAGCAAAAACGACAGAACATCCCGTTGAAAGATCCTCCGCTGACGAAACCATTACCTCCGCTCCCGAACGCGTGTGCTGTCTCACGAAGCACCCTGGTGTTGGATTCTCAGAAAAATCAGTTGTTGTCGTCTCCTGCCATCGAGAATGCTCCTGGCTTGCCTTCGACACCCTCAACCACAGTGAGACCGCTCTCACCCAGTATCAATGCCCAGAAGGCTACAATCGAGTTGACCAAGAAGCCCTCGTTGTCGCAGAGACGTGGTATGAAAATCAACATGAAGGACTTGGGCACTCAGGCTGGTGCCGAGCCTTTACAGCTGACAGGTGAGCTTGCCCGTAGACTCTCGGAGAGGAAGAACAGACCGGACTTCAAGTTGAACTTAAATGACACGCCAAGCTCCAGTGGAGCTAGCTCGGGTGATACTTTTGGTGACGGCAACGCCGACCCTGGCAACCCTGCACCACCAAAGTTGCAAGGGCTATTCGCAAACTACTCCAAATATGTCGATATCAAGTCGGGCTCTCTCAATTTTGCCGGCAAGGCGTCGTTGCATTCTGAAGGTGTTGACTTCTCGTCCGGCTCGTCGTTCCACATTTCGTTGGACGAATTACAATTCATAGAAGAGTTGGGAAGAGGGAATTACGGCACAGTTTCAAAAGTCTTGCACAAGCCTACCGGTGTTTTGATGGCGATGAAAGAAGTGAGACTAGAACTAGAGGAGACAAAATTCGCTCAGATTCTCATGGAGTTGGAAGTGTTGCACAAGTGTGATTCACCTCACATTGTGGATTTCTACGGCGCTTTCTTTGTCGAGGGAGCTGTTTACATGTGCATGGAATACATGGATGGCGGCTCCTTGGACAAGATTTACGGCGACGGAATTCATGACGAGGCGTGCCTCGCATACATTGCCGAGAGCGTGATCAAGGGCTTGAAGCAATTGAAAGATCAGCACAATATTATCCATCGAGATGTAAAGCCAACCAACATCTTGGTCAACACGCAAGGGAAGGTGAAGTTGTGCGATTTTGGTGTCAGTGGAAACTTGGTCGCTTCTTTGGCCAAGACCAATATCGGATGTCAATCGTACATGGCTCCCGAAAGAATAAAAACTAAAAATCCGGATGATGTCACTTACTCGGTTCAGTCTGATGTGTGGTCGTTGGGATTGACTCTTTTGGAGGTCGCGGCTGGAAGATATCCGTATCCTCCGGAGACCTTCGATAACATCTTCTCGCAGCTTAAAGCCATTGTTGACGGAGAGCCTCCAAAATTGGATGATAAATTCTTTTCCAAGGAGGCCCAACAATTTGTCAAGTCTTGTTTGAACAAAAATGCTGACTTCCGGCCGCTGTATGACTTGCTATTGCAGTCTCCCTGGCTCACAAAGTTCAGGAATGTGGACCCACACATGGCAGCCGTGGTTACCAAACAGCTAGAGCAGCAGAAAAAGGACGGTCAGCCAACTACGAAAACACCATCCAAACAATCTGGTAACGTTGCAGTCGCAGGCGTGGCGAAGGGAAGAGAAAACGTACAGTCATTACTCAAGGGTAAAGTCAATGCTCCTGCATTACATAGAGGTGGCTTGCCAAACCTGAGGATCCCACGTTAATCTCTCCTCACGCAAGAATTTCAGTCCTAGACTTTCCTAGCGACTGGTGTACATTAGTGTTGCTAGTACACACGACATTTCTCTCCTTTGTAATATAAATGACAGTCATGGACACAAGTAGTTCTGCTCACAGGTAATTGGAAGAGGCCGGGTCCTCTTTGGGTTTGTGCAACCAAGTTGCTAGTGCTTTCGCGATACCAAAACTAATCAATGCAACGTGTGCTACTAAAAGCGGGTATAGCCACGCCAGAGAATTGGTTGAGTAGGTTGTAAAGTACACAGTGAATACTAGAATTGCAATTGGCACGGTCATTATCGAATCGAAAGATAAAATCGGGGTTGGTGGAATCGGCCAAAGGATGAGTGAATTCTCGCTTTCTGACTCCTCTGGTTTTCCTCAAGGACATCAAACAAAGTTTCCCCCAAGATTTGTGCGCTGTCACACGGCATATTCTCAAAATGTCTCGGAAAACATCTACAGACCACAGAAATGCGAGAACACACCTTGCAAATTGTACGCTCAAGTTTAACTGAAAATAGACTTGCAAACAGGAATCAGATAATTCAACCGAACCCCAAACGAAGTACAAAATAATCCAATCCTTCTTATTACCCTCTTTAGAGTGGTTCTACTGGTGGCACAATTGAGGCCCGTCCGGCGGATAACCTGCAGGACAATCGCACTCCACCACCATTAGGAGTTAAAACCAGCAACGCCCACCTGGTACCAATTGGCTCAATCAATCCGAAACGATGTTGCAAATTGAACAGAGCAATCTCTTGATCGAGAAGACGTTGACGGAGCGGATATACCCTTCCGCGGATGCAACCTTGAAATCTTTGGACAGGATCATCAGTGATTTCGATTTCACCAACTACCATATCTCCACATTGCCTGACGACAAGGAGGTCTTGTTGATCTCCATATATTTACAGTGCTGGAATGACTTGGTTAAGTACGGTGTTGATGACCACTTGCTGTCCAAGTACTCTGCGTTTTCGAACTACTTGAAAATCGTTGGTAAGTCAGAGATAGAACCGGGTTACAACTTCTCCCTTTTGTTGGACACCAAGGCTTTGGCGTCGCTGGGGGCTTCAGACGACGAGAAAAAGCAATTGATCGACGAATTGGCCTTGCTCAAGCGACACGCAATCGCCACTGCGTTCGAGAAGGCGTTCAACCGCTACGACGAGCTATCACAGCATTACTCGGGCTCTAATACGTACGCCGAGGAGATTCAAGCCGAGTTGTCAAGTGAGCCCGTTTTGGTGATCAACTACCGTGGCTCAGAGGAGAGTATCTACATCAAGCCTTCTTTCGACAGAGTGACAGTTATCTTCTCCACCATCTTCAAGGATGAAACAGACAAGATCTTTGGTAAGGTCTTCTTGCAAGAGTTCGTGGACGCTAGAAGGAGATCGGTGCAAACAGCCCCTCAGGTGTTGTACACCCACAAGGAGGCGCCATTAGATATTCAAAGCGTGGTGAACAAGCATCAAGAGGACGACAACAAAGGTTACGTCACGTTTGTGCTTTTCCCTAGGCACTTGACCAGAGGAGAGCGGAGAGAAAACTGTATCTCGCACATCCAATTCTTCAGGAACTATTTCCACTATCACATCAAGTGTGCCAAAGCATACATGCACTCGAGAATGAGATTTAGAGTGAAGGAGTTCTTGAAGGTGTTGAATAGAGCAAAACCAGAGAATGTCGATGATGAGGGCAAGACGGTTGAAAACAGAAAGACCGCCAGTGGACGGAAATTTGACGCTGGACGTATCTAAGTACACCTTTGAACAAGGAATGGTCGCTCACCCGAGTTGGTCTCCAAATGCTTTTATTTACAAGATACTATATGGGCCTATTCCTTAGGCTTCTTGACACCGTACTTGGACCGGGACGTGGCTCTGTTGGCCACTCCTGCCAAATCGTATGCGCCTCTCACTAGACGGTACTTCACACCGGGCAAATCCTGGACTCTGCCTCCTCTTACTAGAACAACGTGATGCTCTTGCAAGTTGTGACCCTCTCCAGGAATTAAGCACGAAACAATGTTCCCGTTGGTAAGTCTGACTCTGCAACACTTTCTCTGGGCCGAGTTGGGCTTCTTGGGCTTCACAATCATGACTCTCAACACCACACCTTTCTTGAATGGGTTGGTGCCTAAGTGAGGTGCCTTAGAAACGTATGGCTTGACTGGCTTGACGTGGCTGCCGCTTTTGATCTGGTTCAATGTGGCGTATCGTTTTTGTTGTTGGCTGATAATTGAAGGGACGATTGGTGTGGAGAGCGGCACGTTCGATCTGATTGATGCAAGATAGGACGACACAGGTCCCACAGGAGCAGAGACACTCCGCAAGTTGGCCGTGATGGCGGGCCTGAACAACGATTTGAACATTGACTGGAATGAAGTGGTGGGTACCAGGTTTTGAAAAAATGTTCATGCCTGCACAGTTGCTCAGACATGCTGGAAAGGTCCGTGGCGATCGTGATGGCAAGCCTGTTCAAACTTTCTCAGAGCGAGATAAACCACGGAGTCGGCATTGCGGAATTTACCGCATCTATTAAAAACCAGCCATTTGGCTAAAGCTTGCCTGTTGTAGTTGGTAGGTTATAGAGCTTCCAGTTATGGTACTGCACATACCGCGCACTTGTCTGCCACTAAGATTTCCTCGAATTGAGAGTCTCCATCACTAGCACAACCCGAAACACACCATGTTCAGAACCGCTATCTCGAGAGCCATTAGAGCTCCTGTTTTCCCTAGAGCTGCTGCTATTGCCAGACCCCAGGCCATCCGTTTCTACGCCGGGTTCCCACCATTGACCAGAGACCTTGCCAAGGACAGAGTTTTGGAGTTGTTGGAAGGATACGACAAGGTCGCCGGCAAGGAGATCTCCGAGACGTCCTCATACATTCAGGACTTGGGCTTGGACTCCTTGGACGTCGTTGAAGTTGTCATGGAGGTTGAGCACGAGTTCAACATCCAGATCCCCGACCACGAGGCCGACACGTTGAAGACCGTGGGCCAGACGCTCGACTACATTCTCTCCCAGCCAGACGCTTGTTAAGCGCTCGGAATTCAAGGTTTGGGTTGACTGACAGAAGTTCATTGACTGGGTAGTATTGACATTCGACCAGAGCATAGATGTGCACTTGGCCAGTCTAGGCCAAGGGATCCTCAATTGTTGATCAGAGCAAAACTGCTTCTGAGCTTTTCACAATTTCCTTCTTGGTTCCAAAGATTCTGTCGTGAGTCCCTCCGTATTTAATGCATACATGTTCTACTGAGGTTGTAACCGGGTGTGGAATTTCTCAGCACCAGCACCCAACAATATTAGTATAACCAATAATCACAGCTCCGGATATCATTACGGACGTCCAACTTTCAATTTTTCTCTGTGGCTATCTTGGGTACATTTGGAAACCTAGACGTATTGCCCATATAGCCCAGGTCACGTGCCACAGATTCTGTCCAATTACTGCGCGGTAAAAAATACACTAACAGAAAACTTCTGGTTACCGATAAAGTCACAATTAACTACGCCATGGTTTCTGTATGTGCCACGTTCGACACTTTGAGTGTTCACGGTGGTCGTGCTTAATGAATCCTTGAGATTCCCGCACGTTCCGCAGCTCTTCCACAACTTTCACTAACCTCAACAGTACATTAAAGGCCCAGCCTACAAAGTCGCCAAGTCTGGCCTCAACCTCGCTGCTGCTAAGGCCTACGCCGGAGATTTGATCTTCTGGGGTGGTGCTGCCGGTGCCGCCGTTGCCACTTTCACTGACAACTGGCCATTGTTCCAGCAGACTTTCTACTCCAAGATCCCATACTTTGGCCAGCACTGGATCCACAACCCAGACCCAGAGGATGTCCCAGTCTAAACGTGCATACAAAATATACAACAGTCAATACGTGCTTCTTTCGGAACGGTTATGGTATGTAATGCAAAGTGTTGGACCGCTCATCGCGCCGGACGAACTCATTTGTGATCAAGTAGTCAATATGCTCTTTCAAGTCATGTACTGGAACAGCAACACTGAGCTGTTCGGTAGTTTTCCCAAGAAGCTCAGGATACGTCAATGTGCGTTCTGCTTTCATGACACGTACAAGTGCAGCTCTAATCTCGGAGCCTCTGTTTCTGTTGATCCTCCTCTGGGCGTCGTCAACAAGCGCAGCTTCTTTGTCACGACCCAAAGGAATCCTGATCTTCGACAGCCTATCGGAGAAATTTTCATTGAACACAACTGTTTCACCATCGACAAGAAGAATAGGATATTTCTCGGTGCTTAGCGAGGCCACAATTCTCTTCACAAGTTTGTCCTCCAAGTGCGTCAAGGTGACCAATTCGTGTAATGTGAGAACAGATCTCTCTTCAAACAGCATCAACAATACTGCTTGCACCAAAGTCATGGTTAATTCTTTCGAGCCGTTCGCGAACGCCACATCAATCGTGAGTTGGTGAAGTGAGTAGTTGCTCCAGTCGAGGACCTGCAATTTGGACTTCTCTGACTCGTTCGCGTACTGGGCGGTGAACTCACTCAAGATCCCATTGAGGTGTTCAGGCAAGACCACATTAGTTCCTTGCTTGGGGATTTCGGGCCAGTACTTCCTCTCGAGAACCAATGAGTTCAACTCAATTGAAGGAGATGCGTTCATATGTAGCCCGCTGTAGCGAGTGCTGGATGTCTTGAGATCTCTCATCATGGCATTCAAGTTTTGAGTTTCGTCGCCATCACCAACGACCTCCACAAGTGCAGTAAGCAATGCTTCTTCTGCGTCCAAATTGAAGTTCCGGCCCAAGAGAACCCGCTTAGACACATCTCTCTCATATAAAACGAAGAAGTCTTGTTTGTTTGGTATGAGCTTGAAGAAAATGACAGCATCAGCCAACAGCTTTTGGAACTGCTCAACGCTGACTGGGAAGGACTTTAACACCCCTTCGCAAAATTTGGAAAGTTGCATCAATACGAACTTATTATGGCCCTTCAGCGAGAATGCCTTGCTTATGGATCCTCTCATTTCAAAACTGAGCTGTTGAGAGTAGGAGCACTCATCGAACATTTCAATCAATCTGCTCCACAAGGAAATGATTGCTGGGACTAGCAAAGTTCCGGTCGCCTTACTCGCGTCAATAGTGGAGGCAGTTTCACTCGCAACGTGCTTGGCCCACACATAAAGGAATGTCTGGATCAGATTGACAGAGTAGTGTTCCTGAGTTTCATCAGCAAGTCTTACCAAAGCATTCAAATAGTCACGGTTTTCCCTAAGCATCAAGTCAGAGAACGAAGGCTCGAGCATATTGGCAAAGTCGTGGAATATTGTCTTCCAGTATAACAGCTTGCGCACCTCCTCAACATACTCTTCTTCGAAGTTCGTAGACTCAAGAAATCTGATACCACGGGTTAGCAAACCCAAGATACATCTCATGTATGTTGTCTCATCATCCATCAAGGAGTTCTGCAATTGCGCAAATGCTCTCTGAAGAGAGTCTTTGAAGCGACGCGGGAACGAAAAGTCCACCACACCGCTGAGAGCATTTATGACTCCCACCAATGTGAGGGCCAGGTCTGAGCAGCTTGGGTCCTGAATCCATAGCAGGGTCGCCCGCTCGCAATGTAGTAACAATTTGTCGCCAAACCTAGTGAGTGCCTCTGACCCTACTGGTGCCTCGCTCTCCACAGTCGGTGATAGAAAGAGATTTTGAACGACCAAGCTGAGTCCATGTTTTTCGATGGTATCCTTTCTGGGGTGTTGTAAGAGGTAACTTCTGTCCAACACAGTGAACAATTTCAGAAGGAAAGCCAACTTGCCCCTCCACTGCTGGAAAAGATCTGCAAACCGATCTGCAAACAGAATTGGATCAGTGTCTTCGCCTAGAAGTGCCTTGAACTGTTCTAGCTCCACCTTGTTGAATCGGTCGTCGATGGTGACAAGGATCCAGTCCGCTAGTTTCCCCTGTTCCGAGTGCTTGAACATCAACATCAACTCCAAGTCTTTGTATACCGATGAGAAAGATCGCTGGAGCTTCTTTCCACTTAGCACCGTGTGAACAGCCGCTTTCAATTCATTTTTGATCTGCTCAAACTTGGCCTTGGCCGACTTATCGGTGCCAGAACCTTTAACGGAGATGTGGATGGGCTTCTCAATTGTGAAGGATAATTTCACCGTTCCCGACCCCAAAGACGACTTGCCTATTATGCCACGGGGCCCTGAGGCTCCCTTGAAGAGCAATAGGTTTTTTCGAGCCATAAGACGGACTTGGTACAGTGGTTCTCATAAAATAGTCGCACTGGCTAGATCTCAAATTCGTACACCAATGATTCTGAATTCGCGCGCAGCCAAACCAGGTTTTTAAAATCATTTCCGCTGTAAACTACATTTGTTCAAATGTATGGAATTGATACCTCGAGTGTTTGATATAGTTTTGAGTAGCTTACAATGCCACATTGCTCGATACCTACTTGCTGGACGAAAGGGTCTCCTTTGACAACAGCCTTTCTTTCATGAGTCTACTTTTAACTGCATACCAAAACTGCTGGATCGCATCAAGCTCAGGAGAGTACGGAGGGACGAAAATGCACTTGTACCCACGAACTTTCTCAATCGGCAATATGATAGGGTGTTTGTGGATACTTGTATTGTCCATGCCTAAACATCATCCGATCCACTCCCAACCCAGATTGCGTAAGTAGAGAAAAGCTTGTATTGTTCGTGATTGCCTGTGTAAGGACCCATACCCAAATACTGTGTGCGCGAGAAGTCGACTATCGGTGTTAACTACCAAGTCATGACAGATAACTCAGGAAAAGCGGAAAAAGCGGCCCCGATCGTCGACCACAAGCAGCTAGCGTCCGTTTACAAGAAAAATGGGTCGTTTGATAACCAGCGGAGGATTCTCCTAGACAACTTTAAGGACTCGCAGACCCACAAGAACCTCCTCCTCAAGTTGAGGCTTATGGTCGAAAACAAAATCAAGAATGACCCGAGCATTCTACTTAAAAACAAGGGGAAAATGGGTGCTCTTATACAGGGAGAAATTATCAGCAACAACGTGGGTGGCGGAAGTATCTTGAATATTGTCGACAAGGATATCCAGGAGAAACTCATCGACTCGCCCGAATTCCATGAGATCTTAAGGGTTGAATTAAAGGATATAAAGAGAAAAGCGGAAGGCATCAGTGACGAGGACTATGCAAGACAGCTAAAAGAGGAAGAGAAGTTGAAGAGCGAGGAAGATCAAAGGCGAGAAAAGGAACGCGTCGAGAAGGAACTAGCATATAAGAATAACTTCAAAGTGAAGCAGCTTGCTGCAACGCACATCGCTAAACCTCCAAGATTCAACTTCACCTCGAAAAGCATAAGAGACCGTGACAGAGACCGTGACAGAGACCGTGACAGAGACCGTGACAGAGATCGCAATGGTTATGGCAGGGGAGGATATGGCCCCTCAAAGGGCTCGGGACAGTTGATGTATTAATCGGCAGGCATGAAATATACACGTGGATTCGTATTAGTACATAAGTAGTTAACATCACTCGTCGGTGTCGAAGATCTCGTTGGCGATGAGCATCAACTCCTCGACAACTTTACTCTTATAACTTAGATCCTGAGGAGACATGGAGTTATCGCTGAGGATCGCAGGGCCCCAGATAATAGCCAAAGACTTTGGTGTCATTCTGTTTTGGGTGTGGTTTGCTGCAACCCTGTTGAGATGG
This sequence comes from Sungouiella dosseyi, assembly GCA_030573325.1. Lineage (NCBI taxonomy): Eukaryota > Fungi > Ascomycota > Pichiomycetes > Serinales > Metschnikowiaceae > Sungouiella > Sungouiella dosseyi. The sequence goes on from JAJMDA010000004.1 coordinate 283,410, forward strand.
AAAATGAGACTTCTCAACGTGAAGTACGCTCCATCAGGTAGATTGTACACCAAGTGATGCAATTTCTTTGCGATAAACGTCTCGTCCACAGATTTGACCGTTTCAATGAAGGATTGGTAGTACTCTTGCGTGAGAAGTGGTTCTGGGAGACTGGCAAAGTAGATCTTCAAGAGTGATGCCGCGCAATAAATGTCTGCGTCTAAGACGTTGTCAGGATCGATGTTGTTCCCAATGAGCAAGTAGTTGGCAAAGTTTGCGTCTATCGAGTCTTTCAACTGTTGGACTGTGGCCTTGTTTCCACTTGTTCTGTAGATGCCCTCGATATCCAATCCGTAATTCTCAATGACGTCAATACATCTTTTCACAACAAGGGGAACATTGTCGATACCGGCAAACTTGATGACCTCTTCGATTGAAACACCGAAGGTGGGTTGTGCGTGTTGGGTCATCTGGCTCAAAGATCTGGGGCCCGTCAATTCTGCTTGATGGTTCCCTGGATCTAAGGAGTTGTACAGATAGCTAGAAGTGGAACCCTTCGACTCTGTGAATGGGTCAGTTGACGCTGCCTGAGAGTCAGGGAGACTCTTCTCGTTATCAGTTTGGGAATGCGAGATAGGGGTGTTTGTGGCAGAAGGAGCCAAGGTCATGTGATTGTTCTTTGGCGCATTGTTAAAGAACGGTTTTGTTGGCTTCAAGTTCTTGGTAAATGAAGGATGCGCAACATATTCAACTGGAACAAGCGACTTGTTGGACGAAGAGCTCGAGTTCTTCAGAAGATAGTTGAAAAGATCCAAGTCGTTGTCGATCTCGCCAACAATGGACTTCATTGACGATTTGCCAGCCTGGATAGGAGAAATGAGCACACCCGAGTTCATTATGAGAGTCTCGCTCCAGGTAGCAAATTTTTGCAACTGCACATTCATGGCCACGTCCATTTCCAAGATCAAGTTCATCAATTTCTTCGAATTGACCGGTCTGTGGATCATCAAGAGCTCGTCCTTCAATTTCTTGCAGATGCTCACTTTCAGACGGTAATCCTGGTCAGCAGAGTCGACCTTCCGCTGCAACTCGTCTTCCTGCTGCTCAGCGGTCTTGTTTTTCAAGAACGATTTCTTGTTTGGATCCGACGTCTTCACTTTCTCCAAATCGTCGCACAAGTGATAGTATTTCTGCTTTGCCTTCTCGGCCAATGCAATCGCCTCAGCACAATCCTTCTCCTTCTTCTTGCTCTCATCCTTGATGGACTTCCTTGACCGGGCAACCATATTGACTAAAGATACCAACTCGTCATACATGACGTTCAATGCTTTCACATACGAGGAGCCTACCCCGTGAAGCTTCTCGTCGAACTCAACAACCTGGTCAAATTTGGCGCTAAACATGTCGGTCTTCAAGTTCTTTGTAGTTTTCAAGGATCCCCTCACATGGCCGGCAAACTTCTTCAACTGAGAGTAGTGCTCGTCTTCAATCATGGCTTTCTTCTTGACGTACTTTGCGATTTCATCGCCGGTGTTGATGGACTGCTTGAGTCTGGTCAAAAGGACATCCAAAGACGCATCACTGTTCAAAAAAGACTGTATGGAGTCCAGTTCCAACAACTTGCCGCCTTCCGTTTTGGTGGCCGTGGGTTGTAGCGAAGCCATACTTTGTAGTTGGTATCCACTGGTGGTTTGGAGTACCTGGCTCGTGTTGATCTCATACCTGCACATACGTGTCTCCCGTGACTGAGCCGCGAATTAAACCTGGTCTGGAAGGCGCAGGGAAAACTTTGATCACGGTGACACCGAAGTGAAGTAGGGTAATATTGTTGGATTTGTGGTTTGCCGAAGCAGTCGGGCGGGAGATTTTTCTGTTGCGGATCTTCTTTTTTTGTTTGCTTATTGTTTGCTCTGCTACGCAGGTGGCCCTTCTAGTGCGTATATCTTGTGAGATTTTCTATTTGCAATGCTACCCCATCCTGTCCCTAGTTGAAGTACAGACTGTACCTCTTTTCGTTGTCGCCAAAGGCTGTCACACCTTGCTCGACGTTGGCCACGGAAAACTCCAAGTCCTCCGTGGTAATCATGTCCCAGAACTTGTAAACCATCATGTTGGCGAAAAGATTGCACACGGTAGCGAAAAACTTCCCGTCAGTGTAGTGGCCAGTGCCCTCACAAACCTGCGGGCTGAACACGTAGAGCAACACTTGGCCCACAACAAAGAAGAAGCAAAACAACACAATGGCGCCCAAGTACCACACGGAATCCAATGCGAAAAACACAAGAATCAACTGCGACACCACGTAGACCGCCAAAATAACCGCGTTCAACACGTACGCAACAACAAAGAGCGCTGTCGTTGTATTGTAGTCCAACGAAGATCCCCACGATTTAAACGTGGCGATAGCCACAATATAGTTCGTGACAAACCACAACGCCGTCATTGTCCACATGGCTAGGAGCGACCTGCGCAGCCCGTCCTCCCAGAACTGGAAGTAGACGATCCCGTTGTACAAAAGACAAATGCACACCGCCGACGCCATGGCGAGCTGTAAAGCAACAAAGTATGGGTAACTCCCCGAGGCAGGCGGCGTCACGCCGCAGTCAACGACTAAGGAGCTAATGGCTAGCGCTATGTTCAAGTAGTAGTATGCCAACAACTCTGACCGACCAATAGCCGTGTATTTCGACCGCACGTTGAAGATGATAATCAACAACACAAGGAGGGCGCCGAAGTGGATGAACGCATTGCCAACCTGGAAGATCATGGTGTTGGCGATTTCAACTGGTCTAGCGTAGCATTTGGCAATGATCCCTGTGGTGATGGGAGAAGTTGCGTTCACTGCGCCCACCACCAGACAAAGTGGGACGCCTGATTTCTCGCAAATGCCCGCGAAACTGCCAAAAGTCATGATGAAACGAGAAGGAGCAAAGTGTGGGTTAGGAAAATGGGATCGCGCAGTGTTTTCGTGCGTGTATAAATACTCCTTCCTAAACGGGCGCAAATTGGTCTGCGCAAAACCAGGGTAATGAAACGAGCAGAGGGTGCAATACGTGAATTCACTTAAATAAATAAATAGTCCATGGAAGGTCGTGGTCGAAGTAAAGTCATAATAGGTAGGGGGTCGTTCATGTTCGGAGGCTGGTTGTCCTTGCAAGCCGGGAGTACTTGCATGTAGCTTATACCCTTGGAAGCTGGTAATATGGCGGTGGAGGAAGCTCGAAGTGGTGGCCATATGAATCATCTCCAATAGCACTCAATTTATTGCTGGTGCCCAATTTGTCAGCAGATGCACTCACTTTCTCGCCAGCAGCTGCCACAGCTTTCCTCACCACGCGCTCCTTGATTTCGTGTTCTTCGTCTAGTTTCATGTGTTGCTGGAGCTTTTCGTTAATCTTCTTGATATCGATTCGGTTCAACGACTTCTTTACTTTCAAAGTCTTCTCCTCATCCGCAGACAAGGGTTTCACCGGTTCCTTCCTCAAAGGCGACGCGCTCAATGCGTGACCGTTGGTGATGTTGAAGAAAGAGTTGCCGAGACCAACACTACCCACAAACGACGAGTTAGAACTCAAAGGCGATGGACAAGCATTATACTTGGCCACAAGTGTCGTTTGAAGCTGAGGACGCACAGCAGGGCGAATCTTCACGGGTGTGGGGTGTTCTATACGGCTGTGTTCCTCACTTGCAACGGTAGAGACATCGGAGAGTGCATCTGAGTACACCGTCGTGGACTCTGCCATCTTGCAGTCAGAAAATTGTTCTTGTGGTTTTGCGACATTTCTGTCTTTGTCAGATTTAGACTTGCGGCCCAACTTGATTTTCCTGCGGCTTGCAACTTTGTGGTCGTTATTGGCAGAGGTGAAGCTTCGGGTTTGGATATTGACGATCTCCCCGAGAATCTCGTCAACCTTCTTGAAATCATCATTGACAAGAAGTTGAACAGGGATGCTGTTTGTGTTGGGGGCAGTGTCTCCACTCACCGACAAGTTCAAATTCGAGTGCAATGAGTTGAACAAGTTTGGGTACATGTTCTTATTGAACTTCTCCAAATGGTTTCTCTGCACAATCTTCTTGAACTTGGGGACATTGAAATTCAACGTCTCACGGGTGCTATGGAGTTTCGCAAGCTTGCTGAGATTGTTTGCTGCGATATTTTCGAGATCCAAAGAATCCAACATGTTAGAATGCGACTCCGCGTTCAAATGATCCTTCAAGTTATCCATGAAATCATTGTTGGTGAACGTGGAAGTATACTTGAGAGACACCTTGTGAATCAAAGTTGGTAGCGTCTCTCTAAAAAGGTCTCTAATTTGGTTCTCAATTTGCTTTTGCAAAAAGTTTGCCAACACCTGAACAGTGTCAAAAGTTGAGCTAACTTTAATCGAATCCAAAGGATCATTTCTGAAAACCAAGGTGAGTCCCTTGCTCTTGGAGAAAACAATTATACCAATTCCTGAGATCTTGATGTCACTAAGTTTCAAATCCATGGGAAGATTGAACGGATCAACAGAAAGAAGAAAGTCGGGTGTGATAAATGGATCGGACGACACTTCTTGGTCCAAGGAGGAGTCGCTGTAAATCTTCAACGGGTTTGCTTGCACTTTTGTATGTAGCGTCAAGTGGAATTCGCCGTTGTATGTGATCTTGAAAATACCCCTGAATCTGTCTTTGCCCAACTCGCCAATCTCTAGGATCTCAAAGTTTGGAGCGGCCTTGCCGAAGTTCAAATCCTTGATGGCGATGTCGGAAGCAAGGATGTTTGGTCTTTTCCCGGAGTTGAGGGCGTCTGTCAACAAGTCGATGGTCCAGCTTCTCAACGAGTCGGTTTCCAACGTGTTCCAGTTGACGTTGAACGACATGATGGAGTATAAATAAGAAGGTGTTTGTGGGGGTGAAGGGAAATGAGTCGAGGTGTTAGCCGATGGAGGGAGGAGAAGATAACCTTCAAAACCCGAGACTCCTGAATATGTTTATGTCCGCAATGGCGAGACTAGAAGGAGGGTAGACGGAGCTTTTTCTTAAGTCCGTGAAAAAAATGGGCGAATGGGGGTCGCTGAATGCCTCTAGGGTTGAACCAGGCAAGGGAGGATAACGAGGCAAGTAAAGAATGTCTGGAGTAATAAAAAAAAAATAAAATGTTTTAGCCTTCGCACAAAATCGTGTGATTGAAAGCGCCGGAAACGGCAAATCCCGGGTCAGGTTTGCGCACTAAAAATGACTCCCGGTCACTCGTTACCGTCTAATTGGTGAGGGAACTTGAGGTGACAATTCGAGCGGCGCTGCTACAATTGCAATCATCTGAGATATGAAAATCGGTAACACTGACAAATTTTCGGGTAATACTCTTTTCCAAGACTCGGACTTTGGAGTGGCGGCGACCCCACTTACGCGTAAATCAGACATATCAAGTGGTTGCCCAGTCTTGCACAAACCTGCCCGAATTGAGACATGTCTGGTGTGCAAATAGTGGCTCCAGAGTAAGTGAGCCGTTTAATCGGGTGGCTCATAATCGGTGAAACCACCACCACAAGTGGGCCCAGGAAGCAGAACTGGAGCCAATTCCAATTTGCACTGCCAATTTCCAGCGCATACTCTTAACTTATTTGAGTCAATTGCATCTCGCTTTGAGTGAGCAGCTAGTGGTAGTGCATGGTGGAGATATCTTTCTACTGTGATCGATACCAGCCGCCACAACCATTGTATTGCATTCCAGGATATGAAGTGGCAACGATGAAACACTCACAAACCATCACGCCATCTTCCCCTCAGTCACTGTGTGACTCTGAATTCTATTCGTTACATGCCGCCGATGGCCTAGGTGGAGAAGTGGCCTTCAGTTCTCTACGAGGTAAAGTGATGATCATCGTCAATGTGGCATCCTTGTGTGGGTTCACTCCTCAGTACAACGATCTACAGTATTTGTACGAAAAGTACCGCGACAAAGGGTTGGAGATCTTGGCTTTCCCTTGCAACCAGTTTGGTGGCCAGGAACCTGCTACGCGTGACACCATTCAAGAGTTTGTCAAAATCAAGTTCAACGTGACTTTCCCGATCTTGCAGAAAGTGGTGGTCAACGGCAACGATGCTCATGACGTATACAAGTACTTGAAAAACCAGAAACCAGGGGCTTTGGGGTTCAAAGGCATCCGCTGGAACTTCGAAAAGTTCGTGGTGGACAGACTGGGGAGAGTGGTTGCACGAGTATTATCAGGAACAACCCCAAAAGAGATGGAGCCCATGATTCGCCAATTGATAGAGGCAGATGGGCCGCACGTATAGAAAGTTAACAAATAGATTGCACCGCTGTATATTTCGTATCTACTTTGTTTTCGTCTTCTTGGCTCCGCCTTTTGGTGCCGGCTTCTTCCTCTTCCCATTGGCCTCCTTTGGAGCGGTCTTGGTATTCGCCTTCACAGGGGCTAAATTTGGGTGAATTTCCTTCAATACGCAAGCAATCAAGGTGCTGCAACGTCTGGAGATCTCGGCGGTGGATCTAGATTGCAAAAAGAAGTCGAATCGGAGGAAGGGACTCAGTCGAATGGCATCCCGGATTCTCTCGTAGAGATCAACTCTGTCGAGCCCAAACCGGTACATCTGAACAAGCAAAAACCTGTCTTCATCGTCAGTAAACGTTCTCTTGGTGGTTGCTGCCGGAGGATGTTTCAACTCGAGCTCCTGGAGTGGATATCTGTAGTTTGAAATCTTTCTGCGGAGACTCTCCTTTTGCAATTTCGTTCTGGCCACTTTCTCTTCTCCAAGTTCAATTTGGTTGATATATTTCTCGTAGCCTTCGATTTCGTCATAATGCGTCCAGAACATCTTGGCGTATTCCCGAACTTCCTCGATTGTCTTTTCCTCAAACTCTGCAGCGATCAACGAGATTGCATTTCTGCCATACTTTGTGCTCACGGAGATGAAGTGAATGAAATCTTTCCTGTTCCAGTTGTGGAATCCCTTGGTTAACAATTCTTCCTTGAGTTCTTTTTCTTCGTCTGTAAGTGGACGAGAGTTGTCAATCTCCTCCTGTTCAAGCTTTTGCTCCAATTCTCTCTCAGACAAATCTTTGGATGAGCCCGATCTCAATGGCACGACGTAGTTAATCTGCTTTCTGTAGTAGTTTTTCTCCAACTCATATAACTCCAATAACTTTGGAGGATAGAACTGGTGGTCATAGATGTTGAGCTGCTTGGGTGGTTTTGGCCCACTTTTGGGTGTAGAGCGACTTCCAGAACTGAGAACATCCTTGTAGTACATATCAATGGAATAATTCTCTTTTCTTTCTCTCTTGCCCGGGTTGATCCAAGCATGTCCAATATTGGTAATGGCGGTGGGTTCTTTCTTTTTGAAGTTCTCTCCGTTCCACTCATACACGGACTCATCGTTGGTGAAATTTTGCAACGCGTTCAAATCCAACTTGTCGTACTTCTTGTTGAGTTCCTTAGTCTTCAAATCAGAATCTTTTAGGAGCTCCTCAATATCCACATCCACCTCATCATCCTCAGTCTTTGCCTTGAAAATATCCGACGCACCATGCTGAATCATGTCTAACAATTCGTCCTTCGAAGCTGCCTTTCCGGCTGCTTGTCCTCCGTTATTGATACCGCCACTGTTACGGCCCTGCTGGATCACCAATTGGTCCAATCTCAACTTCTGGGTAGCTCTTTCCAAGACTTTCTCCTCGATGGCATTCTCAGTCACAAATCTAAACACCTTCACTTGCTTGGTTTGGCCGATTCTGTGAGCTCTATCCATAGCCTGTAAGTCTGCTTGAGGGTTCCAATCACTGTCGAACAAGACAACGATGTCAGCCGTGGTCAAGTTAATACCTAACCCGCCAGCTCTGGTGGTCAACAAAAAGACAAACTTGGAAGAGCCTGGCTTGTTGTAATCATCAATAGCTTGCACTCTGTCTGCGTGATCAGTCTGACCGTCAATTCTGCAATACTCAAAGCTTCTGAACATGCAATAGTCCTCCAAAATGTCAAGCATTCTAGACATCTGGGAGAAGATCAAAACCCTTGATCCTTCCTTTTGAAACTTCTTTAAAAGCTTGTCCAAAATGATCATTTTCTGCGCATTGAAAACCAAATGTTCATCAGTTGTAAATGGAGGACCAGGCTCAGCGCCTTCAAACAAGTATGGATGGTTGCAACACTTTCTCAATTGCATAACAATGTTCAACAAACGAGTCTTTGATTCTTTCTTACCGTTGGCACCGTTAACTGCATCCAAGTCCTTCTCTAAAAGTTTCTGGTACCACTTTCTTTGCATCTCTGTCATCTTGACGTAAACATTCATCTCCTGCTTTGGTAAAAGAGACTTTTCCACGTCCATTTTGATACGACGCAATAAGAATGGCTTCAACACTTTGTGCAACTGAGCAACAACGCTATCTTCTGTCAGATCAGTTTGCTCGTCGCCGGCAGTAAACCACAGATCGAAAGCATCACTGTCACCAAACACATCAGGCAAGATGAAATTAAGCAAAGCCCACAATTCGTGCAAGTTGTTTTGTAAAGGCGTGCCGGTGATCAAAAGTCTATTTTTCGAGTGGAATAGACGAATGATCTGTGACAACATCGATTCCTCGTTTTTGATTCTGTGTGCTTCGTCAATGACGATATACTCCCACGCAAACTTCTTAAACGAGGACTTCTCACGGATGACAATCTCGTACGATGCAATGACCACATCGAAATCGCAAGTCAACAACCTGTTGGTGATCATGTCCTGTCTTTCGTCCTTGTCACCTTGAAGTACCATCACACGCACATCTGGAGTCCATTTAGCAAACTCTCTGGCCCAGTTGTCCAAGGTGGATTTTGGGGTGATGACAATGTGGGGCCCGTTAATATTCTTGAAGTAGCGCAAGTAGCCCAAGAACGAGATCGTCTGCAATGTTTTACCCAATCCCATCTCGTCAGCCAAAATTCCTGACAAGTTGTTCTCGTATAGCGACACAAGCCAGTTGAGACCCTGAATCTGGTAAGGACGAAGCTCGCCATGCACGTATGCTGGGCTCTCGGTGAATTCGGTGATGCTGGCCGTTGCTTTCTCATCATCCAACAATTCTGCGTCCTCCTCACGCTCTGTTTTCCGTCTTCTGTGGGAAGGGTCATTTGACTTTGGCTTGTGTTCCTCTGCCAATTTTTCCATCACCTGGGTGAACGCTGGGTCCTTGCGGGCCTTGGAGTCAATGAAATGTTGGAACAAGTCGGTCAACCCCAACAAGTACTTGAACTTCTTGACTGTCTCGTCCACGTCGATTCGGGGCTTGTGGTCAGGCGCAAAGTACTTGAGCTTGTTTCGGGCGTTGTTTGTGAGCGGGCCGTACTCGTCTCGTCCAGTAGGCTGGTACGGTTCCTCGTAGGTGGCTTCCATCTGCAGATGTTAGTTTTGTTGTCTGGATCCGGGCCCAACATGTGACTATCAGCGATAAATTCGTAGCACATATAAGGGGAAACCTCAAGAAACATACTTCCAGTGGCGACTTCGTGAACTGGTCAGATAATGCCAGATAGTCCGCCTCACTCATGATGATGTGTTGTAGGTGTAGATGAAATGTGTCGAGGTGATTTTCTACGGCGAGCGCGCTCACTAGTATGCGTCTCGATTGTCCACACGTCTATGTGCGATACACTCATGTGAGCCGAGCAGAAACGGGATTTCGGGCAGATAGCTGAGGAGAATTTGCTAGTGAGAGGAGGAGACGTGAAATGCTGAAACTGAGTACTTTTGAAGCTGTAATGCCTTTTGGAGTTTGCTCACTTGACTACTCTAGACGTGTCCAAGGGAAAGGAGCAACACGCGAATTTGCAAGGATAAATGAACTTTCTTAGCACAGGGGTATAACTGAAACGGGATGCTACTAGTTGACGCCTCTTCACCAATCCGTCAATGACGTTGCCTCCGAGATACCGCCACATGTTCGAATCGATGGCCCGCACGTGACTTGCTACGCTTGGCTGCTGCTACACCCAATGAATCCTCATGTCTTCATTGCCAGCATATGTCTTTCGGAGACGAAATTGCTGATGAAACAAACGAACTAGCGTCCCAAAATGGCTCGCGTGATTGCTTGGTCGAATCGCCGCTTGCGTCGATCAGAATCGATAACCCGAACCTACACCCAATTCCAGAGCCTGAAGAACCTATAGGGGCAACCAAAAAGCCAGGGCCCCGGCGGCGGAAACCAGAGTTCCCGATCCCCACAGAGCTGTCTACATCGAGCAGCTTGAATTCCATGGACATTTCGCCCCAGCACTTCTGGAAGTTCCATCTTCTCAAGTTCGGAGGTGACATGTACCTCACCACCAACCCGACTCCCAGGCACCTCTGCTGTCGAAGTTTCCCCGGGTACTATATCGGAGTGGAAGGTAATCTGGCTGACTACACGCTCACGTTCGAAGAGATCGAAACGGGAAAAACGTACCTCAAGATCAGAAGACAGATATCTAGGCAGGGCCACACCTTCAGGTTCAAGTTGAGACGACTCCGATACATAAAAGACGGGAAAATCGTCGAGCGTAGCAATACTCCAGACGTCTATGAGAATACTCTTCGCCGAGAGGAGATCCCGAAAGTGCTCATGCCATCATATCCAGACTATCCAATGACAAGCTACCACACGCAAGATTTCCATGGACAGAAGTGGAGCGTTGGGTCGATTCCACGCGTTCGCGAGTCGCGCATGAACTCCGACGAGTTGAAGCTCGTGGCCAAGCAAAACGTCTACTTCCATGCCAACTTCGCTGGCCATTTTACTCTGCCGATGTTTACGGTGCCTCCAGTGAGAGCCGTTTTCCGGCCCAGCGAGGCTAGCGCACGCAAACGAATGATGAGGTCGATCAACCGATTGCTGAATATCGATAATGGCGAGAGTAAGGTCCGGCCGGAGCATTTGGACGCCAGTGTGCTTTCTGGGGTGAAGTACTACTACAAGGCAGGCGATGGATTATACGGAGAAGCAAATCCGCCCGACGACGACCCGAACAAGCACTCAAAACACGGGTGGCTCACGGTTTTCGACGACGAAGACCTATTTCTGCAGCCCGGGATGTTTGATCTCGTTGTTGGTCTCGTTGTGGGTGTGAGTTACGAGAGGCTCATTGATCTGTGAGGCAGTGGAGTGCGCGAATGCGGGCAGGAATACGCCTCATCGCGGCATGTAAGAAAAGGAACGATCGTGGGAGGGAATGCCGCTTACCTCTCAATAGAACATAAAAAAAAAACGAGAAATGTAATTATTCACTGGTACTAGCCGGGTACTTCAGCTCGCGCTCATCGTAATTTTTTTCTCTTTTTTTTGTTCCAATCGTGGCCACGAAGGCTGAGCCACCTCCGTTCTCGATGCGCACCTCGCGCATAGATATGCCGAAATAACATTCTTTGAGGCACGCCCGCCGCTCTGCAGGACCGCCCTACCACCTTCACATCCATGCCAATTAATTTCTGAAGTTTGCTACCGCGCCCCAATGAGCGAAGAAGACAGACTTGTCAACGGATACAACATCCAAAACGGCAACTGCGCCAATGCGCGCCAGACGTTGCGTATAGCGTTGAACTTGAAGACCTTGATCGATAAAGTGATCCCCACCGTGTTCGATGAGAAGGACGTGACCGCCTCGCACTCGCCCATTTTGAACGCGAACGTGTTGAAGTTGGCGTTCAGAGCGGCAGGCGGCAAAGGCGACGGCAGAGCAGGCACCACCTCTTTCAAATATAGGGCAGCGTTGGTTTTCGCCTTGTTGAAAGTCACCGGGTGGTACTGGCAGCAAGCCGAGTATGAGCTCTACGACAACGAGTTGTACCAATTGAGAGCAACTGCCGCGCAAACTTTGGCTGCCTCGATCATCGAGGAGATCAAGGACGACGAGTACTTGTTCTTGGGCGTGCTCTGCCACCGGTACCTGATCCATGTTAACGAAAGGGACTCCGAGCCGGTGAGCGCATTGGAGTTGGCGGTGGACATGCACTCGACCCCTGTCATTGGGTCTTCTGGTTATCAGCGTTGTATCAAGTGGCTCTGGAGAGGTTGGATCGTGCAGTCGGCCACTGACCCTCACTCGTATGTGTTGTACGATGGTGTTTCTTCTCCCAAGATCAAGACGCACTTTGACCCAAGCAGAGTCAAGACCCCTGCCTACCAGAACATGTTGGAGATTTTTGTCAGCGTGGTGTACTTGATTTTGTTCTCGATCATCTTGAACACAAACCTGGAGGACACCACCAAGATCGGCATTTTCGAGGGTATCTTCTACGCGTTCACGTTGGGTTCGGTGCTTGACGAGATTACCAAGTTCTACCATGTCGGTATCAACTACTTGGGCTTCTGGAACGTGTTCAACGACACCATGTACGGGATCATCATTGTGGCCATTGGCTTCCGCTTCGCCTCATTGAACTCCACTGGTGCCCTCAGAGACCGCTATGATGAAACAAGCTTCCGCATCTTGTCGTGTGCGTCTCCGTTGATGTGGTCGAGACTCTTGTTGTACTTGGACGCCCAGCAGTTCGTTGGTGCCATGATTGTGGTGGTGAAGACCATGATGAAAGAGTCTCTCATCTTCTTTTTCTTGTTGGTGGTTGTCATCTTGGGATTCTTGCAAGGATTCTTGGGATTGGATGCCTCTGACGGTAAAAGTGAGGCCACCAAGCACATCTTGGTGTCGTTAGTCAATGCTGTCATTGGAGCATCTGGCTTCGATGATGTTGAGAACTTGGTGCCACCATATGCGTCGGTGTTGTACTACATCTACTCATTCGTTCTCTCTGTCATTTTGATGAACATCCTTATTGCTTTGTACTCGACTGCTTACGCTGCCATTGTTGAAAATGCGACAGATGAGTACTTTGCCTTGGTTGCACAAAAGACTTTGAGATACATCCGTGCTCCAGACACTGACTTGTACGTCCCTCCATTGAACTTGATTGAGCTCATAATCTCTCCATTCTACTACGTTATGGACAAGAGAACGTTCAAGAGAATCAACTACTATGTGATGTTGGTCATTTACTCGCCATTGTTGACCTACATCACCGTGGATGAATTGTCCAACGCGAGAAGAGTCCAGTACAACAGATACAAAGGCTTGCCCGATGATGCCAATGAAGTTGATACCGAGTGGGACCTCACTGATGGCTATGACCTTGACAATTCTACTGCTGGTTGGGAAGGCATCAGAGAAAGAAGTAATGAGGTCAACGAGGTTGTTAGAGAGCAAAGAGGAGCCGAGAATGAGGACCCTGAGTTCCCTATCGACTTGCAGAAGTTCAGTGAGGACATCGACAAAGTTGCTCAGCCCGTTAACAAGGCGAACGAGTTGGGACTCAAGTGGGAAATGTTTGAACTTTACACCAAGATTGACCAGTTGACAGCCTTGGTGGAAAAAGTGCTTGAGGAGAACAAGGCGCTCAAGGAGAAGAACTAATGAGCAAACTCCACCAATCTCGAGATACCAGCATTTTTTGGAAATTCCAGCAAATGAAACTCAAAACTAGAGACACAGTTCAAGAACTGTAAAAAAAATTTATATTGCCAATATCTATGTCTTGTTTCCCGTCAGTTGTAATCCATACGCAGAGCCTGGAGAGGCGCACCCATACCTCCTCATACATGGCAATAAATTTTCGGGCATACTGGCTCACACAGAGATATTTGCATAACCTACATTATCGAATTTATTCTCCCAACAAATTTTGGCGTGGAAAGATATCGCATCGTCTCTCGAGGTCAGTTTGAATTACTCGTGAGCACTTTTCAAATCTGCCATCGCCATGATTCCATCCACAGTCCCGGACGACGTGGAGAAACGAACGTTTGAGTTTCGAAATGGTGACAATGTCCTATTCAGCTATTCAGGCCCTGAAGCCCAACCGTCAAACAATCCAGACCTCAGTCTGAGCTCCAAAAAGAAGAAGAAAAAGAAGAAGAAGAAATCAACCGCCGCTGGATCTTCCAAGCAGTTCTCGCTAGGTGATGCGACAATCAATGACCCGGATGCTGAATACCCTGAGTCTCGAGTGATTAAGTTCGATGCGGATGGGAACGTCGTAGTCGAAAGTCTAGATGACGAAACTGCTCCGAATCATACACATGTCCATCAGGGACAAAATCTACCCAAGAATGGGAAGTCTCCAAACGATTTCTCGTTATTTCACTTCAACAACGAGGACGAGAGCAATTTCTGGCTTAATCTCCCCCAGGAAGAAAAAAGCGAGATTGTCAACGTGGATCCCCATACCATCATGGAGAGGTTCCAGCAGCAGATCAAAGCACACCGAAATATGGCCCCAAACGGCACCGCAGATGTCAAGCATTCCGATACTTTGTGCAATTGCCCATACTGTGGAAGAAACAGTCGATACATCGAGGAAGAGCTAGAATCCACCTACCGCGAGTACCTAGATGAGATTGTCGACTACATCCAAGGCGTCAAGGCAGATACAGCCGAATCGATGAGACACCTAGATTCGGGTCTGCAGAGCTTCCCATCACTTCCGAGCGCGACTCAATCCCACCCAATAGTGCCAGAAGATACGGCTACACTTACGCCGAAGCATTTGGCTCCAAAACTACAAGAAGCAGAAGCTCACCTCTCTCTTACAAAGGAGAAGCATGCGGCTTCCAAGAACCGTGATTTGTCAAAAACAGACAGCAATGATCTGCTGAGCTCCAAACCTTTCGGCCTTGAGGATATAGATCCTGATCGTTATGCCGAATTGAAGAGAGAACGGATAAGATTGCAAGAGGAGGGCCGGTTGAGGATAATGTTCGCCAAAGGACTCAGAGAAGAGTTGATGGAACGATATCATGATCCTTCCAAGATCCCGCCTTATTTGCTTGAAACTCTCAACTTTGTTGATTCGGCCAGCCCGGCAATCGAAAAGTCTATGGAATACCTCAGCAGCTTCAGCGATGTCTTTGACGAGGCAGAATCGAAGGAGAAAGTGTTAGAGGCGCCGGACCAGATCAACGTTTTCGCTGAACTGATGCTCAAAAATGACGGACGGTCGTTTGTTGACATCGTTGAATCTCTCATGAGACAAGAACAAGACAAGAAACGCATCGAAGAAGTTGAAGATGACAACCCGGAACTAGAACATTATGCTTTGAAGTCGCCGGCACCATTGGATGTTCCATCACATAATGAGGGATACAGCATTGACTCGAACGAGATCGATCCACCGATCTTCCATGAGCATGACGATGCTCAATATAAGGAACATGACAAATCACATCACCATCAACATGACGTGCATGATGGTCATCACCACGCACATTCTCATGGCCATGACCATCACCAACATGAACATGGCGACCACGACCATCACGATGAGAACGACGAAGTTGATTACGAGGACGAAGAGTATGGATCTGACTATGACGACGATTACGAGTACGAGCACGAGTGTGAGCATCATCATAATTGTGATCATGACTGTCACCATGAATGCGAGCATGATGACCACTACGAAGATGACAGCGAGCAAGAGAGTGAGGAGGAGCTGGAGTACTCGAGACAGAAGAGAATCGAAGAGGTCAGAGGATTCTTTATGATTCAGGCCGTTACCTTGATCAGGCAGAAGTTCCGTGATGCATATGAGAAGAAGATTTCTGAAGATAGAACGCAGAAGTTTATCGAGGAACTCGAAGCCGAGGAGAATGCGAAGAAGGAGAAGGAGTTGAAGAAGTTGAAGCAGAAGGAGAAGCAGAAGGAGAAAAAGAGATTGCAGCAACTTCAAAAGGAAGAAGAGAAGAAGCGGAAAGAGGCTGAGGAGTTGCAGAAAGCGACTGAGCTTAAGCGCAAGCAAGATGAGCTCCGAGCAGAGCAGATGCGCCGCAAGGAAGAATTGCGTTTGAAGAAAGAGGAAGAAAAGCTCAAGAAGATCGAAGCCCTCAAGAAGAAGGAACTCGAACAGAGAAAGCTCAAAGAAGAGAAATTGAAGTTAGAGCAAGAGCAGAGGGAAAAAGAGCAGAAACTAAAGGAAGAGAAGCAGAAAGAGCAACAGAGGCAAGTCAAGGAACGTAAGACTGCAGATTTGAAGAAGCTCGAAAACACCGAGAATCACAAGGCAGATGTGTCTGCTACGACCGATCAATTCAGTCAAGTGAAGCTCGACGAGCCAAAACAGCATGTCAACGAAATCGCCCAGTCGCAGACTCCCCCGGTGATTCTTTCTGATCAGGGCTCGTTTAATCATTTGCAGCCAGCTGCTCCTGAGGCCCCCAACAACCATCTTTTGGAGCAATTGTACCAGGCAAAATCGAAGACTGTCTCCTCAAACAACAGCTTTACTCAGCCACAGCAGTTGCCTCTTGGTACAGAGTCGATCTACTCTCCATCCATCCAGAACGCCTTCACGACTTCTCAAGAGCAGTTTGCCTATCCATCGTGGGGAGGTGGCTCCAACCCTAATTTGGCGTCGTCGCAGCCTAACGTGTTCAGTCCGTTCGTCGAACCTGGAACCACCGCCACCGATCAGTGGCCCAAGACGCAATATGTCGATGCGTTTTCTGCCCCCAACGTTCCTCACCAGTCTTCCACGTCTGGCAGCTCCGTGTGGGGAGGAAACTACGCACCACGCAACAACTCGATTTGGAACTCCAACCCTGCTCCCGCCAGTGGTGGATCAAACATCTGGTCGAGTTCCGTACCCCAAAACGGCAACCCTGGAGCAAGCATTCTTCCGTCACTTGCAGGGGATTCGAACCACGATGCCAACTCGATCCAGGCTGCCACTTACGATGCATTCTGCGCATTGCAGAACTCCAACCAGGTGACGTTCGGCATGGCGTCTGCTCCTCAGTTATTCCAGACCACCAAGCAGGTCTTGAACAACTCCACATTGGGGATGGCCGAGTTTTTAAGTACGTTGCGTACTAGTGGACGCTACCAGTTTGATTTTGTCTACGACGACTCAGGCAGCGTCACACACATCAAGCTCGCTGCCTTAAGTAACGTTGCATCGCCTCCAATGGTTCCGATGCGCACCTCGTTACAGTCGTCGGTGCCTCCACAGTTGCAAACTCCATTGCAGCTGCAACTCCCACCGCAAGTTCCACTAGTTCTGCACCAGCCAACGCTTCTGACGAACATGCCGTTCCACCAGTCGGCACAACAGTTCCACCAACATTCGTTCCAGCAGGTGCAACCCCCGGCTGATAAGGGCGACGGTTTTGCCCCGTCGGATCTGCATCCCGGGAATGGATCTGCCGATCAATTGAACTACGACATCAGCTTGCCCGGGTCAGTGCAGGATCTGTTGACCCAACTTGGGTTTGGCCTGGCCAGAGGAAGCATCTGGTAGGGAAGGAAGGACACCCACCTGAACCGAGGGCGACTACGGCATGTCCAATAGTGACTGAGGTATTTTATCCATAACGGCTTTTCTCGCAGTTCACGTAGTGACAGTACCAGAATCGTAGTGGCAGTACCAGAAACGTAATGGCAGTATTCGCAGTATTTGCAACGGACTTCTGCATACCACAGCGAGACGTATTCGCAGCATGACTTGGGCCGCAGCATGGGGCACCTGCCGCCTGTATGCAGTCGATACGCCAACCACACCTCGCCATGACTAACCCATCCTACCCGCCAAACGTTCTTTATTCACGGAGCAACCTCAACCTCGAGCATTCAGAGAATTCCACCCTCCCTCACAGACCATGCAGGTGCCCATCCGAAGAAAACTCGTCATTGTAGGCGATGGTGCGTGCGGGAAAACGTCGCTTCTATACGTCTTCACCTTGGGCGAGTTCCCGACCCAGTACCACCCCACAGTGTTCGAGAATTACGTGACAGACTGCCGAATCGACGGCAAACCGGTGCAATTGGCACTCTGGGATACCGCGGGGCAAGAAGAGTACGAGCGGCTCCGACCTTTGAGCTACCACAACAGCCATGTCATTTTGATTGGGTTCGCGTTGGATGTTCCTGATTCCCTCGAGAATGCCCGCACCAAGTGGGTGGCTGAGGTCAAGAAATACTGCCCCGACACTCCGTACGTGCTCATTGGCTTGAAAAAGGACTTGCGGCTCACCACGAAAGATCGTGTGCGGTTTGTTCAGGCGCCGCGGGGAGAAGCAGTCGCTAAGGAAATCGGTGCCAGGCGCTACATGGAGAGCTCGTCACTCACGGGCGAGGGCGTCGACGATATCTTCGAGGCTGCCACAAGATTGAGTTTATTGCTCACAGAAAAACCGGCGCTGTCGTGCTGTGCCATTCTTTAGTGGAGTGGGCTTTGGTCAGAGGGCGAGTATGTGGCCGTAGAAAGAAATGGCCAGACTACGTTTGTCCCTGGACATCCCGACAGATTTATAAATCAGTTGGCTTGTTGTGTCCGCGAGTCGGGCCGCCAACGTCTACGCACGACTGTTGTCCGGAAAAACCTGGTTGTGAGCTTGGGTGTAGCCCACTGCCCACCTGGACTACAATGCTATGTTTGGTTTGGTTTCTCGCACGGCGCGGGCTTGCTTTCTAGTGGCTACCAAGACCAACGTACTCACGTTGTGGTTGGATGATCCTTTTAGCGGCGTTCTGAGGATTTGCCCGCGCTACACAACGCTGATCAGCGCCGACATAGCAACCGATCCGGCTCGCTTGACGGCACCGATTCTCGTAATTGTATCCTGCAGGTGGCACCGCAATCTTGAATAGTGTTTGCGAGATGGCCGCTTCGCACGCCAGCTTTTCGCACTCCTATACGCATAAGGCTTCTTGTCATACGTTCTGGAATTTTCCGGCCATTTGCGCCTGCTAGACGGCACGACCAGGTTTGCAATAGATCGGTCTTTCCTGGCTGCGCAAACTTCAGACGTCCAGGTCTTGTGGAACATTTTTCCTGGATCTAGAAACTGGGCAAGCGAGTGGGGGTGTCATATCTAAAATGGTCGCTGCATCCCGGAGCTGCGCGGTCGGAGTTCGCAGGTGGGGGACCCCCCATTACGTATTTGGAGCTTGTCTCTATGCGCGGAGTGTATGCGCCTCATCCACTAGCAATCTCCTTCTGGAGTCGGTCACCAATATAAATAGGCTCGCATCCTCCGGCTGGTGCAATTGGTCCATCCAAAACTACATCCAAAACTACTGACTCAACATGTCTGCAAAATCTCACATCAATGAAGAAATCGGCTCGCTCCCAGCCAAGGCTCCTCCAAAGGCCAAGACAGTCCAGGACTTGTTCTCATTGAAGGGCAAAGTCGCTTCAGTGACAGGTTCCTCCAGTGGAATCGGCTGGGCCGTTGCCGAGGCTTACGCTCAGGCAGGTGCTGATGTCGCTATCTGGTACAACTCGAATCCTGCTGAGGATAAGGCCGAGTACTTGACCAAGACCTATGGTGTCAAGGCCAAAGCTTACAAGTGTAACGTTTCCGATTACAAGGACGTTGAGCGCGTGGTTAACGAGATCGAAAAGGATCTTGGCGGACTTGACATCTTCGTTGCCAATGCTGGTGTTCCATGGACGGAGGGACAATGTATTGATGTGGACGGCGTGGACAGCTGGCAAAAAGTGATTGACTTGGATCTCAGCGGAGTGTACTACTGCGCCAAAGCGGCTGGCCGCATCTTCAAGAAGAACGGCAAGGGGTCGTTCATCATCACCGCATCGATGTCAGGCCACATTGTCAATGTGCCTCAATTGCAGGCGCCATATAACGCTGCCAAGGCAGCCTGCATCCACTTTGCCAGATCGTTGGCCGTTGAGTGGGCTCCGTTTGCCAGAGTGAACTCTGTGTCGCCGGGGTACATTGCCACGGAGATCTCCGATTTTGTGCCTGACGACATGAAGACGAAATGGCACCAATTGATCCCATTGGGCAGAGAAGGTGAGGCGCAGGAGCTCGTGGGAGCTTACTTGTACTTTGCCTCCGATGCTTCCACCTACACCACCGGAACTGACCTTTTGGTTGACGGTGGCTACTGTGCCCCATAGACCCGCACTGGAGAAACGAAAACTGTGTAGAAATAAAACATCGTCATAGCCACATCGCTGTAGGAATCAAATCTGTAGCTCTCACTAGGTTGCGACGGCCCATCTGAAGTATAAGTACTGGGACTAGTATGTAACCATTTATTCAAGGAAAAAGAGTTTTGAATGGAAGATATAAACTGCACCACTAACTAAGCTCCACCTCGACCCTGTACTGCACACGCCCCCAGCGCGCAGTTAAACCTCTCAGGCTACTCCACCACCAATCTAACACATACACCCATTACACTATGGACGAAGACTTGACTGCATCCCATTGGGATGACATGCTCCCACCGTCGCAGTCGCAATTTGCATCTTCCGCCTACGACAACTTTGGATCGCGATTCGGCAACATCAATTTGGACGATCCTCACAAGAACAGTGACGACGAAGAAAGTGGCGACGAGAACAACGAGCAAGACCAAGAGGAGAACCACAACTCCGGTTTCCAAGCACCGCCCACTCGTGATCAATTTGCCAATGCCTCAGTCTTCAACCAGGCGGAATTGGATCAATTGAATGAGATCCAGCGGGAAGAGAGAAAGGAGAAGTCCACAAACCTATTGTCAGAGCTAACAAGCGGAGCAGAGATCACCGAGCCAAAAGAATCCCTCCAGTCTCCCGCCAAACTCAACCCTTCCGACTCTCTCTTCAGCGACCGCGGCACTCCAATCAAGGGCCAGTCGATCGACGCGCCGTTGGCATCCGAAGTGGTTGTTTCGCCTACAAAATCTCCGAAGTTGAAGAATGGCAAGTTCAGGGCCACCAGAGCGAAGCGGTATCCTTCCAAGACTGTTGTCAAGCACTTGAAGGAACATAATAAGGACCCGGTCGACCCGCTAGGTCCGCTTGGCGTCAGCGAAAATGCCGACTCAAAAGAGGACACTGCCGTTGCAAAAAGGGCAGAGAGCCTAGTCCAAGAAGCAAACGCACCTCTATATGAAATTGAGAATGATGAGCAGCACGACAAATTGCAAACGTTGAACTCGGAAGTGCGGCTACCTGTGAAGCTGGACCAAGCAAGTCAGACAGATGACTCTAATGACCTTGAGATCACCGTCGGCGATCCGGTGAAGGTTGGAGACATTACAAACGCCCACATTGTCTATTCTCTCAAAACGAAAAACAGAAACTCAAAGTCGGCCTACTTCCCTCAAACAACAGAATTCATCACTGTTTCCAGACGATACAAGGACTTTAGATGGATTTATCATCAGTTGCAAAGCAATCATCCAGGAAGGATAATTCCGCCACCTCCAACTAAACAGACATACATTGGTCGGTTCAACGAGAGCTTTATTGAAAACAGAAGGTTGTCTCTCGAAAAAATGCTCTCGAAGATAAGTAAAATATCTGCTTTTGCTAATGACCAGGATTTTGTCATGTTTCTCACGAGTGAAGACTTCGTTAACGAGTCAAAAGAGAGAGAACGAATTAGCGGCTCTGGTGCATCCACTCATCCCGACTCCATTGACGACGAAAGTGAGAATGGAAGTCTCAGCTCGTCGTCATCTGCTGCTGTCGTTGGTACAGCGGCGAGTGGGTTCATGAGTTCGTTATTCTCGATCTCAACAAAGATCACAGAGCCTGACACATTCTTTTCGAAGAAAAAGTCGTACATTGAGGACCTTGAGCACAACTTGAAAACGTTCTACAAATCGTTGGAATTGATCGCCACTCAGCGTGTTGAGATAATTGGTGTTACGGACGAGATAGCTGCAACAATTGATGCTATTGCAGACTTGGAAATCTCGAAAACTACGAGCGATCTCCTAGGCGCATTCGCTGAAATTCATTCCAAACTACGCGAGAATCTTGATCGAGTTAACTTGCTGGACCAGTTGACCTTGGGATTTACCATCGAAGAATACTTGCGGATAATTGGCTCGGTGAAACATGTGTTTGAGACGAGATCCAATATCTATCAACAGTACATCACGTTCAAAAATGATCTTACCAAGAAGCAAGAGAGTTTGGACAGGCTGAACGCCAAGTACAAAACTTCCGTTGACAAGATCAATCTTTTGAACTTCGAGGTGGACAAGTTGAAGCAGAAAGTTGCACAATACGAAAAAAGCTTCAACACCATCAGTGACACCATCAAGGAGGAACTTGACAACTTTGAGATTGAGAAGATTCAAGATTTCCGAAACAGTGTGGAGATCTTCATTGAGAGTTCCATTGAGTCGCAAAAAGAAGCCATTGAGCTTTGGGAAACCTTCTATGATCGCCAAAACTTGGCACTGGTATAGAAATTTAAAAGTCTTCTCGTAACCGCCGTATGGATAGCCCCTTTAGATGACAAGTGCTCATATGAACCCCGCCCGGGGAAGTAGCTGCACATGGGATTAAGCTTCTGTCAAGTTGTCCCAGCTACTGCTAATACACGTGATGTTGTTCGGCGTGAGCACCGTATGCTCCGAGGGTAAAGCCGAGGGTATTCCGAGGGTATTCCGGGCAGCTAACTTTAACCTCACAATTAGTCACCACCCCAGGGAATCCTACTCCGACTCGTCAATGCAAGGTTCTTTAATTTTCTATTCTCATACTCATTCAACTCGATACATGTTTCGTTTAATAAAATGAGCACCCAAGTTTCCCTAGACCCAGTGAGATTATCGATCCTCTCCATCCCAAGAGACAAAGTGTGGATCTTCTCCTCATCCATCCTCCAATTTTTACATGAGGCGGCAGAGAAATCCTCCGACAATTACAAACACCAAGCAGGCTCGGAAGGCTCAACGTCCGAGTACGATGAGTATGACTACTTCTCCGACGTTGAATCTTCGGAAGAAGAGTCTGAACATATGGGCCAAAGCACTTTCTCCACTGGATCAGGATCCAAGAGAAACCTGGGCTCAAAGTTCGCCGCCACGTCCAAGTTCGACAATTCTAGCAAGCTAAACGGGCTTTCCTCCCCGTTGCAAGCCACCCCCGATGAACCCAAAGATGCTAGTGAAGACCAGTATACCGATATTGACGTCGAAGATGAGTACTTCTTCCATGTGGCGTACACCCCGACAGAATGCACGGTTATATGCGCTGAATCGGAGTCGCAGCGGTATTTCGGCAAACCGCTTGAGGTCTGCAAGAAACTAGGGTACAGCGATGTGATAATGTTGGCGGACGCGTACCTCAACTTGCAAATCAGCAACGAGGGAGAGTTTGACAACTCGGAGAAGATCTTGGAGCTCACAAGACCGTTGTCTGCCCACAAGATCTCTTTGTTTTTCCTCTCCACCCACTTTGCCGATATTGTTCTCATCCCATACCACTTGAAGGAGCAGGTTGTACGGATTCTCACCCGAAAGAACTTTGAGTTTTCCGACATTTCGAAAAGCTACATCATCAACAGAACTTTGTCGAGCGAGTCCCCGAGCACTCCAGATTCTCCAAGTGAGACCATCTCAGACTTGGAATTCAAAACTGAAAAGCTATTCCAACATGCTAATATCACCCCGCACATCGACAAAGACGTCAGGCTATTGATCATCGGGGCCAGGTCCGGAGAAATTGAAAACAGCATAACTAAGACTGCCCGGTGTATTGCGTCGGGCAAAGTTCCGGGCTATTTTGCAATCACCAGAACCTCAGTCAACGAGATATCCCTAATTCTCCCCGGATCATCTCGAAAACGAATGGCCATGGGTTTTGACTCCAGAACCATCACTGGCTCTGCCTTGGATACCGTTGTTCCAATCTGCATTGACTTGACAAAACTCCCTCTCGACTCTACCGGAATCGTTGCTGGGTTGGCAAGTCGACTTCATTCCAGCATCAAATCCGTGCCCGAGGAAATGTACTCATTTGAAATGAGCTACCTTTCAATGGCCAGGTCTGCCATTCTTATGATCCCATATGAGAATCTTCGAATCGTTTCAGACATGATCAAGAGCTTTAAAGTTGCATCTCTTGACGAAGTCAATAAGCAACTATCGGGGTTCGAGCTCTAGAGCTCGGCGGCTTACAGTATATACATGAACGAGAGACTCTGCATTTAGATGCTATTTTAGTTTTTCTTGCCCTTTTTCTTCGACTTCACGCTAGTGCTCCATCCATCATCGTCAACAGCGGGCACTTTGTCAGCACTGGCACTAATGGCAGCCGACCATGACCCATTATCACCGGGACCAAGCTTCTTCTCAACCTGCTGTCTCCGTTTCAAGAACTCTTGCGCAAATCTTCTTCCGTCCATTGTAGCAGACGAGCTGTAGATCGTCTCGGAGATCAACTGGGCCGAGTCGCCGAGCACGGGCAAAGTGGTGAAGATCTCAAGCAAATCGTCCTTGGACACCGAAGGGTACAAGTTGGTCATGGCAGACCGGGCCCACACCAAGAAGTCCTCTTTCAAAGCGTTGTTGTTCACAGAGTTGCCAATGACCGAGTTGGACGAGGCCGCTCTCAACATCTGAGGAGACAAGCTGGCGTTTGAAGGTGACGAGATTGTTGTCTGGACGCTCGCTTTCTTGGGCGCCATTTTCTTTGATGCCACGGTGGTCCATGCTGAGAAGTCTTCTTTAGGAACCGCAGTGGCCAACGAAGATGCCAAAGATGGTTTCGAGATGGATGTACCAGCAGCAGCGCTAGCCTTGAGAACCTTGGCTCTAGCCTCAGCTTCTTCTCTCTGGATCTCAGCCAAAGTTTTCTGTGCAACTGCTGGCTGAGTCACCTTAGCACTGGCCCAGTTGAAAGTCACCGTCTCTGGAGACTTGTCATCCTGTTTCTGAGTCGTAGCAAGCGCTGCCTGAGCCTCTGCGAGTGCTTGTGCTTGTGCTTGTTCCTGTCTCATTTCTGCTCGTAATTGTCTCTCTTTCTCCATGCGTTCTGCCTCCAATTGCTGGATCTGTTTCAATGTGAGCTCAGGTTGTGCTGAGGGCCCAGAAGAAGCAGACGCTGCCCATGGAGCAAGTTTTGGCTTGGTAGACTCTTCGGAAGTCACTTTCTCGACTTTCGCAGACTGAAGTGGCTCGGCTGGGTGTTCTTCAACAACAACCTCCTTTTTTGGAATCACGACCCCCTCGATTGGTTCTGGCGCCAGTTGAACCTGTTCGACCGCCTCAGATACAACTTCTGCTCGTTTTGGAGCCTCGACGATTTCTGGCTCTTTCGCCCTAGATAACTCTGGCTCCGTAACAAAGTCCTGTTTTGCGTGGTCGTCGTCGCTCAAAATACCAGTAACCATGGACTTGTGCAAGTCCTGCAATACATGGTCTTCTGCTTTAGTTTCGTTGGTCAATGCGGTGGGAGGCACAAATGGAGAACTGACCCTGGAGATGGACTGCACTCCAGACAACCAAGGCGAAATCGGGTTTGGTTGGCTCATTCCCAATGGATTGGCGTTCACAGACAGAGCATTTCCAGTGAGGTTCGAGTCAACCCCCCAGCCACTGTTGGTTCTTGACATCAGAGGTTGGGTGGGTTGGATCTGCTGGTGAAGCAATGACAGCATGTTCAACTGGCCAAACCCAGTGCCAATGTTCTGCCCGATGTTCTGCCCGATGCTGGGATCAATGCCGAACTGGTTAGATGGGGGGAACTGCTGCTGGTTCATCAAAGAATAGTCGTTGTTGCCCATGAAGTCGAAAAGGTGGTTTGACGAGGGCATTCTCATGTTGTTGGCTCCTAATCCCCCGTTGGGCAACAACTGCGAGTACAACGGGGTGTTAAAAGCAGACAGGCTGCCATTTGCAGTGGCAGTGTTAGGCTGGAACCCACCATTGCTGGCCAATCCACTGCCATTTCCGTTGCCATTCTCAGAGAGCTGGCTCGAGATGTGGGAGAGATTCAGAGCCTCGAACGCGGTACCAGAGTTAATGGCGCCATTGGGAGATGCCGAGGACAGATGGTGGTCGGTCTCGATCTCTGGGAGCGGCACCAAGAAAGGATGGGTGAAGTTGCGGACTTTCCCACAAAACTCATTCAACGTCTGGAAGTTGGGCTCTGTGCTGCGGCGAATGCGCAAGTCAAAGCTCAAGTAGCCCTCGGTGAGCCAATCTTGCATGACTTCCCCTGAAAAGGGGCCTTGCTCGTTCCCGCTGGGATCAAGGTACAACCAGAGGAGTTTAGAGGGCTCGATCAATTTTGCCGGGCCGTCAGCCGTAGGAATCTGCTGTTTTGGAGGCACAGGAAGGTTGGGCGGCGGTGCCGTGGCCCTCTGGCTCTCGCTGATCGACAACGTCTTGACCCCGGCGTCTAATGGCTCGTCGTGCTGCTCGGCTTCTTCCATCGCGTGTTGCAACTCCAAATGGTAGATGGGAGCAGGTTTGGCCACCTTATAAGGCTCGCCAGTTTTCTGGGGCGTCTTTTTGCCCGCGGTGAGAGTGGCCTCGTTGTCGTACCACGCCTGGAAAACCGATCTCATGGAGTATCTCTTGCTATTCTTGTTGGCAGGTATGGTTGGGAAGCTGGACGCGAAGGA
Organism: Sungouiella dosseyi; assembly: GCA_030573325.1. Classification (NCBI taxonomy): domain Eukaryota; kingdom Fungi; phylum Ascomycota; class Pichiomycetes; order Serinales; family Metschnikowiaceae; genus Sungouiella; species Sungouiella dosseyi. Next base: position 309,784 of record JAJMDA010000004.1, read on the forward strand.
ATCCGATGCAAACGAATCGGACGACTGATTCGACGAGTCTGGGTCGGAGAGATTGGACTCCTTGCGTGGCCTGGCGGAGTTAGTACGGATACTGTCGTGATTTATTGGTGAGTTCACGTACCAGTTGGCTTGAGTCAATGGTGATTCCATGGGTAAATTGGAGTGAGGGAGCAGCTTGGTAGCAAGTTGGAATGGACGTAACAACTGAGACTGGAGATGAGGCAGCGACAATCGTTAGTTGATGCAAATCAAAAAATTCCTTTTAGGATTGAGGGGACGTTCGTGGATGAGAACTTTGTAGGTGATGGAAAATTTTGAGCCAATGCGACATGGTATTTTTTGGCTTGGGACGCTACTGCAAGATGCACTCGTTTTAGTACACAAAGCACGATAATCTGAATGCTTCAGAGCGGCGAATGCACTTGATATTGTTAAGGCGTCATAGAAGGTGATTAATCGTAAATTACAACCTGATGTTCGTGTGTATTCATAACTACATGGCAATGAAATCGTGATTGCATACACGCGACGATCAGAACTCCCAGCAAAAGTGCAGAGCACGCGAACGTCTGGAATATCAATAGAAGTTTATTGTGGTATAGTACACAGCACTTTGCCACTCGGCTGTTGCTCGCTCGTCCAGAATACTGTGAATTTCATGTGAAGGGCATAGTCGACAGGCGCGAGCGCCTGGGTCGTCATTCATGGACTGTCAAAGTCCAGGAGCTGGGTTAAATGTAGCCCTTTCCCTTAGATGCCGACCTTCCTCTCCATCTCAGAGTGGAAGTCCTGGACGTTGTGGCCAGACTCGAATCCCCCCTTGTAGATATCTTCCCAGTCGACGCTGGCGTCTCTGTTTAATAGGATATCCTTGTGCATAGAGTCTGCTCCGCCCAACACCAGCGGTCTGAAATCAGTCGACTCGATTATGTTCAACTCCATGGTTCTCTTGATTGGTTCTCCTGCTCCAAACACTCGGCGGTACATCTCCAATCTGGTGTTGTACTGAGTCTCTTCCCAGTTTTGCACTCTTCCTTCAAGAGGATGGCGGTTGTTCAATTGAGAAGAAATACTCAATGGACCTTGCTGTGCTCTAAAGGTATCTTGTAATGCCGGGGCGCTGTGGGCAACTTCGCCGAAGGTGGTTGTGCTCACACTGGACTGCTTATTGTTTTCTGGAACGATCCTCAACGACTAAATGTTAGTGATGGTTCGGCTAAATGTGAGGATTGCGTCGTGATAAATCTAAACGTACCATTTTGAGTGGATTATGCTGTTACTTGTGGTGGTCAAGATTATAGTGTGCGACTAGTGGCGACTGATTCTGATATGCGCACGACCACTATGGAGTTTTGGTGGGAGTGTCTCTTGAATCCCATTGGGACGATTTCATTACCTTTGAAAAGAGTTTTATATTTTTTAAGTGCTGTGCTTGCCATCCTGGAGCTGCTATTTGGTTTCCAATGTGCCTCCTCACGCGTAGATACAAATGCAGTTATATTGAATGGGTGCGAAATGCGAGGAACATGACAGTGCGTACCAACATTTTTGCTTTGATGGATTACTCGAGCCCCAGCTGCCTTGATTGGCCAATCAATAGCTAATGAGGTGGTTGTTCTTTGATTAGTTCCGCTCACATTCTGTCGACAGGTTCATCCACCACGTCGATGATTCTCTCGTTCTTATGCTCGCTGTCTTTCAACGACAGCGGAATCCAATCCCACTCTTCTGGCTGCAAAACACCATTAAAACTCAAAGTTCCAAAGACGAGCGTAGCAAAACCAATACATTGCAACAACAGAAATGATTCCCACCCGAGCACAATGGCAATGATCCACACAAGAAGTGTACGACAACTATCGATTGTTGAACGCGCAGTGGCAGACAACTGATGGGTCAATGAAATGCCACAGAAGTTGAACATAGAGATGCACACCATGATGAACAACGATGATATGAGAACCTGCCGCAGAGAGAAAGTCTGCAGAAGTGACTCATGCAAATTGAATGGCGAATCGGCAAACTTCGCTGGGCTCTGGATGCTTCCGACAATAAAGTTCAATACAACAAGCGCAGCAACCAAAATCACTACACCGAAGAACCCTTCAGTGTAAACCAAGCGCAAAGGAGTGAACTCGTAGCGGCTCAAGATCTTCTCTTCCACTACGAACTGAATCGCTTGGAACATCACAGCCACAATAATGAGAGACATGCCGACCACAATGAGAGCAGCATCTTCCGGAGACGTGCTCTTGTCGGAGCCACTGTACCCAACAATTGCAATGCCCAACGTAACAATGATCAACGATATCCATTCCAACTTCCGGATTCTCCTCTTCAAGAATAAAACAGAGAGAACTGCGACAAAAAGAACCACTGCACCTCTCGTCATTTGATAAATGGATGCTGGGGTATAAACCAACCCAACGTTCATGAAAGTCGTAGCCAACATGTCGCATACCGATGGAATCGCCAACAAAAGACTTTGTGACCTAGTAATTGGTCTTGACTCTTCAACAGTGGTATATTGAGCTCTCTTTGAGAAAGGAGACTTGTAGAGAAAATAGTAGACAAGGTAAATTGCAAGCTCACCTATGAACATCTGAAGTGTTTGGATGGCGGGCTGCTCGAAGTTCTTATGTGTGGAGAGATCCGGGTTGGAACAATTGGCCACGCATTGTTTGTCCTGATATTTCGTAAGGAGGGTATTGAGACAGCCGCAAATGACTGTCCCGGTCACAATGTAGACAGTGTACCACATGGGAAGAAATGAGTACGTTTTTCCCGATGGAAATTCGTGAGTCTTATTCCTAGTCGTGTAGCAGGTCCGTGTCACGAACGGCCAATTGAGGTCCCAAAGGGGAAAGCGGATAAGGATGTGCAGGAACAGACATAAAATGTGGAGAGCAGTTCAAACTCAAGAAAGAAAAGAAAATTCACGTTAAAGCATCTGGATCGAATAATAGATGGGTTTTCTTGTGCAAACTGTTCTGCCTAAGTTGTGTTGGAGACGATCTGGGGTGTGTTCCGAAAAGGGTAATTCTCGCCTCACATTTCGCGCCGCACGATGGTCATCGTAGTGGGAGCAAATAGCGAGACAAATGGCAATCCAATTCCATCATATCAACTTCAAAATTTTCTCAGACTCTTGTAGGTTCTTAAATGAGTCTTATCTAACGTTTAAAGTTCTTTTGAAGTTCTTTATACCCCCGCGTGAAGAGGTTATAGCCATTTTTTAATCGAAGCGAGCCCTTTGAGCAGTTTCACTCACCCATGCACCAAGCATTTCTAGCACAAACTCAAACAACAGAACTCTCAGACATTTCTTAAGGCTCCACGATTGATCTTTTATTCAAAAAGTTGCTTCCAGGTGACGAAAATGATCCTTTTTGTTGTGAAGTTCATCCGCAAGTGAAGGGGTTACCCGCAGTCGTGCCTTCATATGGGTGCAGTGTATTAGGAAAATTTTTCTCACTTCATACATCTTCCCATTAATACACTAAACACATAAAATGGCTTTCGGTGCTCCAAGAGGCGGAAGAGGCGGTTCAAGAGGCGGTTTCGGCGGTGCCAGAGGCGGCCGTGGTGGTGCTAGAGGCGGATTCGGTGGCGGAAGGGGTGGTGCCAGAGGCGGATTTGGCGGTGGCCGTGGTGGTGCCAGAGGTGGTGCCAGAGGCGGCGCTAGAGGTGGTGCCAGAGGTGGTGCCAGAGGCGGCCGTGGTGGTGCCAGAGGTGGCGCCAGAGGTGGTGCTAAGGTTGTCATTGAGCCCCACAGACACGCTGGTGTTTTCATTGCCAGAGGTAAGGAGGATTTGTTGGTGACCAGAAACATGGCTCCAGGTGAATCCGTCTACGGTGAGAAGAGAGTCACCATCGACGAGCCAGCCAAGGAGGAGGGCGCTGCCCCAACCAAGATTGAGTACCGTGTGTGGAACCCTTTCAGATCCAAGTTGGCTGCCGGTATCATGGGTGGTATCGATGAGTTGGGCATTGCTCCAGGCAAGAAGGTCTTGTACTTGGGTGCTGCTTCCGGTACCTCTGTGTCGCACGTTTCCGACGTTGTTGGACCAGAAGGTTTGGTTTACGCCGTTGAGTTCTCTCACAGACCAGGTAGAGAATTGATCTCGATGGCCAAGAAGAGACCAAACGTCATCCCAATTATTGATGACGCTCGTCACCCTCAAAAGTACCGTATGTTGATCGGTATGGTTGACGCTGTGTTTGCCGATGTGGCCCAGCCTGACCAGGCTCGTATCATTGCTTTGAACTCGCATTTGTTCTTGAAGGACCAAGGTACCGTTGTCATCTCCATCAAGGCCAACTGTATCGACTCCACTGTTGACGCCGAGACTGTCTTCGCCAGAGAGGTGCAGAAGTTGAGAGAGGAGAGAATCAAGCCATTGGAGCAGTTGACTTTGGAGCCTTATGAGAGAGACCACTGTATCGTTGTTGGACGTTACATCAGAAGCGGCTTGAAGAAGTAAGTGCTTCCTTTCCCCTGTATTTTACCTGCCTTTTAAATTTGCATGACCGTTTTAGTCACTGTTTGTAGCGATTGCGTACGCCATGAGAACTGAATTAGCTCAACTTCCAAGACACTGAGACTTGGCGAACTCCGCTAATGATTCATCTGAGGGAATCCGGGAATCCTCAGATAAATCCGGGAATCGATTATTGAAATCTCTTCTTCACTGGTAACCTCAAAGAAGAGATGAGTTGGCCCTGTTTGAGAGAAGGTCAGTGTTGGAGTTAAGCGCGGCTAGTTTGCATCACCGCAATAGTTTGCCACAATGCGAAAGCTTAGTTATAATTATTCCCAGGCAATAGGAAATATCCACATTGTGAGTTTCTCGAAGTCTCAAGGCACATCGGATAACAAGCTGCTATTGGATTCTCTCTAATGAACATCCCTCAAATTGGCAGTCTCGGAAAACCACTAGCATAGGAAGCGCAATACAAGCCCGAGCCTAGCGAAAACAAAGCCAACCGAAACAAATTGAGGGTCCATCCTATATCATATCTATCTTTATTTTTTCCAAATTGTTCTCCCTAGTCAGATTTCCGGTCTCTCTTTTGTTTCTAGCCTCACGTTGCCCTGTTGCGGATACACTTTCCAATTCGGCAACTATCTCCGTCTGCACCCAGATACTCCAGTGCACCAGTTTGGCCACACTGATTCCCTGCTTCATGCACACCCACTCCAGGCCCCGGTTCTTATTCACCACCCATTTGTGATTTCACCCGCCGACTAACTACTTTTTTTTCCAAAGGTTTCACCTTTGCCCGACTTCACATCCCAGCAGCAGTCATTTATTCCCCATCACTCCCCAACTTATGCCCTCTCCCTGATACGCTTTGTCGCAGATGAGTGAAAACAATGAACGGACAAAAACGTCTCGCCCCGACCGTGTTATTGAGGTCTTGAGCGACGACGAGTCCGATAGCGCAACTCCACAACAGTCTTTTATGGGCGTGCGGCGCCATAGTGTCATCGAAGTGCTCAGTGACGAGTCCGATGACGAGGTCGAGTTTGTTGCTGAGACCAGCGCCACTCCCGCCACAAACGAGGTTGAGATCACGGGGCAAAACGACTTGCCCCAAATCCCGACAGAAATATCGTACCCTGGTGGTCCGCCTGTGGCTGAAAGACCTGCCAGGGCCCCACGGCCCAGACTTGCGAGACCCACTAGGCGAATTACCCGTCGACGGCACAACCCGCCCAACGAAGGCGATATGCTTTTCGTGGACTTCCATGGTCCCGGTGGCGAAAACGGGCTCCCATTCTTTATCAGGGATAGTGTGCCCGAGATGCTCTTACAACAGCAACGAGCGCTATTTCGCATTCTCCACCCCTTCGGACAAAACGACAACGTGTCGAATACCATAATGGAGCGGCTCGCTCGAGACGACGAAGCTGCTCTAGATCGGAAAATCGAGAACGAGAACATCCACAACCGCAAGATGCTACGACAGAAAGAGAAGATCGCAACCGAGGAGACCGACGGATACACTAATAGCATCTCTGCTGACCACACACTCATGTGTGAGTTATGTGGCGTGGAACTCGGCGAGGGTATCCCAGCAGATTTCAAGCCCGATCCGAGGTACGATGATAACTTGGTTGAGCACGCGGGCAAGTTTAGAGTGAATGCTCCGTGGTTTTGCATTAGGCAATGCTCTGAAGCGGATATGGACCTCTCGAAGCGAGCGTTCGCAGCTAAATGCGGACACGTTTTCTGTGGGCGGTGCATCAAGAATATTGGAAGCCGAGCCCCGGGGCGGCGCTCTAAGAAGAAGGAGGAGGAGCTTACCATTTTGAATCCGCAGATCAGTGCTCCTCGGAAATGCCCGGCGAAAGATTGCGGAATGATGTTCACCAAGAGCAAGAAAACTTTCACGGAACTCTTCATCTAGGTAAATATGGGATTGGTAAACGTATAACGGCCTGGCGTGGCCATTTCAAGGGGAGTCATTATTTCGTACATTGGAATCAATTTGCATAGAAGGAAAAATGAGAAGAAGTGAAAGGGCCCTTGGGTTTAGTCCACCCGAGCTTCGGACAATGTCAACGGCTTGATGTTGTTGGCAAACACAGAGGAGCCACTCTTGAACCTGTTGATCTTCTTAAGTTTTTCTCTAACAACCATCACGGGCACCGTCGATTTGGTCACCAAGTAGTTCGACAAAGACCCCAACAACACGCCCTTGATGGCACTCAGACCCTTGGATCCGACAACAACAAGAGTAGGCTGCAAGTTGTCGATCAATTCCAAGATCAAGTGTCTCGGGATCGGATGGTGGATGATCTCAATGACGATGTGGATCTGCAACTTGGTCAACTTCAACAAGTTCAACACCTGCTGCTTGGCACGGGTCAACATGTCAAGCCTAGCCTTTTCGCGCGCAGACTCGTTCAGGGTGTTACCCTTGAGCTGGTGGTTGCTGTCGTTGTCCTCAATGACACACACAATGAACAAAACAGACCCGTCGACCAACACAGTGCCCAACGCCCACTCGAGCGCAAAGATCGATTCCGGGCTGAAGTCCATACACAACAAAAACATCTTGGGCTTCACCTGCGGATTGACAAGCTGGAAGAAGTTGCCCCTGGTGATGGTCTGGATGACTCGCGACTGCGAGATGTTTGAGTCGACTGCTCCTTCCTTGATGGTCTCGTTTAGCTGTGAGGCAAACTCCGAGTCTAACTTGTCCTCCACAGCAGACGTGTAAGGAACCATGAACTCCTCGTCGGAGCCTGTCGGAGACTCTTCCTGGGTGTGTGCTTTTCTTACCATGCTGGCGTGACTTCGCAAGTTCTCGTTCTCCTGGTCGATGATCTTGCGCCGGTACGCCTGGTACGTTTCCAACTTCTGTCTGCGGGACTCTGCGTCCTGGTCGGAGTTGCGGAGGTTCAACGCCTCGCTCCCGGTCAAAGCGTGCTTGTTTTCCGACAATCTGGTCACGATATCGTTATCCACGGAACTTCCAATATTCCGGGCGTTGGCGAGTGCCCGCTCGGTGGCAGTGAGCTCCTCCAACTTCTTGATGGTCTGGCTGTCGCTCAAGTTCGAGTTCTCCAAGATCGTCGACACCTCCAGGATTTTCTCGTCGTGGCATGCGTAGTTGGGCAAAATGTTGCCCGTGCCGTCGTACTGGAACTTCTCGCCGTCATCGTCGTCACTAATGTGTTCTTCCTCGCTGGCCTCGTTGTCCCACACCGGTTTTTCTTCGTCGTTGGTGGCGTTCTGCGGGTCCATCCGCTCCAGCGGGTCGTGGTTGGTGATGGACCACTTCATTTCCTTGTTGTTGAAGTCGTCCGCCAGGGTCGACGACGAGCGAGAATTGTTGCCCGACGGCGACTTGGACCGGCCCCGGTTGGACATGGACTTCTGGATGATCGCCAATTTCTCAGCCTCCAATCTTGATTGACGGCTGGCCATTTTGGTGTGGTGGATGGTTTGCGGTGGTAGGGAATGTAAAAGGGGAATTGATGATAGCGAATTCCTCACTGTCCTGCGCCAGCCGCACCAACCATGCGTAGAAGCTGCCCAGACCCAGTGCGGATCCCTACATTCACAACCTGGGCATACGTAACCGGATTTACAGTGATTACAGCTGTGGTGTTTTTTTTTGGTGTGTTGATGTTCTGGGGGGTGTTGACGATTGTCTCCGTGGGTTCCGCTCCGTCGTTGCAAATTTCGCTTGTTCTGGGGGCTTGGCTCGATGCGAATCCTGGTCTGTCACGCCTACCGAGACTCCGGCTGGAATTAGGCTTTTTTAGAGCGCACTGGAGGTTTTCCTTGAAATGGTAATTTTCCTGGGTGAGTCGGTTTGTGTCTAATTTAGGTACTGTTGACCTTCGGTTTCCTTTAATTTTTATTACTGAATTTTCTAATTTAAATTTGCTTTCTCCTTATCGTGTTTTCGTGGATTTTCTGCACATTTGTGCAATAATTACAGTGCCAAGACATCGAAGTCTCGGCTATGCGCTTTAAGCAAACAACACTCCAAGGAACTCAGATCAGATATTCTTTAAACCTATGCATCCAGATGATTACCGTTCATCGTCCAAGTATTCCACAAGAATACTGTCCCCCGACTTCAATTGTCCAAACTCCTCAATGGTTTGCATAGAGCTGGGGAGCGTCACTTTAGGCAACGGCTTGAAGAGCTCAAACATGAACCCTATCTTGTCGAAGTAGTCTTGTAAGTCGATCTCTGTTTGTTCCACTTCACTCACTCCATCGAAAAGTTGAAGTTCAACAAATAAGTGAACTTCGTTCAATGTTGCGCTCTTCAAGAATTTTTGGATCACGCGTTTGCCGTTGGGTAATTTGACTGACACCCGTACCAGTTCACTGGGCGATGCACCTTCCACTTGTTTCTGAAACCAATCAGACGACGCAAGATACAGAAGGTAGCTGTTCTTGAGTGACCTCAAGTTCTCGCTGGTGATTTGTTCTTGCAATTTCCGCTCTTTCTCCTGCTTTTTAACCTTGTCCTGCTGAAGTGACTCCAAGTATGCCTCATCTTGCTGCTCTTTGATCAATCTACTCATCTCAATCTCCTGCTTGTCGTACTTTTTAGTCACGAGCTGGGGGCTGTAGCTGGTGAGACATTTGGTCACATTCTTGAGCATTCGAGAAATGACTTGCGCAGAGTCCTCCTCAGAATCCCCTAAGTAAAGGTTTGACTTGTAGGTGATTGACATGGAAGACATCACTGCCGGGTTGTTGGACACATTGCCGATCAAAGACACGTATGGGAATCTTCTGGCCTTGTAAGTTTTAGCCACCTCGAACGCTTCTGGGCTCTTGTCGATGTTACTGATGTAGATCCTAGTGTCCTTGAAGGTACCGACAGTTTTGTCGAAGAGCGTGCTAAATTGTTCGAGCATAAGCAATTCTTGCACGAAATTCTCTGTGTCGTTATCGACCAAAATCATGAGGAGAAAATCGTATTCCCTCTGACTGAGTTCATGCGACTTGTTGAAATCCACCGTGGAGATGTTGAAGTTTGGAGAGTTCTCAATGCGTTTCAAGTCGGTGAAGTAGTCGTAGCCCTCCTCATAGTCATCATAGTTGAACAGGCGATTGACTGGCCGGTAAACGGGCGACGAGGCGAAATTCGTGATGAAGCGGAGCAAGGAGAAAAGGAATGAGAATGCTTTTGGGATGATGAGGAGAATGATCCAGAGAAACGACGAGCGCTTCGGACGGTCGGTCTCACTCGTTGGAAGCGGCGTTTTCTCCAGCAAACTGGCAGCTCGCCTTGACATGTGGATTCCTAAGTCGAATTGCCACTTGTTGGAAATATGGGGAGCCTTGGGCAACTTGGGCAAGAAATGATCCATTGAAAACTCATCCTGCAAGTTTCTGTGGATCACTGTGCTCTCAAACCGCTCGGCGCCAGAAGTGGCCGCGATGTCGTCGAAGGGCGAATCCTGTGGGATTTCTTGGGGCGGCTCTGGCACTTCTAGTCCGGTGTCAAAGAACGCCAACACGGCATTGTTCAAATTGAAGCCATGGTGAGAGAGAAGCGCTGCAACTTTGGTCGAGGTGTCTGGGTCTTGTGCGTCGGTGCCGGTGATGATTAGGAATTCATCGACCTGGGCGGTTTGTTCGGGTGTTAGGGTATCCATGAGGTGAACCGGTAGTTGGTCGCTGGGGTTAACTGTGAGTGTGGGCTGGGTGCAGGCGCTTGGTCGATAAGAGCAAGACTAGAAGAGAAAGAGGAGCGAAGGCAGAAAATCAAATTTGGACAGACATCGGGGGCCCTTTCTGTGAACTGGTCGTCACTTTCGTTTACATCTTTGTTTTTTTTTGTTGTTTTTCTATTTTCGGTAAGCTTGGTATTTGGCTCCCTCGTTCCTTACCTTCTTTGCCGCACCGGTGTTTAGTGTGGAGCATGGGAACACCGCTCAGCACCATCGTGAAGATGCAACCCAAAGCGTGCACCCGTCGCAGCCCGACGCTTTCCGACAAAAAAACAAAAGACAAGAATTTCGTCTCACGCTGCAAAATGGCCCGAATCACATGATGCCCTGACGTGCCCCAGAGATTTCCGCTGGTGCGAAATCGGCGTCTTGTGTCCCAGAAAACGTCCATCCTCGGCCCATGCAGCCACGTGAGGCGGGCCAAGTTGCAGTGGGCCCGTTTTTTTTTTTTTTTTTTTTTAGAAGCCTAACGGTTTTCACGGCGACGAGGTGCTCGAGATCATCAAGGACTGTTTCTTTTTCTCGTTCCGGTGGCGGCAGCGTTTATTGGCGCGGTGTGGTGAACCCCGATCGACCGAAATTGGCCAAAAAAAGATGCCGCCTGGTTATGATCGCATGGGTGCAATCTACTTTTTCGCTCTGCTCTTCTGGCATATGAGCTCAGTTAGTAAATAGCGAACCGCTCATATATAGATCGACAACATCCCCGGGGTGGCCCTTTATAGCGGTGACAAATTTGTTAAACCACTTTTCCCTTGTCTTGCGCTGGTGTTCCTTATTGCTCCCGCTGAGTCATCCCCACGAATTCTCCCGAGCCCCCCACTCTTTGCCTATACATTAACGTTGTGCGCGGCCGAGTGTTTGGAGCGCTGAAATTGATAGTGCTTGCTGGACGACGTGGACTTCCATTTTCTTCGTTGAACCCAGTTTTCTTTTCACAAAAGAAAAAAACATCGACATCTGCTGTCACTGGCGCCCCAGTGTCTTCCATTTGCTGTTGTCTTTATTATATTCCCTTCACATCCTGACCTTGGTGTCTCATCATCTGAACAGGCCGACTCCCGGAATTTTCCATGTCTCGCTTCTTCTCTTCCGTCTACGCTAAGACCTTGTTGGCGACTGGAGGTGTTGTTGGCGCTGGTGTAGTCTACTTGGACTTCATCAAGCCACCTGCACCTCCGCTGGTGCCCAACTCTTACAAGCCGCTTGTCAAGAAACTCGAAGCCCCACCTACCAGAGACGAACTCTTGGAAAGGTTGAAAGCCACCAAGAACTTCGATCTTTTGGTGATTGGAGGCGGAGCCACCGGCTCTGGAACTGCTCTTGATGCGGCCACACGTGGTCTTAACGTTTGTTTGTTGGAGAAAAACGATTTTGCCTCGGGCACTTCTTCCAAGTCCACGAAAATGGCCCACGGAGGTGTCAGATACTTGGAAAAGGCCATCTTCCAGCTCTCCAAGGACCAGTTGGACTTGGTCATCGAAGCTCTTAACGAGAGAGGCAACATGCTCCGCACTGCCCCTCACTTGTGCTCGGTGCTCCCCATCATGATCCCGGTCTACAAGTGGTGGCAGGTGCCTTACTTCTTCGTCGGCTGCAAAATGTATGACTGGTTTGCTGGCCACCAGAACTTAAGAAACTCCACGATTTTCTCCAGAGAAATGACAAGTGCCATCGCTCCAATGATGGACAACTCCAACTTGAAAGCTTCTTGTGTGTACCACGATGGAACTTTCAATGACTCGCGTATGAATGCTACTTTGGCCACCACAGCTATCAAGGAAGGTGCCACCGTTTTGAACTATATGGAGGTGAAACAGTTGATCAAGGAAAACGGCAAGTTGGTTGGTGTTTTGGCTGCAAATCGTGAAACCGGCGAGGACATCGTCGTGAGAGCAACCGCGACTGTTAATGCTACTGGGCCTTTGGCTGACAAGGTTTTGGAGATGGACGAAGACCCTCAAGGTTTGCCATCCAAGATTCCAAAGCCTCCAAGAATGGTTGTTCCCTCCTCCGGTGTCCACGTTGTTTTGCCAGAATACTACGGCCCAACCAGTATGGGCTTGTTGGACCCATCTACCTCCGACGGCAGAGTCATGTTCTTTTTGCCTTGGCAAGGGAAAGTCTTGGCCGGTACCACCGACACCCCATTGAAGTCCGTTCCCGAGAATCCTGTTCCCACCGAGGAAGAAATCCAGGACATCTTGCGTGAGTTGCAGAAGTACGTTGTTTTCCCTGTCAACAGAGACGACGTTTTGTCTGCTTGGTCTGGAATCAGGCCGTTGGCTCGTGACCCTAGCAAGTTGCCTAAAGGTAAAGACGCCGGCACCACCCAAGGTTTGGTGCGTTCGCATTTGATCACCACTTCTGACTCTGGGTTGGTTACCATCTCCGGTGGTAAGTGGACCACATACAGAGAGATGGCCGAGGAGACTGTGAACACGGTTCTCAAGAACTTCAGTTTCCCCGACGTCGGTCCATGCAAAACCAACGAGATTGTTCTCATTGGTGGTGAGGACTACTCGAAGAACTACTCTGCGAGATTGATCCACGAGTACAAGATTCCTTTGAAGTTGGCCAAGCACTTGAGTCACAACTACGGATCCAGATCGTCGCTCATCTTGGAGTTGTACCAGCAGTCCGACTACAATAAGTTGCCCGTGACTTTGGCAGCCGAGCGCACGTTCACTCCTTCTGAGTCGCAGAACTCCGAGGGCAACAGCTTGTCGTACCAGAACTTCGACGAGCCATTCACGATCGCTGAGTTGAAGTACTCGTTGCAATACGAGTACATCAGAACGCCCCTTGACTTCTTGGCAAGAAGAAGTAGATTGGCGTTCTTGAACGCCAGACAAGCTTTGAGCGCTGTCGATGGTGTTGTAGAGATCATGAAGCACGAGCTCAAGTGGGACGATGCCACCACCAAGAGATTGACCAGAGAGGCCAAGGACTACATTGGCCACATGGGTATCTCTTCGGAGAAATTTGATGTGTCCGACTTTGTCGTGCAGTAATGAAACAAGCTATGGCGTGTGTGCGACCATATTTATTAGACTGATATTATAATTTTTATAGATTGTATACCACCTCAATCTTATATAGCTGAAATGTTAATGCTTCTTTGCCTAAGCCTAACAATGCGCACAGGAACCATGTTAGCGAGATCCATTTGCACTATGCACCAAGTGCAATTGTTTGCGAGTTTACCATTATGTCATTACTCACGACCACCAGATGAAAAACGACCAGTTCTGCGCATGTTCGAAATCTGGTCAGAGTAGTTCGATGTACCCATCTCGGGTTAGTGCGGAAGTCCCACTTTACTGAAAGACACGTAGAGTGCGAAATGCGAGATTCTTCCCCCACCCCCACATTCATCCCCACAATGGTGGACATTGAAACAGATTACCTCCTTTTCGACCTCGACGGGACCTTGGTCAATTCCACGCCAGCAGTGGAAAAGACATGGCACGACACAGTTGAGCGTCACAATTCCCAACACCCACACAATCTCATTGATCCTGTCGAGTTCCTAAAATCAGCCCATGGTGCTCGGACCGTGGAGACGTTTGAGAGAAGATTCCCATATATGCCCCGTGGCGAAGCGGACGTGAATGAGTTCGAGTTCCAAATTGTCAAGAACTACGGTCACTTGGCACTCGAGGTGAGCGGCACCCTGCCCATGTTATTCACACTTGAGCAGAAGTTCGCCACAAAATGGGCTATTGTCACTTCGGGCACTCGCAGCTTGGCCCACGGTTGGTTTGAAAAGCTTTTTGGTAAATTTAGGAAGCCCACGGTGTTTGTCACCGCGAACGACGTAACGGAAGGGAAGCCAAAGCCAGAGGGGTATTTAATAGCATTCAACAGGCTCTGTGCTGCAAATGGAACATCCCCTCAAAATTCTCGGGCGGTAGTATTTGAAGACGCTCCAACAGGAATTCGAGCAGGAGTCGCTGGCGGATTTGTTGTGGTTGGCATTACCACTACATTCGATAAGGCCACCCTTTTGGAAGCGGGTGCGAGTTATGCAATTCAAGATATGCTGAAAGTTGCATTTGAGGAAGATGGAAACGCAATTAAAATTAAATTGGATATAGAGTGAATATATACGTTCAACTGTCAATTAATTATTGTTGTACATCGAGGTCCGCGAGCTTTTCTGTGATCTTGCTGACTCTGGCCTTCTTGAGATCGTTGTCTCTTTTCTTTTCGGTTTTAGCAAATCTGTCCACGTCAGATCTCGCATTCTTGCCAAACCCTGCGCCACCCGAGCCTCCGTCCGAATCGTAATTGTATTTGTCCTGGTACTTCGTGGATGGCTCTTTCAAAATGGTTCTGATTGTCTGGTTCCCCACGAGCTGATCATGAAGGCCAAACCCGAAACACCACTTCAAGTGCAACAATCTGAAATACAAAAACCAGCTGTTGATAGAAAGAGATTTGGAACGAGACAACTTAACATTGGTGGAGCTCAGTGAGCTTGCAAGGAGCTCGAGACCAGTCGGAGACTTCTTGTAGATTTCCTCTCTTTTCTCGGCGTCGGTATAGTTTTCGATGGCGTTGACCACTTCCTTAAACACAGAGTTTGTTTCTTTCTTGTCTTTCTTGCCAATCTTCTTCGCAGTCGTGTTGGCCAACCGGTTGCAGATTGAGATAATCGATTCCTGTTCATAATATGGTGCGTTGTAGTTGAATTCAGCATCGGCGTCGTCGTCATCCTCGGAGGAAGTCTCGTAAGTGTACAATTCATAACATAGAGCCAAGACCTTCGCTCCTGCCTTTGCCAATTCCACATTGACATCGTTGTCGATGACGTCCACCACCTCTGTGGCGACAAAATTGAGCAACTCATTGAGATACTCTCCTCTTTGAAGTAATGTGAGAAGAACTGCCACACCATGCAAACCGGCAATGGCGATGCCAGCTTCAGCCCGCACGTTTGTCTCTTGCTCATTCACCAACCTTTTGTCATCGTTTGCATCCATTAAAGTCGAATATTCACGATCACCAGTGTCCAATTGCTTTTGGAGGTTGACCGCGCTGTGAACGAATCCTTGCGAGAACTCTAAGAGCCATTTGATCTTGTCGTCCACGCCGAAAGCGGAGGTGTCGGCATATAAGATTAAGAGTAATCCACAATATCCCGTCACGACGCTCGCCTTGTTTTCATTGTTGATGGTGGAGGTTGGAGGTTCCAGGATCAATTTCTCAAGATGCGCCAAGAAGTCCGTGCTCACCAACTCACCGAAATCCTCGAGGGCGCTGGTCAAAAGACTGATCACGGATCTGTAGAGCAAGATGAACTCACTTGGAGACCTGTATTCGCCAGAAGTCAAGAGCTTCACTAAAGTCAGTGCGCTCTCCTCACCAACGTAGTCCTTAGTGCCTGCGTGCTCCTCGTTAAACACAGCAATTGGTTTGGTGACGATAATCTTGTACAATTGAGCCAAGAGCATTTCTCTCGAGTGGGAAGAAACCTCGGCCCTCAGGTGCAGCAATGACACAATGATATCGTTAATGTTGGTGGCGTCCGACTGAATTCTAGCCTTGTTCATTGCATCGGCATTCTTCTGTCTGAAATCCTGGGAGTCGGCAACCATGGAATCTCGGTTCTCTTGTTCGTCATTCTCGGTCAGATAGAGGAGCGCCTGTAAGGACTCCAACTTGCGTGATAGCAATTCTTCTATGGAGCTGAAATTCACGTCCAAGGCACCATTCTCTTCTCCATCTGGCATTGGAGTACGGGCCCGGGAACTCGACCTAGACGGTGTTCCGGATAGAACATCTTTATGTAGCGCTCTTACGCTAATTGGTCTGGACATGTTGGCTGGTTATATGAGTTTCACTAATTAGTCATGCCTTCTGCTACTGGCCCCATGTGCGGGAGGTACAGATGTTTAGCATCTGGTCAAGCCCAATCCAACAAGACGTCGAGGTAAGCAACTAGGGCCACTTGGTTTCGTTCATAGCTGGCGAGCTTGTCAGTGTAATGGTAGTTTCAACTTGCACAGGGTTGTCCTTATTTCTCTTTTGTCGAGCCTGACATTTCTCTTGCGGCTTTGTCATCTCTCAGAATGCAATTTCATGTGGTAAGACATACACCTTGTCTCCGTTGTCTCTCACTGTTTCCCTCTTTGAGTCTCGAGGTAGCGCTTTCCGCATGTCGAAGGCATCGATGTCGTCGTTGGTCGCATTTCGGTCTTCGGGGTACTTGGAGCCATAGTACCCAATGACTCGTCTGAACACCGAGTATCCCAACTTCTCATACAATTGCCGAGCAGTGCTGTTTGTAACCTTCACAAAAAGATCAACGAAAAGCGTTTCGTAAGGTTTCACAGCGGTGACCCGTTCAAGACGCCTGCACAAGTCGGAGGCCATGCCAATTCTCCGGTAGTCTCTATCTATGGTGACTGCCGTTATATGCGTGTGCCATTCCTTCTTGCTAAGCTGTCCCTCGGTCTTTCCCATCATGTAACCGCTAATTTGCGGGCCATCCAACGTTGGTTCCACTGACTTGAAGAATAGTTGTGGCCATTCACACACGTACTGAAAGTAGAACAGCGGATTGAAATTTTCGGTGAACGGATCTAGATTGACGGAGCTGAGCTCAAATAGATCGTTCATCTTGAAAGGCTTGATGGACGTCATCTTGTTGATGGTTTTTTTCCTTCAGGTTCCTATTCAAGTTGCAGTTGGTGAGATCACTCCGAGTAGATTGAGCACCTCCACATAATGCGACTGCACAGTGCCAGGAATAAAAAATTTCGGTGAGTGATTGCTTTAGTAAACACTATTAACTTATCAATAATGTTCGGAGGTCCAGGAGCTCAACCATCGGAGGAACAAAAGAAGTTGCAGGAGCAATACGCTATCGACACCTTGAAGACTGCTGGATTCATTGCCGGCGCTTTGTGGGTCACCCCAATCATCTACCACTGGGTCAAGAGACAGTTCTAATGAACCAGGATCCCCAACCGAGACGTCACACTCTTTGTACATATTTTTGAATTACCGAGTACATTGCTCGGCAGTGTATCTATAGTGTAATGCATTCCACCAATTTTGCTAATAACTTGTACTGCTCTTAGTCGTCCTCGCCCTCAAACTCGAGCAAGTCTTCACGGAGCTTATTAATCTTGCTTGCAAGATTGACGAACTCAAATCTCTCTGCAATTTTCGACGCGGCAAGAAGTGCCTTATCGTTCTTAATGAGCTTGACAACACTAAACGCTTTGTTTAAACGTGAGTCTTGACAAGCGTTTGCAAATAGCTTGAGTAGCGATTTGTCAAATGTGACACTGTAATTATTCAACCGCTCCAAATGCTGTTCCTCATCGTCAGCTTCGGCCAAACTTGAGTTTAGCAACTTGCCCAACGTGGACGATCTTAAGAATTCTTCTTCGGGGTCTACCTCCTGTGCCTCACTAAGTTTGGCGGCAATGTCGTTTGGCTCCTCCTCGTCAATAGACTTGGATTTCAAATACTTGAAGCATTTTGTAGGCAATTTGATCTCGAGTTCCACGGGCAAGGGAAGTGGGAAGCCAGGATAAGAGTCATTGTTCTTCAAGATCAAGCACACAAACTGATCATCAACGCATCCCAAGGGCCACGACTTCCAATTTGCCTTGGAATTGTTGAGTCCGTAATCAGTGACGATCTCTTTACAATTAAGAATCGGTACCCATCTGGCGTTGTTCTCTTCTCTCCAGTGCGACAACACCGTTAATGTGTCATCATATCCTGCAATAATGCAAGGATCAGAGTTGTTTGTGAAGAAGATACCCTTGATTAGTGGCACATTCCCTTGGGGCTGCTGCAAAGGTAGCGCGCTATCTTGTTGAAGAAATTTGTAGTCCTCACTCACGTTGATTATCGAGTAGGTGTAATTGTTGGGAGCCAACTGATGGATAACAAAGACGGTCGAAATTTCGGACGAGATGACTGTCACAACTGGAGAAGTCTTCATTATATTGATGCAAAGACCGTAAAGATTAAAAAATCTTAAGTAGCCGTAGTTCGAGCCCACGACAATAATTGAGTCTCCAGAATTTTGCTCAACAGAGCTTGTGATGCATGTCGATGTGATATATTCCCCTGAAATCAATGGTATTCTTCTCTCCCAAGAATCGTTGGTGTTGTTATGGTGTCTGTAGAAAATCTTTCCGCTGTTAGGGTTCAGTTCGTCATGAAATCCAGAGCAAGCTAAAGTGACACCTCTCTCATTCATCGAGCACAAATCAAAATCGTTGTCGTCGATGAAATGATAATCCTTATTGACTGTTCTGTCGAAAAAAGAAATTGTTATGCTTTTCTGATCATCTCGAGAGTCTCCGGAGCTCTTGACAGACCACGCATACCCAACTGAATTCATGAAGAGGTATCTTCTCTTTGTTTTGCTTGCAGCTGAGTTTGCAGACTGGACCCATGGGGTAGACCCAGGGGAATAAGGTGTGATTCCCTGGACTGCATTGTTAGAAAATGTGACGCGTGCCGTCAGAGGCTTATGGCGTTTCGCTTTTGACGGCATGTAGTCATCAACGCTCTTGTTGTAGTATGGGTACTCTCCTTCGTCCTCATCGTCATCATCATCTATGATCATTGAGTCGTCCAAGCCATTTCGTTTCAAGGTTTGGGCAGCTCTTGTAGTATGACCATCCTCGTCCTCCTGCTCTTCAGTTTCTGAGTCACTTGCTTCATCTAAAAACAAGCTGTCGACCTCTGATCTTGTCGAGTTCGACAGAGAGGTTTCATCGATGAGAATTGGCAACGTGTGAAATTCTCCCTTTGTAGAACCAATGTACAAGGTGTTCTTGATCCAGGTGATGCTGGTTGGGAGCTGGCCATCCTGGAAACGGTCTGCCCGCACAGTCTTCACGAGACTTCCTGAATCTGCGTCGAAGATTTCGATTACAGCATTCTTGTGGAGCACCGCGATCGATTTGTGGGTGGGCGAGGGCGCAAATGCGACCAAGGTATCCTCTTTCGATTGAAGCTCGTGAATCATACTCCAGTCGGACCTAGCAAACAGTTTCACTGTGTTTGCACCCGTTGGAATGAAAAGGGACTCGCCGTTGACAGACCAAGCAGGCTTGGTGGAGACAAGCTCGTGAACATGCTCGCCTGCAAAGTCAACGCTGTCGATGGAGGTGTGGACCTTCTCTTGCAACTCCCCGGCGATCTTCTCAACGAGCTTAGCCGACTCATTAATCACAGAAAACACTTGTGCCTCTCCGTTGGCCAATGCTGCTGCCAAGAGCTCACCAGAAGCATTATACGCCAAGTTCACCACTTGGTCGGACACGGGGACTGTCAGGATGGTGTTGCCGTTCACAAGGTCGATAACGACTAACTTGTTGTCGTCACCCCCACACACAATTCTGTTCCCCTCGTTGATGAACACCGAGTCTCGAAGTGGATGTTCAGAGCGGTGAATGATCTCGAATTGCTCCTCGCCAGTGGCATTTCCGCCCACCAGTACTAGAGCCAACTGACCCTCTGTGTTTGTGATGAGGAGCTTGTCACCAAAAGAGGAAATGGACGTCAAGTTCTCCGGGATGTCTATCGAAACAGGCTCTGAGTTTGCCTGGGCCGGGTCGAACACCTTGATCAACCCCTCGCTGTTGCCAACAACAAGCCGGTCGACCGCGTCGTGGTAATGGACAAACGAGTATCCGTCGAGAAACGCAGGCACTTTCGTCGACATTTTGCGTGGGTGTTGGTATCAGTAACCAAATAGTGATGGTTGACTGAGAAGGACCCGCGTAGCGCGTTGTGTTGGTCACGTGCGCAAAGCCGTGCGCATTGGGAAAACCACCACCGAGCCGTGGAGTGCACATGCCCCAGGTAGATGGTCACCATGAGTAGGCGCCACTCTCTTTTGAGTTTTTATCAGATAAATTCTGGTGACATCACCGCGGGGTCGATTCGGTCGGGCGGTGCCGTACATGTAGCGTGTTATTTTTTTTTTGTGCCCTGGTCTCGGATACGGACCACTAGCCTTGGTTTCGGACCACTAGCCTTGGTTTCGGATATGAGCTCCGCTGGTTCCATATGTCAATGTTTCACTCTGGTGGGGTGAGATAATAGTGACCGAGTGATAAGCACACTGATCGCGATGGAGGCGCTGTGCGAATGATCTATGCATGTTTGTGCCCCCATGTGTGTGGTGAATGTGAATGGTGCCTCGGCCAGATTCAGGACCCCCAGCTGCTCTTACAAATTACGAAATATGAGCAATGGTAAATGGTCGTAGCGGTAGTCCCAATGGAGCAGCAGAATCCTCGGGTGTAATTCAAATTCCGCTGGCGAGATGGCCTCGTGCAAATTTCTTCAGTCAATTACGAGCGTAAATCCGTTGCACCAACCACAGCACCGCCCACAACAAAAGTTCCGTGGTGATACAATTTCAGAAGTAAAAAATTTTTCAGCAACAGCAAGCAATTCGGCAATCCCGACCACATGGCAAGCACCATGGCTTCCTGATCTGGGTCGAGACGTGAATTACGCTGAGGGATTTTTGGTGAGTCGCACCAATTGACATTCCTGGCCAATTTGGGCTGTGCCATGAGGGATTAATGGCACCTGAGGGCCACGAATTTGCCCACCACCAAGGTTGCTAAAATCCGATTTCTCACAAATTCAACACTTGATCGCTACTGTCCGGCTATTTGAGGCCGTTTGTGCTGAACTTTCGAAAAAAAATCGTGAGAAAATGACCCCAATGTGTTGATTTCTCAGTGGATCTTTTTTTCTGCCCCAAAACGAATTTCGACCTGAATTCGACACCTGCGTGCGCGATTTATCCCAACCTATCGATTTTGGCACTGCGCTGGTCACCAGAGAAAATGCCCTATCCCTAACCAGGATGAACGTAATTCACGGCCGTGTTGGTCGATAAATAGCACTTCCCCCACCTGGACTCATGTAAATTTTCTCTCCCGTATTCCACTGACTCTTTTAGCTGAATCATTTAATGCTGATCGTTGAAGAAATCGACACTCCAAGGGCAAGCTCTATTGCCGACGAGGAGGCAAGTGTTTGTGTTGCTGAAGATGTTGCTCCGGTTAGGAAGCAATCGAAATGGGAGATTTTGATGCTCACCTACTCTTCGCTCGGAGCCATCTACGGAGATATTGGAACATCTCCATTGTATGTGTTGGACTCCATCAACTACTCAACTGCCACCCCAACAAAAACGGATATTTATGGCGCAGTGTCGTTGATTTTTTACCTTTTTTTGATTCTTGTCCTCATCAAATACTCCTTGATTGTTTTGACGTATGGTCCAAACGAGGGTGAAGGTGGACAGGTTGCAATTTACGCCAAAATCGCCAGATGCTTAAAGTTCGGTCCAAAGGGTGTGATTATTCCAGGAACCCCAGAGAAGTCTGACTTGGAATTAATTAAGAGAACCGAGACGACCTCTAGTTTCATGTCAAACAAGACCAGCTCGTCGACGTGGAAGCAAAACCCAACCGTTCTCAAAATTATTTCGAAAGTGACTTTATTTGGATGCTTCCTTGGTTGTGCTTTGGTGATGTCTGATGGATTGTTGACTCCAACAACGTCGGTTTTGAGTGCCATTGCTGGTATTCAAGTGGCAGAACCATCGTTCACTAATGTTTTGGCAGTGTCTGAAGTTGTGCTCGTTGTGTTGTTCCTTCTCCAGCAGTTGGGATCGCACAAGATCTCTCACATTTTTGCCCCGATTGTGTTTATCTGGATGATCGGGTTGGTGATTTGCGGAGTGATTAACATTTCCCACCACCCAGCAATCTTGAAGAGTTTGTCGCCATATTACGCTATCCAATTATTGAAGTCCTCGGGTTATGACGCTTTCGGAGGAGCCATGTTGGCAATTACTGGTTGCGAAGCCATGTTCGCCGATTTGGGCCATTTTGGCAAGATTCCTTGTCAAATTGGAATTTCATTTGTGTTTGTGTGTCTCATGATCACCTACCTTGGTCAGGGTGCATTCCTCGTTAATCACCCAGACCAGCTCTCGAGCGTTTTCTACACTTCGATCCCGGGAGGTGTCAATGGCTGGTTTTACTGGATCATGTTTGTTTTGGCAGTTTTGAGTACCATCATTGCGTCCCAGGCATTGATCTTGGGTGTGTTCAGCATTCTCTCCCAAATGATTAACTTGGACTGCTTCCCTAAGTTCAGAGTTGTTCACGTTTCTGCATCGTACGCCGGTAAGGTGTACATTCCAGCAGCAAACCTCCTTCTTCTCATTGGTGTTGTTAGTACCACTGCTGGTTTCAAAAATTCGAATAATGTGACCGCCGCTTATGGGTTGGGAATCTCTCTTGATTTCATCGTCACGTCGACTTTGATGATCATTTGCATGGTCTATGTTTATGAGTTCAAATGGTGGATCCCAACGATATTCTGTCTCATTTTTATTCCCTTGGAAATGTGCTTGGTCATTGCAAACATGAAGAAGGTCCCTCACGGAGGTTGGTTCCCCTTGATGATCTGCGCTCTTCTTTTCTGCTTCTTTTCCTTCTGGAGATACTGCCGTGACAAAACCGTGGGCGAGCAGCTCAACTCCAGAGTCAGGCTTACTGATTTGTACACAGATTACAACACCCGCCCGACTGCTCAGTTTGTTGATTTGAGAAGAAGAGACCAAGACGACGACAGCGTGGACCTGCTGAAAGGCGTTGAGTTGTCCAATATTGAAATGACCACCGACATGGAAGACAAGAACGAGTTCAGTAGAGTGGCCTCGAGATTTGGAGACGTGGACTTGACAAAAAACCCTGGAGTTGCCATCATCTATTCGGATACGCCGCACCAGGACTTGGCCTCGCCAAACACAGTGCCCAGTGTGTACTCGCAAATCGTCCGCAATTTCGCCTCGGTGCCTTCCGTGGTCATTTTCACAACAATCAGAGTGCTCTCCATCCCCTATGTTTCCCCTGGGGAGAAAATCGTGGGCGGAAGCACGAAAATCCCCGGACACTACAATTGTGTTCTCCGCTTCGGATTCATGGAAAATGTGGTCGTTGACGACACGCTCGGCGAGGCTATGCTCGACCAATTTGTTGATGTTCAGGGAATGAGAGAGGAAGCTGGCGGGAAATTGTCGATCTTGCATGTTTTCGAGAACAACAAGATCCGCTCGCACAAGTATCTCGGCGAAGAGTACGCCACCAGAAATCCGCTCAAATTGGCCCAGCGCTATGTGCGGCGGTTCTTGGTGGAGCAGGTCTTCAGCCCTATGAACTCCATTTTCCAGTTGGGTGATCTGTATGTGAACATCCCCAATGAGGAGGAAGAGAGCAAGGAGAAGTTATTCCTTGGCTCGATCATGAGAATCTGATTAGAAAGACTGACGACTTTAGAGATATTGACGACTTTAGAAGAATTGACGACTGAGAAATTATACCGACCCACAAGTTCAGTAGCTTGTATTTGCCATTGTAGCAAAAAGTGTAGATCAACCTAGCGTGTGTGCACACCAGTGTTATGATTTCTCGGTCGCGTAACGCTACTCCATCTGACTAATCGTTAGTGACACCAAGCGAAACATTTCACGAAACTGATTCTTTTTTGCAAGTCGAGAAAAGCACTTATTCTGATCTCACTCCACTTGTTTACGAGATTCACAAAGTTTTGACCTCTTTCATCCCACGTCGCACAACTCTACAAGACGCGTTATGTCAGATCAAATCGAAGACGAGGAGGGCCTGTCCGGACCTTTGTTGATTGAGCAGCTCGAAGGAAATGGAATCTCTACCGGCGATATCAAGAAGTTAAAGCTGGAAGGATATCACACCGTTGAGAGTGTGGCTTACGCGCCTAAGAAGGCGTTACTCACCGTGAAAGGAATTTCGGAGGCAAAAGCCGATAGAATCAGCCAGGAGGCCGCCAAGCTTGTGCCCATGGGGTTCACTACCGCCTCAGAGTTCCACAGCAGAAGATCGGAGCTCATCTGTTTGACGACTGGATCCAAGCAGTTGGACACTTTACTCGGAGGAGGAATCGAAACAGGCTCCATCACGGAGGTGTTTGGCGAATTCAGAACGGGAAAATCGCAAGTGTGCCATACGTTGGCGGTGACGTGCCAACTACCCATAGACATGGGTGGCGGTGAGGGCAAGTGCTTGTACATCGATACCGAGGGAACATTCCGTCCCGTGAGACTAGTGTCTATCGCGCAGAGATATGGGCTCAACCCCGATGATTGTCTTGACAATGTTGCGTACGCGCGGGCTTACAATGCCGAGCACCAGTTCCAGCTTTTGCATCAGGCTGCCCAGATGATGTCGGAGTCCAGATTCTCGTTGCTCATTGTGGACTCGATTATGTCTTTATACCGTACGGATTACTCGGGCCGTGGTGAATTATCTGCCAGACAGACACATGTGGCCAAGTTCATGAGGACTTTGCAGAGATTGGCCGACGAGTTTGGAATCGCCGTGGTGATTACCAACCAGGTTGTGGCCCAAGTGGACGGATCTGCTGCTATGTTCAACCCGGACCCAAAGAAACCTATCGGTGGTAACATCATTGCCCATAGCTCCACTACCAGATTGTCGTTCAAGAAGGGTAGAGGTGAGCAGAGAATTTGCAAGATTTACGACAGCCCGTGTTTGCCAGAGAGCGAGTGTGTTTTCGCTATCTATGAGGACGGCATTGGTGACCCTAAGATTGATGAGGACGACTCCTGAGCTGGCTGCAATATGCGACTATTGGTTGTTACTGGAAATGGTCGGGTGCCTCCGAATGAAGTACAATGTAAAGTCCTGCCCCAATTCCACTCGCGCATTTTTGCCGTGCGAGTCTGGCTCGGCTCCTCTCATGTTTTCTTCGCCAACCGCACTGCATCACTCCCCTTTCGTTTACGTTTTACAAGTTTTGGGAAATCTTTGTGTGATTTCTTAAATATTAAATTCATGTCAGGCATAATTCCTCGAGTGCTGGTTCGCAATGGTTAGAATTTCAGCGTGAAACCACGCTGAACAAAAGCGGCCATTACCGGCAGGGGCAACACATACCGGACTTCCACGTCCGACAAGAATGTATGAGCAAGTTGCCGTTGAAAGCGTGGCGAAAAAGAAATGTGTAAACGAGCCAACTTTTATCTAAACGATCAGGCAGGAGGGTCATGCGGCGTCGCCTCGAAATGGCAGTGAGTCACTGCATGTACGAAATTATCTATTGCATCAGTCCGGGTAACCGTCACTTCCGACAGAAAGTGGCTCCCCAAGAATAATAGAAAAATTTTTTAAGCTCTCCACCAGAATTCCACGTAACCCAACCCATGGGTTTTTCCCGTTTCCCAAAATCCTATCTATTTGTGTCTACTGCCTGAATACCCGGCATTGCAGCGGTCACCGAATCACAGCCCTTCCCGTTTTTCCGGCAATACGATACTGACAAATCTCCGCAGTCGGATCCGAATCACCAACTATCAGACCCCCAGTCGGCTGAAAAGGAGAACTATTCATCAGAAACCCCCCAAATTCAAAGAAAAAGAAAAGTCTCAAAATCCCCACGCCGATCCGCCGTTGTCCCCTGTCCTACCGACACACCTTAAATTCCGCACCTAAAATTCTCAGGCTTGCCAAATACCAATGGACAAGTCCCGAATGAAATCGATCCTACCCAAGCCGTCCGCTATGCAGACGCCATCCCCCGCGGGGAAAAGAAAGTCTGTGCCGCAGGATTACTATCCGAAACGGCTGAAACTGACGTCTAGTCCCTCGCCCACCCTTTCTGCTGCCTCGACCTCCGGAACAAGCATGAACAAGCAAATGGCGTCCCAATCGCAGTCTTCCAAGCAGTCACGGCCCGTGACCAGTTGCACGTTCTGCCGGCAGCACAAGATCAAGTGCAACGCGTCGGAAAACTATCCTAACCCGTGCACGCGGTGCAGCAAGATGGGACTCAAGTGTGAGATCGACCCTCAGTTCAAACCAAAGAAAGGGTCGCAGATCCAGATGCTCATTGGCGACGTCGAGGAGTTGAAGGCCAAGATCGAGATGCTCAGTAAGAACGAGCACTTATTGACGCGGGCGCTCAATCAGCACAACATGAACTTCATGCAGCAAGCCAACCCTAATGGGTCCCCACACTACGCCAATAGCCATCCGGGCTACTTGAACAGAACCCCGTATTCTGGCCACAACACCCCGAACTCGGCCATCGAGCAAATTACCGGGCACCACATGACTCCTCCAGGTCACTCCTCGGTGCACCTGGTGCCTCCGATGTCCTCGAACTTCAATTCTACTTTGCCCAACAGCATGATCTTGAACGACGCCATGGGACCTTCTGCTACGACAAACTTGTCGCAGGTGCTTCACGCAGACTCCTCCGATAACTCGCCCGCCACTTACGCTAGTGACACCCGATTGGGTAATGAGCAGTCTCCTTCGTCAGAGAAAGATTTCTCCACGAACCAGATCTATTCAGAATTCATCTTGGGTGACGTGAGGCTCCCCATCGAAAAGGCCGACCAGTTGCACGAGCGGTTCATGACGAAGTTCCTCCCGTTCCTACCGATTCTCACGTCGAAGAGCGCCACCCAATTGTACATCAAGTCGAAGCTTTTGTTCTGGACGGTCATCTTGACTGCGTCGTTGTCTGAACCAGAGCCAACGTTGTACATGTCGTTGGCATCGCTCATCAAGCAATTGGCCATCGAGACATGCTGGATCCGTACCCCTAGATCGACTCACGTTATTCAGGCTTTGATCATTCTCTCGATCTGGCCCCTCCCCAACGAGAAAGTGTTGGACGACTGCTCATACAGATTCATTGGGTTGGCCAAGAATCTTTCGTTACAATTGGGATTGCACCGCGGTGAGGAATTCATCCAGGAATTCAGCAGAACACAAACGAATTTGGGTCCAGACTCCGGTGTTTGGAGAACAAGATCCTGGCTTGCGGTGTTTTTCTGTGACCAGTTCTGGTCCTCGGCACTCGGGTTGCCTCCTTCGATCAACACTACCGATTACTTGTTGGAGAATGCCAGAATCGACAACACGCTCCCTTCGAACTTTAGGTCGTTGATCTCGTTGTCGATTTTCCAGTGCAAGTTGGTCAATGTCATGGGTATTTCTGTCACCAGATCCGATGGTTTGTTGGAGCCGCTGAATCGTGCCGCTTCACTCAACATCCTCGATCGAGAATTGGAGAGATTGAAATTCAAGTTGAACATCATGGAGGGGTCTTCCATTGAGATCTACTACTTGTACTTGCGTCTTATGATCTGCTGCTTTGCGTTCTTGCCCGGCACCCCGATCGAGGACCAAGTCAAATACGTGAGTACTGCCTACTTGGCTTCGACGAGAATAATTACGATCTCATCGCAGCTCTTGAACTTGAACTCCATTTCCTTGACGGAGTTGCCCATCTACGTGAGGCAGGCAATCACGTACTCTGCGTTCCTTTTGTTCAAGTTGCATTTGTCGAGGTATCTCATAGAGAAGTACGTTGACAGCGCCAGACAATCGATTGTCACTGTCCACCGTCTATTCCGAAACACCCTCTCGTCCTGGAAAGAACTTCAGAATGATATTTCAAGAACCGCCAAAGTGTTGGAGAATTTGAACATCGTCCTATATACTTACCCCGAGATCTTTAGCGATGACGCAGGAAACGGTGGGGGAAGTATCATCAGCCGAATGCGCTCCCATTTGACGGCATCGCTCTTTTATGATCTTGTCTGGTGCATCCATGAAGCCAAGAGGAGAACCTTAATGATGAAGGCCTCCTCCGAGACAGAACAACAGAGTGTAACTGTCAAAGTGGAAGGAGAAGATGACGGTTCCCAGGGCAAACGACCACAACCACTCCCATTTTACAACCAAATTACGAAGGACGACTTTAAGACCATTATGACCACCACCCCCAACGGAACCACCATCACCACTTTGGTTCCCACTGACCAAGCACTCAACCAGGCCAAGCTCGAGAGCGCAAACAAAAGCTCGAAGCTGCTCGAGATCAACGGCATTCCATTGGCCATGCTCGAGGCCACTGGAAGCACTAAAGACCGCGATGTGATCAAGTACCCACATTTGGACTCGCCTTCGCTGGCTACTGTGGGTGAGAATACTGACCAACCCAGTTTCTCTGCCGCTCCTCAGCAACCTGGAAGTTTTGCATTGGACCAGCCGCAAGTGCAAGCTCAAGAAACCCAGAGTACGCAGCAGGCCACACCAATGATATACGACTCACAAATGACCCCTGGAGTGGAGTCAAGACTCCCTATGGGCGCTAACTATCCTTACAACGGAGGCATGTCAGGCGCTCCTGGAATGGCTGACCAGCTTGATTCCTTTTTCCAACAGCAGTCACACGGTTGGCTCAACAACAATCACCAGGATGACGATTTCCTTGGGTGGATTGACGTGAACATGCTTCCAGAAAAATAATAACCAGTCTGTACATAGTTGCTCACACTGTTCTGATTTTACGAAACTTATATACACGCCTAATATCATCACGTGCAATAAGGCAACCACATTTGCGGGTGCTCCCAAATTTCATTGCAACTATTTTCTTACCGACAATGATCTCCAGATTTGCTCGTTTGACTACCGTCAGGCAATTCGCCAAGACCCCAATCCAACTTGGTAGAACACAATGGTACTCTACTTTCAAGCCAGAGGACCAGCCCAGAATCAGAATTGGCTCTATTGCTCCAGACTGGACCGCCAACACCACCAAGGGTGAAATCAGCTTCCACGACTTTGTTGAGAAAAACAAAAAGTGGGTTGTTCTTTTCTCGCACCCTGCTGACTTCACCCCTGTTTGTACCACTGAATTGGGGGCATTCTCCAAGCTTGCACCCGAGTTCGAGAAGCGTAACGTTACGCTTTTGGGATTGTCGACCGAGGACGTGGCTAGCCACAACGAGTGGATTAAGGATATTGAGGGCATTACTGGCGGTAGCCCATTCAGCTTCCCCATCATTGCTGACCCATCGAAGGAGATTGCGTTCAAGTACGACATGTTGTCCGAGGAGGACTTCCACAAGATGAAGAACCAGTTGGTGGCAACGGTGAGATCTGTGTTCATCATTGACCCATCGAAGAAGGTGAGATTGATCATGACCTACCCTGCCTCTACCGGTAGAAACTCTGCCGAGGTGTTGAGAGTGATTGACTCCTTGCAGTTGACCGACTCCAAGGGTGTTGTCACGCCAATCGACTGGGCTGTCGGCGAGGATGTTATTGTCCCTCCAAGTGTGTCTGACGAGGACGCCAAGGCCAAGTACGGTGAGTTCGTGAAGATCAAGCCATACTTGAGAACCGTGAAGGCGCCACAGTAGATACAACTGGTCCGATTTGTACACCGGCATAATTGGACATTGGCCAACTAACTATTCAATTGAAGATTTCTTTTCTGATCCTTTTCTTATTTACTGTAGTGGCCTCCTAAGCTCTATCTGGCTTGACTCGTACTTGACCTGCATGCAATCCCAGGAGCGATTTGTCCCAATCTGTTAAATTGAACGCGTCTGCCCATACACTACTGGCGCTTTTTTCCCACCCACCTACTTTCGTTTTCTTTTCCACTCACAATAACATGTCGAATTTTGTGTCGTCTCCACGGAGCATCCCGTCTGATGCCGCGCAGTTGCTCAATTCGTCACACATCTCCTCCTCGCTAGGAAGATCTGCCAACTCTCCGCTGAGCAGTCAGCCCAATGTCACATACAGTGATGCCCTGCAAGGAAATGGCGCCAGAGAGCGTGATATGAGGATGCCAGCGTCAATCAGAAGCACGGTCGAGGTGCCCAAAGTTGTTGATGTCACGGGAGAAAAAGTGAGAGAGTCTTTCGAGCAGTTCATCGAGGAGTTTGTCGACGAGGAGTCTGTCGACGATGAATGGCTGGGGAAAATCTACTTGGCTCAAATCGAAAGTATGCGTGTTTTTGAGTACAGCACATTGTATGTGGACTACCAGCACTTGGTCGGCAGAGAAAACGGTGTGTTGGCCACCGCCATCTTGGAACAGTACTACCGGTTTAACCCTTTCTTGTTGAAAGGCTTGCGCAAATTGCTCACGAAGTATGCGCCTTCATTGTTGTACATGAACTTGTTGGGCAACAACGACGCCGAAAACAAGGACACCCGTGTTGACAGCTCGTCGTCTCTGAGTTCTGCGGGTGCCAACTCCAACGAGAGAGTTTTCCAGATCTCGTTCTTCAACTTGCCTGTTTCGCACAGAATCAGGGATATTCGTACCGATAAGATCGGGTCGTTGATGGCGATTTCGGGAACGGTCACAAGAACCTCGGAGGTTCGTCCAGAGTTGCACAAGGGTACATTCACCTGCGACATGTGCTCTGCAGTCGTTGATGGTATCGAGCAGATCTTCAAGTACACGGAGCCTACTGCGTGTCCCTCGTGTCCCAACCAGTCATACTGGACACTTAACGTTGCCAAGTCACAGTTTATTGACTGGCAGAAGGTGAGAATTCAGGAAAACTCTAATGAGATACCTACGGGGTCCATGCCTCGTACACTCGATGTCATTTTGCGTGGAGAGACCGTGGAAAGAGCCAAGCCAGGTGATAAGTGCAAGTTCACGGGTACAGAGATTGTCATTCCCGACGTGAGTCAATTGGGCTTGCCCGGAATGAAGGCTCAATCCATCAAGGAGAGCGGTGCTGTTGCCTCCGATTTGAATTCCGGAGTGTCTGGATTGAAAGCTCTTGGTGTGCGGGATCTCACCTACAAGCTTGCATTCTACGCGTGTCACGTCAGCTCGCTCATTCTGAAAGCATCTGAGAGCTCTGAAGCGGCCGAGAAGGAAATTGAGTTTCAGGGCCCTAACGACCAGGAGGTGTTTTTGAACTCTTTGTCAGACTCTGAGGTTACCCAATTGAAGGAGATGGTGAAAGATGAGCACGTGTACAGCAAGTTGGTCCGCTCGATCTCGCCAGCTGTGTTTGGCCATGACACGATCAAGAAGGGTATTTTGTTGCAGTTGTTGGGCGGAGTCCACAAACAAACTGTAGATGGTATCAACTTGAGAGGTGACATTAACATCTGTGTGGTTGGAGACCCTTCCACTTCGAAATCGCAGTTCTTGAAGTACGTGTGTGGCTTTTCTCCAAGAGCAGTTTACACGTCTGGAAAAGCTTCCTCTGCTGCCGGTTTGACCGCTGCTGTTGTGAAAGATGAGGAAAGTGGAGAATTCACAATTGAAGCGGGTGCGCTTATGTTGGCAGACAACGGAATCTGTGCCATTGACGAGTTCGACAAGATGGACATCACCGACCAGGTGGCCATTCACGAAGCTATGGAGCAGCAAACCATCTCCATTGCCAAGGCTGGTATTCATGCAACATTAAATGCTCGTACCTCTATTTTGGCTGCTGCCAACCCAATTGGTGGTCGTTACAACCGGAAAATGGGGTTGCGTGCAAACTTGAACATGACCGCCCCTATTATGTCGAGATTCGATTTGTTCTTTGTTGTCTTGGACGACTGCAACGAGAGAATCGACACCCAGTTGGCTTCCCATATTGTGGACTTGCACATGTTGAGAGATGAAGCCATCGATCCACCTTACTCGGCTGAGCAATTGTCGAGATACATCAAGTACGCAAAGACATTCAAGCCAAAGATGACTAAGGATGCCAGAGATTTCTTGGTGGCTAAGTATAAGGATTTGAGAAACGACGACGCTCAGGGTCTTGGAAGATCGTCCTACAGAATCACAGTGAGACAGTTGGAGTCGATGATTCGGTTGTCCGAGGCTATCGCGAGGGCCAACTGTACTGAGGAGATCAGCCCCACTTTTGTTTCTGAAGCCTATGATTTGTTGCGCCTGTCCATTATCAGAGTTGAGATGGATGATATTCAGATCGATGAAGAGGTCGAGGATGAGCAGGAGGACGAAGAGATGGAGGACCACAACGACATTGCTGCTGAGAGCGAGAGTACACCAAATTACGGCGCCAGAACGCAGCAAAGAAGAGCACCAAAGGCAACTATCACTTACGACAAGTACATTGCCATGATGAACCTCATTGTCAAGAAAGTCTCTGACCACGACCAGGACGGCGGAGAGGGCCTCACCAAAGACGAAATCGTCGACTGGTACTTGCACCAAAAAGAAGAGGACTTGCATACCGAGCAAGAGTATCTCGATGAAAGAGCATTGGCTTATAAGGTTTTGAAGAGATTGGACAAGGACAGAATCTTGATGAGCGTGACTCAGAACGTCAATGATGATATTTTGCCCGGTGACGAGTACGAGCGTGCCCAGCAGTTGAGCCGCACTGTTTACATCATCCACCCCAACTGTGCCATCCTAGATTTCTTTGACAACCAAGTGCGGGAAGATGAACCCGAGGCAGGCGAGTAAGTCGGATGAAAGTGCCATGGGACGTGGCTTGTACATTAGTTATGAAGAGTTCAGTTCTTAGAATACGTTAATGATATGTTTGCTCCTATCACTCCGTCTTTTCTAGAGTCTCGTCTCCGGATTTCGCCCCAGAAGTGGACCGCCATTCTGCGGGCGAGATCTGGTTGGCGCAATCCACACAGTGGTCTATAAAATGCTTTGACGATTGGAACATTTTCTGGCACGCTCGGCACCAACCAGGGTCGGACCCAGGGAAAATCTGCTGTTTATCCTTCACGTAGTGCACAAGTCGCAAGTGTCTCTTAAGCACATCGAGCCTGCTGAACGAACCACCGTTGCGGTGGCACGTTGGGTCGGTTCTCCAATATGGACAGTGGAACGTTGGCTCCTTGTGAGATTTCGTGTGTCTGCGCAAGTCAGACTGTCTTGCAAACGACCAGCTGCACCCTTCGAACCCACAAACATACGGCTTGGATTCTGCTGGGGGTTCTGTGGGCGTGAATGCTGATTTAGACTTCAGGTCTTGTAAGTCTTTGAACGACTTTGTGTGCTTGGAGTGGATGAACATTTTCCCATTGTACTTGTTGCGGGTCGAGTTCTTGCCCTTGAAAATCGCCAGGTCCTTGAAGTACACAAACAGATCGTCTGACGTGTGTGGCTGGCTCTGTGCGGTCATTGGGTTCTGTCCATTGGGGAAAAGCACCCGGTGTCCCACGCCTTGTGAGGGAAGTTGTTGGGGGACCAGACTTGCCGGTTGCGTGTTTTGAGTTACCTGCTGCGTCTGCGCTGGAAGGTGGTCTGGATTCTGTGGTATAGGCGCAGCCAGATTGGCCCCACTCTGTAGATGTAGCTGGTTTTGATACTGGGGCTGGTATTGGAGCTGCGGCTGTTGAGACGGCTGCTGCTGTGGCGTACGAGCCATTTGTGACAGCGGCAACTGTTTTAGGGGCTGTGACTGCCCGTTTTGTTGCACGGGCGGTGGCTGCTGCTGCTGAGGAACCGAATTCATAGGATACGAAAAGGGATCCTGATACGAGTAACCGTTGTACAGCAGCTTGGACGGATTGTGGTGGAAAACGTTGCCGACGCCTAGCAGGTAGTACGACAGAAGTGTCAGGCTGTAGTAAGGCACGGAATTGGCCGTGGTCGAAGCGGGCGGCGGGAGTGTTTGCATTGGTTTTTGGACGGATAGCGAACCCGATGAGTAGTTGGCGCGGGCGTTCTGCAGCAAGCCGGAAGCCGAGCTATCTATGCCGCGCAATGTTTCTGGAGGAGACGGTGACATTTTCGTGTGTCGGCGCCGTACTTTTCTCGAGCAAAGTTGTTTTGAAAGATGGAGACCCGAACTCGAAAACGTTGAGCCGCTTGATGTGAGGTTCACCGGCGGTGTATGCAGGCGCACATTGTATTCTGGGTAGGTAGGCACAGCCGTGGAAATTTTTCTCCGAGCCGAAATGAAAGAAGCAGTTTGTGATTCGGACCTTTGATGTTGGGCGATTCTCGCTTACAATTTTCAACCGGCTGTGGTGGTCCCAAAATTCGGTTGTATGGGGACTTTTTGACAGGTGCGACCGTTGCGAATCGGCACATATCCGCTGCTGTACGGTCTTGTCTATGGCGGCCCCACCTCATTGAGAGTGGTGCCCCCGAAAAATCGAAGAAAATATAAGAAATCGGTTTTTTGGTCTTTACCAAAATAAAATTAGTCATGGTGACACCTTGCTGACGCACGGGGTCCAATTCCAGTGCGTTCGCCGAACCCCGAAATTACCCTTTTCGTGCCCCACCATTAGTCAAAGGTATGTCAAGCGGAGAGGGAGTAACCTGCACACCCTGATTTGTCAGGTCTCGGTCGCACCCATATAAAGGCGTAAATCCGCCTAGGCCCTTGAGTTGCTACCCATCACAGAATTTCACTCACCACAAAATGTCAGAAGTATGTATTTTGCCAATCGCTCGTTTACCCCCAATTGAGTCAATGCTAACTCCCAGAAACTCGAAATATTGAAGTTCGCCGGAAAGGACGGCGCCTACAAGAGACAGGCCTCCTCATTCAGAGACTTCATCTCCAAAGCGCCCGGCTCGAGGTTCCCTCCCGAGGCAAACAGGTACCACCTTTACGTATCGTACGCTTGTCCCTGGGCACACCGCACGTTGATTGCTAGAGTGCTCAAGGGCCTCACGCTGATCATTTCGGTGTCGGTTGTGCACTGGCACATGGACGATAAAGGCTGGCGGTTCCCCAACAAGAGTGAGCTCGAGCTGTTGCCCAAGACCGATGAATCGGTCGGCACGGTCGACCACTTGTATGGCTTGGGCAGAATCAGGGAGTTGTACTTCAAGGCCGAGCCAGATTACTCGGGCAGATTCACCGTGCCCGTGCTCTGGGACAAAAAGACCGAGACCATTGTCAACAACGAAAGCAGCGAGATCTTGCGCATGCTCAACACCGAGTTCAACGACTTGGTCGACTCGAAGTACGCGGACGTGGACCTCTACCCGACCGAATTGCAAGCGAAGATCGATGAGATCAACGCGTGGGTGTACGACACCATCAATAACGGTGTGTACAAGTCAGGCTTCTCCACGGCACAGGAGGTTTACGACAAAGAAGTCACCACGTTGTTTGAGCACCTCGATAAGGTGGAGGCCATTCTCGAGGCCAACGCGGCCAAAAACGAGAAGTTCTTGATTGGCAACCAATTGACCGAGGCTGACGTGCGACTCTACACCACCATAGTGAGGTTCGATCCTGTGTACCACCAGCATTTCAAGTGCAACATTCGCATGATCAGACACGACTATCCATACCTCCACGACTGGTTGCGGTTATTGTACTGGAAAATCCCTGGGTTTAAGGAAACCACCCATTTTGACCACATCAAGAAGCACTACACCAAGTCGCACATTGCCATCAACCCGCACGGAATTACACCTTTGGGACCGGTGCCCAACATCTTGCCGTTGTAAGTGCCGGAATCGTGCAATTGCAAACCCTCTCGCCGCTAGTGCCTTAGGTGTTCGTTGTCTACTGCATGGTGTGCATGAGACCACCAGCGCTTCTGTCCTAGTCGAATTCTGGTCGTCCGCGCTGATGAGGCATGTGAGTGCCAGTTGGACGGACGCGATTTTCATGATTTTTCGTCCGATGTTATGCCCAGTTCGTCTGTCTTTGAATTGATCAAGTAAAGTTTTCTCCGATTTTTTTCTGGGTCCAGCCCGATTCCGGTGCCCTAGGCATGCAGTGTAGAAATATGTTTTGGGGCGACGCAGGTGCGCGTACCTTAGACGGTAGAAAAACAGGAAAAAACTGTGGTCTGGAAACATAAGGCTTACGCTCGCGCAAACCAGACATTTCTCTTTAAGCCCATCGGTGCCGACACAATGAGAGGTATGAATCGACTTCATGGCCACTACCGCCATGCAAATCTGGTATTGCCAATGATATACTAACTTCCCAGATTACAAGATTGTTGTTCTTGGAGCCGGAGGTGTGGGTAAGTCCTCGGTGACGGTGCAATTTGTGCAAGGGGTGTACGTCGAGAGTTACGACCCCACGATTGAAGACTCATACAGAAAACAGATCGAGGTTGACGGCAGAGCATGTGACCTCGAGATCTTGGACACAGCGGGAGTAGCCCAGTTCACAGCAATGAGAGAATTGTACATCAAATCCGGCAAGGGGTTTCTCTTGGTGTACTCGGTCACCGACGAGAACTCGTTGAAGGAGTTGTTGGCCTTGCGAGAACAGGTTTTGCGCATCAAGGACTCCGACAACGTGCCCATGGTGTTGATTGGTAACAAGTGTGATTTGAACGACGACCGTGTGTTGCTGATCGACGACGGAATCAAGGTGTCACAGCAATGGGGACTCGTGCCATTCTACGAGACGTCGGCCATGTACAAGACCAATGTGGACGAGGCGTTTATTGACGTTGTCAGACAGATCATGCGCAAGGAGGCCCAGGTGAGCGCCGAAAAGAAACAACAGAAGGAAATACAAAAGCAGCAGGCTGCGGAACCCTCCATTGCCAAGCCCAACGGCTCGTCGGACAACGGTAACTCCGACGACGTCCAGCTGAAGCGCAAAAAACAGTCGCTGTCCGCTAAGTCGGAGGGCTCCTACAAGAGCAAGTGTTGCGTTGTTATGTGATGCTCTACCCACATATACAAGCTTCGGCACGCCTCTGGCAGTAATAAACTAATCGCCCACCCGGTATTGGCCCAAAATGCCCGATGCACTCGCTCGCTGAGTTGGCTAGCCCGTTACAGTCAAACACCACTCGGGCGCAGTCTCGCTGTGTGTCAGCGGCACACAGATAATTCTAGGACAGATTCACAAGCTGGCAGGATAATCCACCAGTAATTAGACCAATCCCATAATACACATCGCAAAGTTCACCCTAGAAGTGTATCATGCGCGGTTGTCTGAGAATACTGAGTGCGATCAGCAGCAATTCCGAGCAAACACTTGAGCCTCACGTCTCCATTGAACTTGGAGAAAAGAAAAGGACTAAAAAGCGAAGAAACCACTCTCGTGCAATCACAGGTGCATTCCGTAATGTTTCTTCTTCGTTCCTATACATCGCCCTCAGCCTCTGTAGGCTTAAGCACCGCCCACTGACCTGCAGATCGCCCTACATGCTTCGGGCTTCCATAGTCACCGCTGGCTAATTACCTCCTACTCAAAGCAACACCGGCATTTTCTCCGCTTAATACCAGTCTGTTGACATTGCGGCGCGATGTACGCATTTGGTCCCGGGTTTCTACCGCCAGACCACTCATATAAGGTCAAATTCCAGACGCCGAGACAGCCGCCTGCTCCTTCCCCACTCGACACCCACTCCAGTAACAGTATCACGGTAAACACTGCCGATTCTGTGGCGCCTACCGACCATGAGTTGATCTCGTACATTTTCCCGGACTTCAATGCGGTCAGATACTTCCAGAAAGATTTCGTGGCCATGAATGAGTTCCACTTGGCTGAAGAGACGGAGTGCTCGGGGTTCGAGATATACTTGGTGGACCAGTGGATCCGAAGCCGCAAGATCGGTACTGTTGTGTCGGCGTTCAACGGAAACCACGAATCGAGAGTGCAAGTGGTCAAGTTCACCATCATTAAAAAGCCATCCAAGCAGTACCCTCTGCGGTTTCAAGAGTACCTCAACGAGGTCATGTTGAATCACGCAACGTTCAAAAAAAGAGACACTGCCGCCGATGCGGGGCAAGAGTCTGCAGAATCAGAGCTGTTCGTGGCGCCAGAGTTCCTCTTGGTGACAAATATCTCGGCGCTTCCGTCCAATCTCAACTTGATCTCGATCCCTGGTGGAGACACCCGTGCTGTCGAGCCCATCTTTCTCATCAATTCGAACTTGAGAAAACTCAATTGCGGCGGCCGCTCACTTTCCTTGATCGCAGACAAGGTCACTGATGCCTCTGAGGATAAGTTCAGACAAATGTACAGAGTGTACAATGCTTCTGTGCCCATCAAATTCGCCATCAGAGAGTTGGTGAATCTCATCCAAACATGCTTGTTCTATTTTGACCTCCTTGATGCGAGGTATTGCGATGGTCTTCTTTGTCAAAAGACAGAAGACGCAATCAACAACTGGTGGAACTTGATTGGGCTTCCGCACTTCAATACTAAGCCAAACTCCAAGGCTGGGGTTTTGCCATCAAGAACTGTCGCTGCCATAATAAGCTTGACCATAAGTGTCAAGATGCGCTTGCAAATGTTCGGTGGTTGCGACGTTCCAAAAGATCCATTTGACTTTGAAAATTTCATGATCTCGATTGGGCAGTTCCAAAAACAGGTGAAAATCGACAAGAAACGGAAGCTCGATTTGATAACGCTACTGAAATTATTTTACTTCACAAATCAGAAGTTCAATTCTGATAGCACAAAGCAACACCTGGGTGCATTTGGCACCGATTTTGAAGATGCTGATCTGGCATCGCTCTACGAAAATGGATACAATGCTGCAATTGCATCAAGCAGAACTCCTTCCCTTTACCCTTCGAGTTCCATCAGCACTCTGACAGCGTCTGTCTACAGAAGGAACAAGCTATACTACTCAAAAGAATTGAAAAAGCTCACCAACGTTGTCAAGAACACCGTTCAAGACCATATTATTGTCCGTGAGGATGATGACAATTTCTATTCTGACCCTTCCAAAGCCAAGTCCAATAAGCTTAGAAGCAAGCTTGCCTCCAAGTTGAGCGATAGTGTCACTCCAGCCGATGTGGAAACAATCGATCTAGACCAATTGGTCAGAAAACACTTGGTTGGCCACACTTTGATAAGATTATGGCAGGGATTATCTTCTACGGGACTGCTGGCAAAGGAAGACGGCAGGAACATGTTATCTTCCACATCTCGTCATCTGCAATATCGTCACCAGCATCACCAACATCATCAACATCACCATCAACATCACAATAATCTGACTCAGTCGGCCTCGCATGGTGGAAACTCGAAGTTTTCAACTAAGTCGGGGAGTACAAGCTCAAACGCTTCCCCAGATGTTGAAGATGTCAATTATCAGTTTATCAGTTTACGTGACAAAATTGCGCTGACGCAAGGCATACCGGTACAGCATTCTGACAAGGCTGGTAGGCTCGAAAGAATGAGATATGCCCTTCAAGGCAAGAAAGTCAATTCTTCCCAAAGATTAGATATTTTGGCTGACAGCAGCAATGGGCATGGCACCAAAAGTAAGTCGGAGCCGGGTGTCTCTAAGCTCGATGCTGAACTTCAAAAACTTTCCGTTAGCTCCGCGGGGCCGTCAGAAGGTACTCAAAATGCCGATTCAAAAGTTGAAAAGAGCCGACACCATACAAAACACACTTTGAAGAGAAGAAATACCCATCCTTTCTTGAGAACGGGCTATGAGGCAAGTTTGAACACTTTGGAATACTTGCGCAACGAAAAAGCCGAGAATCATAAGAAACGAGATTACGCTCCCCTCAAAAAATGTGCTAGCTTTTCAAGCATTGAAGATTTTTTTCAGGACCGCTCCGAGATGTATACTCCCGAGAAAGCTCGAATCGATCACTCCAATCTTGTGTTGAAGCTTCTTTTGTTCGAAGATTCGAAGATTTGGGCGACTCGACATGGAAGGGAACAAATTGACAAAGACTTCAAACACATCAATTTGGAGTTGGTCAAGTTGCATAATATGAAAAACAACATGAAGTCTCGGAAGTTTGTCATTGACAGAGACTACTCGGCATTATTAGTTGGGCGAATGAAAGATCTCACCGATAATATTGACCGGATGGCTTTCCGCTCGAGAGATTTGTTGAAGAAGATCAACGAGCTCGAAGGCAACTCCAAGAAATTCGAGTTCAAGTTGCATCAGGAATGTAACTTGAAATTGGAAGACATTGTCGATGGATTGATTCACCTGACCAAATTCCGCAATGTCTTCAATGATGAGGAGGAGCGGCAACAGCTCATATTCCAACTCAGCGGACGAGACTACCGAGCTGAGAGAGGCTCAGACCAGGAGAAATCATTCTTGGGACTACGGGCTGTGATTGTTTTTATCTACGAGATAATGTCGTTCTTGCTTCAAGTATTCAATTTTGACAGGTCGAAAATGAACTTGGACCGAATCCGTCAGCAGTACGGCAAGCTCGACCCAAATCGCCGTTACATCAACAAAGCATACGATTTCATCGGCAGGGACCTGGTGAGCATGCTGCGTTCCGGAACATCTGAAACTTCCAGACCTGGACTGGTCGTGGATCAAAGCCAAACATAGTATGTGCCAGCACATCCTCATCGCCACAAATGCATATTAATTTCCGTTCGTCAATGAATTGAATGTGACGTTCAATTTCAGGACAAGCTCGTTCAAGTCTTCACCATATTTCGGTGATAGTAGGCCCTCGTAACCTTCCAGTATGGAGGTGAGCGTGTCGTGAGCGTCTTTCACCGCTTTCAAGTACGAGTCCTCGAGGAAGTTCGAGTTCAATTGTAGAAGTTCGTTGGTTTCCCCTAGGGTGCCTTCCGTGTAATGTGTTAGCAACTTGTGGCCAGCATCTTTTTGCAATTGGTCTCTCTCTTCTGCACCGTCGTAGTACTCCACTATGCTCCTGATGAGATCCTCGTTTTCGCCAATCATTTCTTGCAATTTGTCCGCAACATAATCCTGTTTTTGGATTTCCATCAAGAGCTCAAGCCTTGTTTTGTCCAACTCGGATATGAGCTTGGACTCATCAAATGTTACCGGAGTTGGCTGCGCAGCCTCTTTGGTGAGTGCGTCAAAATCCGAAGCGGGCACCAACGACCTCGCAGTGTTCAAGAGTGCGTCGATTCGTGTGGACGATTCGCTGATTTGCGCATCGAGAAGGCTCGAGAGCGATCCTAGCGAGCTGAAAGCGTCGCCTGTTGACTCCATGGTTGAACGGCGTGGTTGTAAGCCGGCAGCCCATATTATGGTGACCAGATCAAGGCTAATGGTGTACGGGTGTCCGGGTGCGTGTTAACACGTTCAAAAGTATACACCCGCCGAACTCACAGTTATCTACTACGCTCTCGCAATGGTGACAATTACAGATGCCCACGAGGATTTGATCCACGATGCGGTGCTAGATTACTACGGGAAGAGATTGGCCACTTCTTCCTCGGACAAAACCATCAGAATCTTCGACATCGAGGGCACAGACAACTACCGCTTGGTCGAGACGTTGCTTGGCCACGACGGGCCAGTGTGGCAGGTTGCATGGGCCCACCCAAAGTTCGGCTCGATCTTGGCATCCTGCTCCTATGACGGAAAGGCCATCATCTGGAAAGAGCTGCCGGAAACACAGCTGTGGTCCATTATCGCTGAGCATGTTGTTCACCAGGCTAGTGTGAACTCGGTGCTGTGGGCGCCACATGAGCTCGGCGCAGTGTTGTTGTGCACATCTTCCGACGGCAAGGTCTCCGTTGTGGACTTCAACGAGGACGGTACCACGTCGCATGTGGTGTTTGATGCCCACGCCATCGGCGTTAACTCGGCGTCGTGGGCGCCATTGAACAGCACTAAGGACTCCACGGGACCTGCCCAGCGCAGATTTGTCACTGGCGGGTCCGACAACTTGTCGAAGATCTGGCGGTTCGACCCTTCTGTTGGCAACTACGTCCAGGAGGCTGTCTTGGAAGGTCACACCGATTGGGTCAGAGATGTGAGCTGGTCGCCTTCGGTGTTGGTGCGCTCATACATTGCCACTGCCTCCCAGGACCGTACGGTTCTCATCTGGTCGCAGGACACCAACGGCGAATGGCAGAAGCAGCTCTTGACAGAGGAGAAGTTCCCCGACGTGTGCTGGAGAGCGTCGTGGTCGTTGTCTGGCAACATCTTGGCGGTGTCGGGCGGAGACAACAAGGTGAGTTTGTGGAAGGAGAACCTACAAGGGAAGTGGGAGTCTGCGGGCGAGGTGGATCAATAAAAAGTATGTAGAACTACAAAAGACACAGTTACAAGTGGTTCACGGTAGCCTCGATGATCTTCTGCACGTCCTTAGACGCCTCGTTGGCGGCCTCAAGCACCTCGTCGTGCGACGCCATGCCCTCATCCAATGGCTTGGGTTTCTCTTCAAATGCACTGGGTGGCTTGTCTCCAACACCAGCGTTGGTGATCAACGAGAGCGCCAATACCTCCATTCCAGAGTGGCGGGCAACAATGACCTCGGGCACGGTGGACATCCCCACGGCGTCTCCGCCCAACGTTCTGATCATTCTCACCTCGGCACGAGACTCGAAAGTTGGTCCAGCAGCGAATAGGTACGTTCCCTCGTAGATGGTACGCGTCACGCCGAGCGCTTTGGCGTTGTCAAAGAACAACTTTCTCAAGTTGTGGTTGTATGCGTCGGACAAAGGCTGGAATCTGGGGCCAAAATCCTCCAAGTTGGGGCCCCTCAATGGGTGGTACCCAGCAAGACCTGGGAAGTTGATGTGGTCGTTGATGATCATCAAGTCGCCCGGTTTGTAGTCTGCGTTGGCACCTCCCGCGGCGTTGGTCACCACCACCGTGCCCACGTTCAACTTCTTGGCCAATCTGACGGGGAAAGTTGTCTGCTGGAACGTGTAGCCCTCGTAGAAGTGTAAACGACCCACCATGCAAATGACAGGCACCTTGTTCTCGCCTATAAGACCAAAAATGAGCTTCCCGGCGTGCCCAGGAACAGTTGAAACCTGAAACCCTGGAATGTCGCCGTAAGGAACCTCTAACCTTGGTTCCTTGTGCAAGACATTGGCGATTCCACCAAGGCCAGATCCACAGATGATAAGCACCCGGGGCTTTTCGATCAGGGTGCCGGCAAATGGCAGGAGTTTTTCTTGAACGGCAGAGGTGGCCTTGTTCAACAAGTCGAGGTACTCAGTCGTGGGCAATTGGGAGAATGTGGACATTTAGGGTATGAAATGGTGGAGTATTCGCATCGAAAGATTTGGGTCGCGCTACAAATCCGGTGCATCTCAGAGATAAAGGCCACATTGAATCTACACAAGATTAATTCGCAATTTCCAGCTTGGCGCTTGTTGATATGGGCTCGGATTTTGTCGATTGTCCACTGGAGAAAGAATTTAGCGCCTAAATTATCAACTAAAGTATCATCCATACTCTCAACGGTGGTGAAATTTTCATATCGCGAGCGGCGGGCTTGGCATTCTGGTCTAAATTTGGAAGACTTCGCTGCTGGAACAAATGCCATTCCTCCAACTAATGAAAAAGGCAAAAAGTAAGCCCGATGCGGGGCTCGAACCCGCAACCTTTTGATTGACCTTATGTAGATTAAGAGTCAAATGCTCTACCGATTGAGCTAACCAGGCAAAGAAGAGCCCGATGCGGGGCTCGAACCCGCAACCTTTTGATTGACCTTATAAAGATTAAGAGTCAAATGCTCTACCGATTGAGCTAACCAGGCAAGTCTGTTGAACGTAATATCTGCTGATCGTTTATGATGGATAAAATATAGAGTCCAGTTTGTATGAACCCGACGTCAAATTGGAGGAATTTTTCGATGGGCGTGATCAACATGCTTTTCTGCTCATCTTCACCCAACTTTCGACGCAGGCTATCACTTAATGTGCGATGACGTGCGATTTCTCAGAACTCCAATCCCAAAAAAAAAAAAAAATCAGCCAAAGCTTACATGAGTACTTGAAACGTAATTTATTTCAATGCTATCTATGCATGTGAATGCCATTCCATTATGAACGCATTCAAACCTTTTGTTCGTCCAAATAGATCTCGCTATGAGGACTGGACTTGCGATTGACATAAGACATGGTTGTGTCATTTCTGGTAGCCTTTCCTTCGGGCGAAGAGCCATCGTTGGCGAGCGCCAATGAGTGATGTTTCTCATGATCGAAGTGAGTGAGAAGCGGAGACGATGGCATGTTTACCACAGCAGTCTTTTGAAGATCCAATTTCGCGGGAGATGACTTGAAAGTTCTGAGAGGCGGAAGGCCATCGTCAGGAGCAGCTAAGCTTTTATTAACTCCCGGTGTTTCGCCTTGGTCTTTGGGAGTCTGCTCTCCGAAAAACTGACTCCATTCATTCTGATCAGGGCTAGACCGCAGACTGAAGGACTTGATCATCATTTGCTCAAACTCCGTGAACTTTTGCTTGTCTGATGGAGGGCAGTTCTCTTTGTCTTCCTCGTCTTCGTACAAATTAATCACTCTCGTGTTGGACTTCGTTGCCATCATGGGTGGAGTTGATTCTTGTCTGACTGGTCCGAGATCATTGGGTAAGTCAATATCGGTCAAAGGGCCACCAAAAGAGTTCAATTGATTCATGAAATCATTGAGATCTTGATAGTCCTCGTTGCCGGTAGGAGTTTGGCCCATGCTCATACCACTCACGATATTAGGAGTTGCCCTGTTGCTCGTGCTGCCGTTCTGATTGCGA
Organism: Sungouiella dosseyi; assembly: GCA_030573325.1. NCBI lineage: Eukaryota > Fungi > Ascomycota > Pichiomycetes > Serinales > Metschnikowiaceae > Sungouiella > Sungouiella dosseyi. The sequence goes on from JAJMDA010000004.1 coordinate 354,250, forward strand.
ATGACTTCATTAATTGCAGATGGAGCGTGAGATGGCGTTGCAAACTTGTGATTTTGAATTATAGTTCCCGAGTTTGGTGGCGACGACGAGTGGAATGAATGCATGCTGGTGGTCGCATCCTCCTTCAACTTGAGTTCTTTCTTGTACTTTTGCTGCTGCAAATATTTCTTGACAACCGCTTCTGGTCTCATGAAACCCTTGTTTCTCAAGAATAAGTAACAAGCATTGCACAACGGCCCAAACATACCGTCGTAGAGCTTCTTATCGAATGCTTTGGCCCTCTGAATGTTGAGGTAGTTTGGGTGGAACTTTGTCTCGAAATACCTCCAGGTGACAGAATCATTCGCAGCGCAATTCCTGTTGATGCAGATGAGGTCATGGTTACCGGGAAGTTTCGTGTTTGGAATAGTATGCGTTCTCTTGCTGTCGAGGTCTTCGAGATCAGGAAGTGACTGAAACCGGTTGTCGTTGGTGGTCATTATGGCTGCTGACGAATTTGTCCGGCTTGCCAAGCTCGATGGACCCCGTTTGTACGAATGCTGTTCAATCATTGGCGACGACGAGCCGGTCTCCGCCGCATTGAGCTCCTCTTCTTCTTCATCCTCTTCGTCAATAATGCGAGGGTGATCATTGTATTCTGTATCGTCACTTCCCTCCGACAACGCGTCTTCGTTTATTGGAGACGAGATCATGGGCTGGAAGCTGGTGACCATTGACCTCGTGCGCATGGCACGTTGCGGCTGGGACCCATCGACTGGAGTTTGAACAGTTGGTGTCAACGGAGCATTGGAGCGTCTTCTCTTCCTGGCAGGTTTGTCTATTATTTTGGCCAGCAAAAAAGGTGCCAGGTTGAAACGCTCCAGAATGCTCTTGCTGTCGTACTTGGGCACAGCATTCAACTTGTCTGCGTTGATGATATTCGAGATCTGTTGGTTGGGCGGATGAATGAAGATCGGGAGTGATTTTGTTCTCGTCGCCTTCATGGCTGCCGAGGAATGCGAGTGAGTCGGCGTCTTGCGTCTTCGAGTTGCCATTTGCTGAGTCATCGGAGTGTGTGCCACGTTAAGACTCGCCACTTCGTGGTCGGCAGATTTCTGCTGGCTGTCTTCCTCTGACTTGTCAATCACATGGAGTTTGAGTCGGACCTCTAGGGTCAATGACGAGGAGTTTGCCTTGTCGCCAAACAAGAACGATGCTGAGAGGTTCTGGCACACACGGCCAGGGACCAAATACTGTTTTTGCGTGCCTAGCAATGTTGACATGACGCCGTTCGCCACAAAGGGCTCGTCGGGCTGCTCGGTGATGTCCTTGTAGTAGACCGCGTAATCCTGGGACTGGAGCTTGAAGTTCTCGGGGGAGCTCTTGACAATCTGCTGGACACAATTTCTCAAGTCGAAAGCGCCGAGGGTGAGCAATTCTTCCTTGTCTTCGAGAGGAATCTGGGCCACCTTCACCGGGTATTGACTTTTGGACCGTGAGAGAAACACCGTTGGGCTGTTGTCAAATGAGTACAACACCTTCACCTGCATTCGCCGGTAGAGTTGTCCGTCAGAACTCATGGCGGGTCAATTAGATAACGGAGGAAGAAGAGGTGAAGTACGCAGAAAGAAAAGAACACTGGATTGTGAAGGGAAAAAAAACAATCGCCTATTCCACACTTGCTCCACTACGCAGGTCTGCCGCCATTAATTTAGGCAGGTTATCTGAAATGTTCGCATGGTGCTTACCCACGTAAACAACGCGACGCGAACAAACCATCGCGGTGCGTTATTGCATCTGGCCTGCCAGTGAAGATCTGCACCCGCCACGATGCAGTTTGCCAGAATTGGCAACGGTGACCATAGCAAGTTAAAGGTGACAAAATTTGTGGGATTGTCAATTGTAATATTTTTTGTCGACTTGTCTCTGACCGAAATGCCCGATTTCAACGTTCGCAATTAGGAGCTCGTGCGTGGTTGCCAGATGGTGGGGTCCTGTCACCTGGGCAACATTCCGCGACAATCTCGCCCTGCCAGATGCGCCTGTTTGCCCCGTTCGAGTAAATGGGATGCAAACGTTCGAGTAAATGGTACTCGAGAGATTTCTTGCCGAACCACGCTTGGGTCCAAAACTTGGTTTTGCTCGCCTTTTTGCCTTTCTATCTGCCGCCTCGTAAAATACTTCTCACGCTTTCTATGCTGCAATTTAGGGGCACCCGCAAACCTCCACACTGTTGCTTTGTGGAGCTTCTGGTGCCTTCAGTACTGTGTAATTGGTGTCCAGGTACCTGGCTCTATGTATAATGTATGTTTAGCTCGGCTAAAACTTATGCCGCCGAGAGCCCAATCTTCTGCTTGATCTGCTCGAGGTTTTGGGAAGCAATCTGGCGGGCCTTCTCGGTGCCTTTTGCTGCAATAGTATCGAGATGTGCCTTATCCGCTATCAACTGGTCGTACAACTTTTTCTTGTCGCGGAACTCCTCCACCACCACCTCGGTGACATGGTCCTTGAGTTGCTTATGGTTGGTGATCCATGCCAATTCGTCGACAGTGTCGCCAATGGATTTGTTCTGCACTCCAGCAATGATATTGATGATGTTGGAAACTCCGGGCCGGTTCACCGGGTCGAATGTCAATGGGCCTTGCACCGAGTCTGTGACTGCTTTGCGGAACTTTCTCGCAATGGTGTCTGCGTCGTCCGTCATGTATACTGATGAGGACTGATCCTTGTCCGACTTCGACATCTTCTTCAAGGGGTTCCGAAGTGAGAGAATCTTCTTGGTCGGAGTCAAGATCGTAGTTGGGAGCGTGAAAAACTCGCCGTAGACATGGTTGAATGTGGATGCTATCCCGCGGCAGAGTTCAAGGTGTTGACTCTGGTCGTCCCCAACAGGAACGTGGGTGGAGTTGTAAAGCATGATGTCTGCAGCCTGAAGTACAGGGTACAAGAGATATCCTGCTTTTGTCTTCCCCATCACCAGCTCACTGAATATGTTCTGCTTCTCGTCTAGGTTAGACTTCAGCTTCCACTGGGTCATTCGGTTGAGCGCCCCCATACTGGTGATGCATGTGAAGATCCAGTATAGTTCCGAGTGTTCTGGCACGCTCGATTGGTGAAAAAGAATGCATTTGTCTGGGTCGATCCCCGAGCTGATTAGACTGGCCATCGCTCCGTATCTGTTGTCCAAAAGTTCACTTGCTGAAGGAGTTTGCGTTAATGAGTGGAGGTCTGCCGTTCCGAAAATGCACTGGACCCCCTCTGGGGACTTGTCGGTGATTTCCTTCCAGTTTCTGATGGCACCTAGGTAGTTCCCGATGTGTATATTTCCAGTTGGCTGGATCAACGAAAATATCCTGGACCCGGCAGCAAAATCCGGGATTGACTCCACGGTGGCCACGGTACTTGCCCTGCGTATCAAACGTGGAAGTTGGCTCGACTTGAACATCGTGGGTGATCGGTTTTTTCTATGTAGCCTGACTGAGTAGTTTCTGAAGTCGCATGTTCGATACAGGTAACGGAACATCCGCCACTGGAAAGCGAAACATCAAGAAGTGAAAGAACTACCAGATAATTAGAAATATTAGTGAGCTATTGTACAACTATTAGGCTATGTATGCAAGTGGGTGATGCGGAGACAACAATCTACCAGATTGTTCAGCTGGTGGTTCCTTTGGGCTCTTCCGTGAGAAAGCCTCCGCTGGTGTTATTGACGTCCACCCCATAACCAGCAAGTCTTTTCATGAGCTTGTTTCTCTGCAAGTTCCTCCATCTATCCACCTTGGAGTACTCATGCACTTTGAACCCAAACACTCTTGGCACGTAGGTCTCTTTACTGTGCACGGGAATAGCATGAGGGAAGTTTTGGAAGAACATGGCAGGAAACGACGTGCCAAAATAGACACCGTCAACTACCGCATGTCTTCCCGACTTTGGGTTGTACAAGTCCTCACACTTCGCACAATATAGTTTCACAGCGTCCACTCTAGGTTGATCACTCAATCCGACGGGCAACAACGGATGCAACTGGCAGTGCACTCTTGGACAGTATCCAAAGTCACCGTTTTTGTATTTCTCGAACATCTTGTTCAACCCGCGCTGGGTCAAGATGTATCTGGCGTGGATTAATCCGTATAGTATCCTGGCATTAAGTTCCAAAGCATCTCTATGTTCCTCGGCCTGCAGCTCGATGTCGACCATGTCGGTGATAATGTCCACTAGCGTTGGCATCTTACTGACTTCCTGGTTCAACCCTGTGAGGTTGAAGCGGTCTCGGATGTAGTCATCGTCAATGTCGCAGAAGTATTCGTTTCCTTTGATTCCCAAGAATAGATCGATCCAGTACTCGGTAAAGTCCGAGCTCGAGTCGGTGTACTGCTCATTCCCGAGGTCTCCTGTGCTTGCCATGATGAAGACGATCTATGTGTGGTGGAAATGTGTAGCGTGAGGGTTCACCAGAGTATTGGGGCGAGATGTTTTTTTGAGATTCCCCTGGGCGGTTTGTATGAAGGAAGGCCACCACTGTTGGGAGTAAGTCCATTGGATGCAGCCACTAAAAGAAGAATTTTTCGACTCACAGGAAAGATCAAGTTAAATCTTATGATTTTCATTTCGAAGCCGACCTTGGTAATTAGATAGCTGCTCTCTCCGAATTTTGAGTGCCGCATTTAGGTTTCAGCATATTTGTATAACAAGTGCAAAACCCCTAGAAATCGCGATTTTGAAAGAACAAATCACCAACCTGAGTAACAACATAATATTCTCTAACAATAAGAAAACGAAAACAGCGGAAGAAAGAAAATAACGTGAAAGGAGAAGAAACTTTGACCTGGAAACGAAACATCGAATATTTGGTCTTTTCAAGCGACCTGAAGCTCTTCTGGGTCGTTTCTGCCAATTTTTCAGATCCTAAGCACCCAACATCAAAGCTAAGCAATAAATAAAAATTCTTAAAGGCACAATATTCTTTGCCATTAATATTCACTATGCAATTCACCGCCATTGAGTACCTCATTTGAATCATTTTGCAGCTTCCACCTTCAGTGCCAGCGTGCAGGTTCATAGCCGAGACATAGTTTCAACGAAAGTGGTTCAAACCTTACACCAAAACTCAATGAAGGTTGTTGTACTTCCACAGAAGCTCCATGAGAGCGAAATCCATACTGTGGACATAAATGCATCCAATGAGTTGGTCGCTACGGGCGGAAAGGATCTGGCGGTAAACATTTGGAAATTGCTGGACTTAGCCACCACTGGCTCTGTCAACAAAGATGCATTGGAGCGGATTGCTCCTCAACAGAAAATCGAAATTCACAACAGCACAGTGACCCTCATAAAATGGTCCCCCACAAGGAATCTGGTGTTCATCTCGGGTAATCTGCGCGGTCAGTTATTCACCTATAACATCGACGACAACACCTCCAGGTTGGTATTTCCTTGGCCAGCAATCCAAGAAAAGCAAAGCGTGTCCATAATCGATGGCGGGTGGTCTTCGGACGGACGGCTTTTTGCATGGAGCACCCTTGATGGGAAAGTCCATCTTCTCGACACCCAGAAGGACACCTACCAGGAACTCACCAACAACGCCAACGAGGGCAAGGTCACCATCCAAAGAAGCATAGCATTTGATCCCACAAACAACTACTTCATCACCGTGGGCGACGATAGTTTCGTTACCGTGTACCAATATCATTATGACTCCACTGGGAAATACCAGTTCAGGGTCGTAAGCAAAATCTCCAAATTGATGAACAATAATGCCACTGTGACATCGGGAATCAACTATAGACGAGTATCCTGGTCAAGCGACGGCGAATACTTCACTGTGCCAAACGCTAGCAAGCAGCTGTCGGCTCTTATATCTCTACTATCGAGATCTCTAGGGTGGGGCAACAAGATAAGTTTGGTGGGCCACGATTTGGAATGCGACGTTGTGAGATTTGCTCCTCGTATCTTCCAAGGCAACCCTCCTTCTCCGCATACCCCAGCTGACCAGTACAACTTGTTCCATGTCATTGCCTCCGCAGGCACCGACAAATCTCTTGTCGTCTGGAACACCACCAAGGATACGCCATTGTTTGTCTTGCGCGACACAGTTGCAAAGCCAATAGTTGACTTGGCCTGGGATAAGTCCAGCTCGAAGTTGATCTTTGTGTCTTTGGATGGCCACATTGGTGTTGTTCTGTTCGAGCCCCAGGAGCTTGGATTCATTGCGAATGAGGACATTGTGAACAAGCTCAAAGAGTCTCAGAAGCTGTTTATCAAGCCGTTTGTTCAGAAGAGTGACCTGGACACTCTGTCTGCTAAGCGTTCCAAGAGTCTGTCTGAGATAATTGATGAGGACACAGCATTGAAGTTGGAAGAAGCATTCAGTTTAAAGGAGAAAAAAACAGAGGAGAAACCAGACCAGGACGATTCGGCACCCGGTGACACAACTAAAAAGCTGGAGGCAAATTCGGTGGGGGACATCACTCCCGTGGTTCTTTCTGCCAGCGAGAACATTGCGGAAAACGAGGACATATTGAGCTCAGCCATGACTGAACGGTCGAAACTGACTGAGGCAGGCGAGACCGCACAGAGGGCCACAAGGAAGGCTCCAGTCAAAGCTGCGGCAAAAACGCAAAATACATCTTCTCAGAAAATCACAACGAAAGATGGCAAGAAGCGAATTCAGCCCGTTCTCATTTCTAATGGTCAAAACGCATCTCCCGGAAATCTGTCCGCTGTCTTATCCAATTCCAGATCTCTTGCTAACAACAACCAGGAAGCAAAATCACTCATGGAGTTTGACAAACCATCATACTCTGTGCTGGAGGAACTCCTGAAGGAGGGCAAAAGGCAAAGAGCACAAGATGAGTCAGGAACCAACAAAAAATTCAAAAGGGATTTAGAGCCTGTCAAATTTGTGGGCTCTGTGATTGTCAACCCCAGTACCACTTTCGCTAAAGTCAGACTATCCGTGCCCAAAACACGCATGTCATTCAGGCTTACATCTCGATCTCCCGGATCGTCTTTTGTTTTGGATATCAAAAATGGCCAAGGAAACGAGACTGTTCCATCAAGAATTACCTATTTCAAAAATGAGCTACAGATTTGGTGCGACTTCATTCCAAGGTACATCCAATTAGCAGCTGAGGGAGACAATTTCTGGGCTGTATCTACTGCGGACGGTCAAATCATCACATATTCGCATACATCGGGCAGACGATTCCTTCCGCCTATCGTCCTTGGGTCTCCACTCTCATTTCTTGAGTGTCATAGTAAATATCTCATGGCGGTCACCTCACTTGCGGAAATTTACGTTTGGGATATGGAGCAGAAAAAATTACACTTGAGCTCGCCACTATCTCTTGCTACGTTATTGGACTTGAACAACAAGTTCCAAGAAGACGTTCTAAGCAAGGCTGATAATATCACGATGTGCAGCATCACTTCTAAGGGAATTCCACTCGTTACCATTTCCAATGGTTCCGGTTATCTCTATAACATGGACTTGGGGACTTGGCACACTGTGTCAGAGGCGTGGTGGGCATTCGGATCGCATTACTGGGACTCCATCACAGATGACAAGATGTCGTCAGAACCGAAAATGGCGAAGATTCTCGGCAAGGAAGAAGAATCTTCAATCTTGGGTCTTTTGGAGCACAAGACCAATGAAGAAATATTGAGGAAAAGCAGAATTGGGCGAGGAAAGTACTTCAACAAGATCTCGAAGAACATGATCATGAAGGAAGGATTTGAAAATCTCGAGAACAACATCTCCATTTCCCACCTCGAGAACAGGATTCTATGCTGCGAGCTTCTTGGAGAAAAGAAAGACTTTCATGATTTCATGATCACCTACACAAAGAGAATCTGCGAGTTGGGGCTTATGGCCAAACTCTTTGACACATGTCAGCAATTGCTCGAGCCAGAGGAGGATAGTCCCGGTGTAGCAAATGGTCAGAAATCGGATCTCATCTGTGGCTACGACAGGAGAGATTTGCTCAAAGAAATCATCTTGTCGTGCGCCGAAAGCAGGGATGCTCAAAGGATTCTTGTGCACTTCAGCAAAAAACTCGGCATGATCGAGAGTGAATATCAGTAATAAAATAGACACTCGAGTCTGGCATTTCGAGAGTGCAGTTAAGACCCCACTCCGAAAGCTTGCGTCAAAGGTCGCTCAACTACACACAGTCTGAGCGCATACACCAGAGATCACTAATCAGCGGAAAACCAAACTGACCTCCACAATGGTCAAGCTATTAAAGTCGATTCCTGCTCATACAGACAAGGCGTGGTCAGTCAGCTCACACCAGACGTTACCCTTGTTGGCCACGGCGTCGAGTGATAAGTCGAGCAAGATCTTCAAGCTCTCTAAGGAACAAAATTTCCCACTTCTTGGGAAGTTGGAGGACACCCACAAGAGATCGGTGAGAACCGTCAGCTTCAAGCCCCCACTCAGCACCTCCGAGTCGGAATTTGTCGACTTACCTGCTTTAGCAAGCGGATCGTTCGACTCGACCATCTCCGTTTGGGGAATCGACGAGCCCGAGGAACTACTCGACAATGAAGATTCCGATTTTTTCGACGATGAGAGGTCGGTGAAGGCCAGAAAACAGCGGGAGATTGATCTTTTGACCAGCGCCAATAATGAGTGGAACCTCATGGCATTGATTGAGGGCCACGAAAATGAAGTGAAAGCTGTTGCATGGAACAAGAGCGGGAACTATTTGGCATCGTGCTCGAGAGACAAGACGATCTGGATCTGGGAGACCGATGCCGAGACCTTGGAGGAGTTCGAGTGTGTTTCGGTCTTGAGCGACCACGAGCACGACATCAAGCATATAATATGGCACCCCCACCAGAACTTATTGGCGAGCTCATCTTACGACGACACGATAAGGTTGTACAAGCAAGACGACGATGATGAGGATTGGTCATGTGTGGCGATTCTCAACGGACACGAGGGTACCGTTTGGTGCTCTGCTTTTGAACATTCCGACAAGTCATCCAGTCAAACCAGGCTTGTCTCTGTTTCAGATGACTTGACGGCTCGAGTGTGGGTAAGCAATTCTGCTTCCGCACAGAACGAGGCGAAAAGCGACGGGATCCCGAGCTCGATCAAGCATCGAAGCAGCGAGATGGAGTGGGAGTTGCAGTGCGTGCTTCCCGAAGTCCACAAGTATGCCATCTACTCGGTCTCGTGGTCGCCAACAAGTGGCAGAATTGCCTCCACAGGTGCCGACGGCCAGATTGCCGTGTACAAAGAAATTGAAGGGAAGTGGGAAATTGAAAGCGTTCACAAATCTTCTCACGGGGTTTACGAGGTCAATTGCATTTCATGGTGCGTTTTGAGTAATGGTGAGGAGGTGTTGGCTACGGCTGGAGACGACGGCCACATCAACATATGGGAAATCTGATAGAACCATTGATAGATATACTCTAAAATAACAACCCTGTGAGTATGACAGAACCGAACACCCCAACCAATATCATGAAGCAGCAGATCATGCGCCCGCCTGCGCGTTTTTGATAACGTTCGGCTTTTCTCAACTCACTGGACGCTCCACGAACGTCTGTGTGGTAGCTGAGAATATTGTCTTCGATGTTGTCTATTTGGAACTGCTGCTCGTGGATAATATCCTGCAAGTTCAGAAAGATCTCATTGATCTCCTGGGTATCTTGCGATATCTGCTGGATCTCGCGTTCTCTTTCCTCAATAAGCAACGTTTGCTGCTCAAGCTCCTCAGCGTTTACCGGCTCATACTCAATGTGAACCTGCTGTTGACTCAAGCTTGCAGTTTGAGTCTCTGACAGTGGTTCTAGCGCAGGATTGTGAGAGATTTCCCCCACATACTGCCTCTGCAACCCGTTATACTTGCTCTGAAGTCGTTGGAATTGGCCCAAGCTGTTCTTGACAAGGTTAACCGATATAGATTCCTTCTGTTTGAGATAGCTGACGGTATCCTCGTCTTCGTGGTTCAGCTCACATTGGTTGAGGTAAGTGTTGAGCTTCTTGGTGGCGTCGTTGATCTCTCTGAATGACTGCGTGCACTTGGATGACAACTCGGAGATTTTCTGGGAGATTCCAGCAACTTTCTTCTGATGGCCAGCATCAATATTGGGTAAAGCATGCTCATACTGCTGTAGAAGGTTTCTAATTGACACCAAGTAGTTATTATTGACGTTGTAGAGACTGTTGTCTATGAGCTGCGAGAGCGTCTCAAACTCGGGGAAATCCGAATAGTGTATGGAATGAGACTCTGCAGTTTCCAAATCCTCCGAGAATGGCTGGTTGAATGACATTGTTCAATTAGTAGATAACACTAGGCTCCGTCATTAGGGTGCGCTCATGGCAAACACCACCATGCAGGATAGACCCGAGACCTGACCCTTGTGATGACAAAACGGGTTGGGATGATCCAAGCGCTACAAGCAAATCGATAAAATTTTAAATTAGTAGCATCTATGTCGTTATATATACTCTATGTGCCCGTCTATAAGTTAGGCTTGGCTAGTCACTCCTCTTCCTCGTCGAACTTGGCGAGACAGTCCAAAGCAGCCATACAGCCGGTACCGGCAGAGGTGATGGCCTGTCTGTACTTCTTGTCTTGCACGTCACCGGCAGCAAACACAAATGGAACAGACGTCTGGGCAGTGCCTGGGACGGTCTTGATGTAGCCAGTGTCGTCGGTGTCCAACTGGGAGGCAAACACCTGGGTAGCTGGGACGTGACCAATGGCGTAGAACAAACCGTTGACCGGAAGAGAGGAAGTCTCCTTGGTCTTGTTGTTGACAATGTCAAGGCTGCTCAACAACTTGCCGTCACCCTTGGCCTCGAGGGCAGAGGTGTTCCACAAGATCTCAACCTTTTCGTGGTTCATGGCTCTCTTCTGCATGATTGGAGAGGCTCTCAATGCGTCTCTTCTCACGAGCAAGTACACCTTGGAAGCGTACTTGGTCAAGAACAACGCCTCCTCACAAGCAGAGTCACCTCCACCGATGACGGCCAATGGCTTGTTTCTAAAGATTGGCACCGCTCCGTCACACACGGCACAGGCAGAAATACCCTGTTGCCAGTAGGTGTCCTCACCTGGGATGTTCATTCTCTTGGCAGAAGCGCCGGTAGCAATAATGACGGCGTCGGTGGTGATAGGCTCGGAGTCCTCGTTCCACTCAGTCCACAACTTGAATGGTCTCAGGGAGAGGTCGACCTTCGAGATGGTCTCAGTGATGATCTCGGTGCCAAATCTCTCGCTCTGCTTTCTCATGTTGTCCATCAAGCCGGTACCCGAGATGCCCTCTGGGAAACCGGGGAAGTTCTCGATATCGGTGGTGGTGGTCAACTGGCCACCGGCGGCGATGCCGTTAGCCAACATCCCCTCGTACATGGTGGGCTTGACTTCGGCACGGGCCAAATAAATGGCGGCCGTGTGGGCGGCAGGGCCAGACCCGACGATAGTAACTTTGTGGTGGACCATTCTGGATATGTTTTTGTGTAGTAAAGTAAGGCGTGGAGTTTTCAGCGTGAACATGTACCTGAAATGTGGCCGAGAACTCGCGACTTATATAGCAGTGGTTGCGGTGAGTCTAGCCGCGGTCAACTTGACAAATGCCCACCTGCACACACGCGTGGGCCAACTCCATTACTAACCCTAGCCCTACTAGCAGATAACAGATGACCGGAGGTCGGGCCTGGAATATAGACCATGCGCCACGGTCAAAAAATCTCGATCATCCAGCCCGTGCGCCGTTTGTCAGGAACTGTCGGTGTTTTGTTTTGTGATCGGCCAAAAAACATCCTGCTTATGCGGGATCGGGCTTGTTTCCTCCTGCGCGAGTCCCCACCCAGGACTTTTCCGGTGACTTTTCGCACAATGTGAGTAAGTTGCACGCATTGTATGGCGGCCAACTAGATGATGCTCGCGGATCTTGTCACATGTAGCTATACCAAACCTGTAGATATACCTGGATATACCTCGATGTACCTGTAGATATACCTGGACATACCTAAGGAATTACTTGTAAGCGCCACAACGGTTTTCAAAATAGACACCCCGGTCATTTCCCCAACACAAACTCCGTGATGATGGGCGAATGCTGGTATTTTGGGTTGAGCAAAACGTTGGTGAGAAACCACTGGAGCCCTTTGCGCCGGGACTCCAACCACAGGTCCAGCAGCCACACCCGCAGCATACTGAAGCTATCCTTGGGCGGGAGCAAAGGGAACTTATCCTTTGGGTACTCCTTGACCAAATTCTGCCGAAACGCTTCGAGGTCGCTGTAGCGCTTGTAAAGAAGGATCAGTGAGTACGACGCCTCATCCACCACTATCCGGATGGCCCAAACCACATACAGGGCGGCTCCCTCGCCTTGTATTAGGTGGTGTTCGCCAACTAGAACGTCGGTGATGTGGGAGGATCCTGAAAAGTGTTCGTGCCCTGTGGCGCCGTCTATCACTTGGATAGGAACCGGTGCGATTGAGTTCAACCCGGCCAATTTGTGGGGGTCTGGTTTTGTCATTGGCTCCACTGGTGGCAATTTATGCGTGGCGAAGGTTGATTTTAGATTATTGGCCAAATGGCATAAAGCTGCAAACGCTGGCAACCGCTGGATGGAGCAAGTAGTTCACTGGAGTGATGGGTGATATCCTGCACTACTACATGCATCGCACCCTATACCATTCGTCCCCACTAACCAAGAGTACCCGCCAGCATTATGAATCCGATAGCGTCGAAATACCCATACTGGAAAAGGGTGCTCCACCAGTTCCAGAGCAGGAAAGATATCCCGTTCCGCCGCAAATTTTTTGTTGGTTACGATCTTCATGGCAACACCTACTGGGAGTTCACCATCGACGGGAACATGCAAAGGTTGCGGCGGAAGCTCGAGCCGTACGAGGAAAAGTTGTTTAAGGCCGACTACTTTGAGACGGTGCCTCCGCAGTGGCTCCAGTGGCTTCGCCGTACAAGAAACGAGGCGCCAACTCTACAAGAACTCATCAATGACCAGATCAGGCAGCAGCGCATCAAAGTGTTGGCCCAGCAGGCCGACGAGCGGTGGTACACAGAGAAGCAGCGGCTAGAACAAGAACAGCAGCTCAAGCTTGAGGCAGAACTCAAGAAAGTCGCGGACGAGAACAAGAAGTTTGAGGCAGAGGCAGAGAAGTCGAAGCAGTCAGAGAATGCAACAGAGACACAAACAACAGAGACACAGCCAAAGCTGGATGACCCCTGGGCACAGGCAGACAGAGCGGCCAAATCTGGCGACAGCCCGATCGAGTCTGCGTTCATCAAGCCCAAAGAGTAACTTGTACATAGCAAACGCACTACGCGAATCAACCCATCATGCAATTATATTTCTATGACATTTTCAGTAAGTTACAAAAGCTTCAACAACAACTGGGCGCCCTTGTTGTCCTTGTCCTTGGTCAAGTCGCCCTTGATTTTCTTCAACGCCTTGGTGATGTCCTTGGCCTTGGACTTGTCCAGAAGTGCCAACACCTCGTAGAGTGCAAGCACAACGAAAGCACCCTGGCCCTTGACCCAGTCGTTGATGGTTTTGCCGGTCAACAACGCCTCGGCACTTCTCTTGGCGAAGTCGGTGCCAACAGAAGGAACGTGCGAGTCCTTGATGGCGACGACCTTCTTGGCGTCGTTGTCCCATTTGAAGTCGTTACCTTGGATCAACGCCTTCAACGATCTCGAGAAAAATGGAGTCTTGTTGAGCAAGTGGTGGTCCTCCAAGATGTCGCCGTTGAAGGTGAGGTCGTAAATGGCGTCGACCAACTTTGGTCTCAAGTCGTCGTTGACCTCCTCAACGTCGGTGGATGTGAGAATAAGCTCGGTGATAAACTGCGCAGCAAGGTTGGCAGACACGATGGAGGTGAAAGTGGGGTCGCTCTCGGGCTTGGTTGATGCCAACACCGCCTTGTAGATCAAGGGCAAAGCTCTGCTTTGCAACTCCTCTTTTCTCTGTGGCTGTGCTTTCTTGGTGGTTTTAGCGTACGCCAACTCTTCGTACTTGGCGAACTGTTCTCTGGCGTTTGGCGCAAAGAATCTGGCGTCCAAACCCTTGAGCAAGTACAAGAGAGGTCTTCTGGAGAACTTTCCTTGGATAAGCTCAGGTACAAGCTCGGGGGTGAACAACTCCGCACTGAAACTCTTGTGCACCAACACGGTATCATCGACGGTCAAGAACAACGTAATCAAAACACTGTTTCCGAACTCGTTCTTGATCAACTCCTTGCCGTGTGCTTTCAACGCTCTGATGATGGTTTTTCTCTCCTTGGCGTTAGCCAACGCAATAAGCGTGGACGCAACCTCAGAACCTTCTTGCGTGTGCACGAGCTCGGCAAATTGCTCGGCCAACAAGTCAATAAACTCTCTGATTTGCGTGTCGTTCTTCTCGACATCGGCAACCAAGATGGTGAGGTACTCCTTCATGGCAGCGTGCAAGATCTGGAAACCGGTAGAACCTTTGGCCACGGACGCGGAGATGGTGCCGATCAAGTTGGCGGAAATCAACTGCTTCTTTTCAGCAGACTCATCCACGGTCTCGAGAACGGTCTTGCCCTTGCCAGAGTCCTTGAACACAGCGTACTCTGCACCCCAGAACTCCCTGAGCATCTGCTGCTTCTGAGCAGCGGTGGAGTACAACACAAACAAATCTTCAACGACGTAGGCACCCTCCTTGTGTCTCATGAGCTTACGCAATTTCCCGTGGAGCTCGTTGAGGATCACCTCCCGCGATTCTTTGGACCCGTAGTGCAAGAGCTTGACCAACAAGAACTTACCGTACGACGACGTGGCCAACTTGTAGTAGTTACCCTTCAACGCGTTGACAATGGCGTCTCTTCTCTCAGCGCTAGAGTACTTGACCAAGGTTTGCACCACACGCGACGAGTCGTGCTTCATCACCAAGTCGTCAACAACGTCCTTGGACAACTCCCAGATCTCGTCACACAACTTGTCACGAACTTCCTTTGGTGGGGTGGGCTTCTTCACTCTCAATTTCTCCCACAACGACTTGATTCTCTCGACCTCCACTCCGGACTTTCTCTTCAATTTTCTCTCGGCAAGCAACTTTCTCTGCTCAGCGTGCTGCTCTGCCGAAGTCTTCTTGTTTGGATCATCGTTACCCTCTTTCTCCTCGTCGTCAGAAGCAGACTCGGCATCGTCAGCAACGTTCTCAGCGGACTCGTCATCGTCCAAGTCGTCGAGCTCGTCTTTGTCGTCGTCGAGTTCGTCAGCAGACGAATCGGAAATATCACTGGAGTCCTTTCCCTCATCGGCAGATTCGTAGACAGTGGCGTCGTTTTCAGAGGCGCTGTCGCTCTCAGACACGGCCTGGGCCTTTGTCTTGGCCTTCTTGACCACTTTTGGAGCTGCTTTCGCCGCAGATCTTTTGGTACCTTTAGCCATTGTAGGGTAGTTAGCAGAATAAAATTGAGATGGGCTGAAAATTGAAAAGTGCGATGAGGCCCTGTGCAGGTGCCAGTAGTAGGCAGCTGTCCCCACAACATTCCATTCGTTGGACTTTGTATGGTCAATTGGACGCATTGGATCTGTCGAATATGGAAGAATATGTGGATCGGTAGCTCTTTGTGTTGTTAGCCTATCTCTTGCGTGGTTTCTAGTAACGTTAACCTGCTCCGACTGGTGCTCAGTAGAGCCAATCAGAAGACATGCCTCTTTTGAAAACCTTCATCCAATTTGAAAGAAAACGTTGGGTATTCTTCAAAACCCCGTCTAAACCACACTTCCTCCCTCAGAAGCGGCAGTCTTGAGCCAAAAGTCAAGTGACCAATCCATGGAGGTCCCAGACAAACACCCGTGCACCACCGCTACATTATTCAGCAAACTCGCTTAGCTCCACAGTACCCGCTTCCTCTTCCAAAATGTTGAAATTACTTGCAAGACCTACGATTGCTAGAAGCTCTAGATCGCTTCTCCAGCACACAGCCAGACCCTTGCGTTTCAACTCGACAAGCGCTGCTCCAGTGACTGAGATCACCGACTTGCCTCAATTTGCAACCTTCATTGGCAACAAAGACAAGGTGTCTGTCGTGGACTTCTACGCCACCTGGTGTGGTCCTTGCAAGGCCATTGCTCCTGTTTTCGACGCAATCTCCGCGAGAGTACCCGAAGCCCAATTTGCACGCGTGGATGTTGATGGTGCTGAGGACGTTGCTGCGGAGTACGGAATCACCGCCATGCCCACGATTTTGTTTTTCCAAGACGGCGAAAAAGTCGACACCATAGTCGGTGCCAACTTGCCCAAGTTGGTCGCCTTGGTCGAGAAGTACTCAGGGGTGGATGTGAAGCTGAGATAAATGCGAGGAACTCACTGGTGAACTCACTAATGAACTTAATAGTGGGGGACGCCAACGCGTAAACACCGCTCCACATGTATTTATGGTCTATACTGCGATTGCAAGTTGCATGAATTCAAATGTAATTTTTTTCTTCCTGGCCAAATCCCTCTCCTAAACCTTTACTTTGGTCGAACTCATAGGTAGTCTGGGGGCCCCGAGTGCACGTGACCAAAGTCGCCCAGTGGCGATCAGAAACCGCATAACCCACCATCCACTTACAAACTCCAACATCAACAATGGTATGTTACACCGCTTTAATATAGTTTAAACCGACGTATACTAACACTTACAGGGACAAGGAGCCTCAGGTATGCCCGGCGGTGGCGAGTTCGGCAAGAAGAAAGATGATAAGAAGAAAGAAAAGCCAAAGTACGAGCCGCCCGTGGAATCCAAATTCGGCAAGAAAAGAAGAAAGGGACCAGACACAGCCGTCAAGCTTCCCAGCGTATATCCAAGCACAAGATGCAAATTGAGGTTGTTGAAGTTAGAGAGAATCAAAGACCACTTGTTGTTGGAAGAGGAGTTCATTGCTAACCAAGAAGCATTCCAGCCCACTGAAGCCAAGCAGGCAGAAGAAAAGGAGAAAGTCGACGAGCTTAGAGGCTACCCAATGTCGATTGGTACTTTGGAGGAGATTATAGACGATGATCACGCCATCGTTTCCAGCACTGCCGGTTCAGAGTATTATGTGTCCATTTTGTCCTTTGTCGACAAGGGATTATTGGAACCTGGATGTTCGGTGCTTTTGCACCACAAGACTGTGTCTATTGTTGGTGTGTTGCAGGATGACGCCGACCCCATGGTGTCTGTCATGAAATTGGACAAGTCTCCGACCGAGTCGTATGCCGACATTGGAGGCTTGGAGCTGCAGATCCAAGAAATCAAAGAGGCAGTGGAGTTGCCATTGACACACCCAGAACTATACGATGAAATGGGAATCAAACCACCTAAGGGTGTCATTCTATACGGTGCGCCAGGTACGGGTAAAACGTTATTGGCGAAGGCTGTTGCCAACCAAACCAGTGCCACATTCTTAAGAATTGTCGGTTCTGAATTGATTCAGAAATACCTCGGTGATGGTCCAAGATTGTGCAGACAGATTTTCCAGATTGCAGGAGAGTTAGCACCCTCGATTGTTTTCATTGATGAGATCGACGCTATCGGAACTAAGAGATACGACTCCACTTCTGGAGGAGAAAGAGAGATCCAGAGAACAATGTTGGAGTTGTTGAACCAGTTGGACGGATTCGATGATAGAGGAGACATCAAGGTCATTATGGCTACCAACAAGATTGAGTCGTTGGATCCTGCGTTGATTAGACCGGGCAGAATCGACAGAAAGATTTTGTTTGAAAACCCCGACTCCAACACCAAGAAAAAGATCTTGACGATCCACACATCGAAGATGAGCTTGGCGGACGACGTGAACCTAGATGAACTTGTCACCTCGAAGGATGACTTGTCTGGAGCCGATATTAAGGCCATGTGCACAGAGGCAGGGTTGCTAGCCTTGAGAGAGAGAAGAATGCAAGTCAAGGCCGAGGACTTCAAGGTGGCCAAGGAGAGAGTTCTCAAGAACAAGGTGGAGGAGAACCTCGAAGGGTTGTACTTGTAGAGCGGTGTATCATAAGACATACAATAACGAAGTGATCATATCACCTATACACTAGTCATCGTTCGAGCTCTGCAAGAACCGAAGAATGAACAAGAAAAGATTTACAATGTCCAAGTACAAAGTGATGGTTGCTGGGATCTCGTCGTCGAGGAACGAGGTCTTCATGATCATTTGGGTGTCCACCAAGACGTACCCACTGAACACGATAGCACCAAGACCAGAGTAAACCATCTCCATGCCCTTAGACTGGTGAGGAATGAACATCATCACGAAGCCCCAACAGATAAGCGCCCAAAGACCCATTCCGAGCACGCCCTGCCAACTAGCAAAGTCGTACTTGGTCTGGAAGGCAAAAGCAGTGAGTCCAATGAATACCAAGAGTGTAATCAAAATGGCTTCCACCAAGATGTTGCTCTCGACCAAAGCGCAAGCAACACCCAACGTGTAAGCCTCACAGAGGGTGAACCCACCCAACAATACCAAGTTAATTGGGTATGAGCGAGCCTTGAAGTACGTTGCGATCATGAGACCAATAGAGCCGAGCATGCTCACAACAAACAACCACATGTTGCTCAAGCACCAGTTCTGGATCCCTGGGCTCAGTTTGATGATGTAACCCACCACCAACGTGGCCATTATTTGCATGGTAAGCAAAGCATACACTTTGCGCAAGAATAACTGTCTGATGGGCAACTCGCAACTCGCCACCGTCACCGAGTACTTGAAGTCATCAGGAATGTGGTCGCCCGAGGTTCTTGGCACTTCTGGTTGGCCGTACGCTGGAGGCGCAGCAGGTAATTGGGAATATGACATGAATTGAAAAAGAGGTGTAGGTGGAGTGGAGGGGACCAGTATGGGGTACTTATAGAGTGAGGACTACATGCAAGCGAGGAATGCGAAAGAACCTAATGTGGGAGGTCATGACGGCCAGAACCGCTAAAAAAGGATGTGGAAAACAAAAAAAGAATTCAGGGGTTTCTAGTGGTAGCTCTCGAAGGTTGCTTTCAAATTTGCCGGTGGTACCGTAGTTTGTTCATTTCATGTTCTCGTAGTTGACAGTTGGTCTGGAGTGAGATGCTCTGATGAGCCGGAGAAGTCCGAGTAGTCCCACCCGAGCCCAACTTGCTTTGCTTGTCAACACAACCATCCCGTGGTTTCCCTCTATACTCGTTCCTTAATTCTTCTAGAACCGGAAGAAATCCCAGCCCTTCCGATTCTATGCCCTTCCGATTCTATGCCCTGCCGATTCTATGCCCTGCCGATCCTATGTCCTCCCTGCAGAGCTAAAATAAGCCCGTGATGAGCTCGTCGTCGCCAGTCTCACTCTTCGAATCCGCCTCGCCGTCTTTCCCACTGTCCAATGGTGGCGGCACAACTGACTGTCCTGTTTTGAGCCGTAGCACGATGGCATCCTTGAATGCAACTGTTTTTCGACACATGGGACAGAGCCCAACTCCTTTACGCCCTCGCGTCTGGCCACGAGCTGTGGAGGCAGAAACACTGCGCTGGAGGCAGTTGAGACAGTAAACATGGCCGCAAAGAGTGGTGGTGGCGGTTGTGATGGAGTCGAAGCAAATGGGGCACTCGGCCTCGCTGAGCTTCTTGACCACTTTCGGGGGCGCCTCGTCGATAAGCTGCTGGGTCAGTTTGCGAAACTCGAGCACTTCCACCTCGTCGTCGGCATCGTCCTCGTCAGAAGAGATGCTGATGATGTACGGTTCCGCCATGGTGAAGTGAGTAGTTGTATGTGCGAATATGTGGTGGCGGGAGGTCGAGGTTTTCTGATTCCCTTCCTCCTTTTTCTGGCGTCACGTCCTGTGGAAAAACAAAGCCTCCAGAATGGCCAACGAGTCGGTGGCAAACAATCGGACGCGTGACTGGTAGTTCGGTCACCTCATCTAGTGGACTGAGGTGGATGGCAGATAGTCGAGGGTATGGCCTGCACACAACCTGGTGTGCTCCAGCCGACCTACCGCAAATCCCGAAACCCCAATTCGGGCCCCACAACCGCACCCCCGGGTGCCACAAGTGAAAAACGCAAAATTGCCCCACCCAAACCTCCGGGGACTACGCCCAGAAAATCCCGCTCGGAAACCTCGTGCTGGCTACACAATATACTAGGGCCATTGAGGAAACTCCGCTTTTTTTTTCTGGTCGTGGTGGGGATTTTGGGGTCGGTGGCTTTAAGTTGCGCGCGAGTTTTCTTGTAAGGCTGTCGTGCATGGGGCCGGCAATGCTCTTTCACCCCAATTAGGAATAGGCGACCAGTAGCTGGAGAACACACACTCCACGATGCCAACGCGGATTTTATAAGAGAGTAGGAAATCTTGCCCCAAGGGGCGGTGGCTGACATCTCCGTTTTACTTGCACATTCAACTGGGCTGACCGGGTGAGACATCCCTTCTGTGGTGGGATTCTATGCACGTCCTGTTTATGAGCGCAAGCAACGAATTATCTGCGGAGGCCCTGTATCTTGTCATACCACTGAAGTCAACCCAGTATCTACCCAGAGAAAAAAAAAGTCTCCCGCCATCCACAGCCAGTGCCGACTCCAGCTGAAAAAGAAGCTTTTCTATTCATCACATAGACCTACCACTGCCGAGCGCCTGCCACTAAATCCAGTTTCATTTCCTCTCCTCGTCAGCGTCCGTTGTGTCCTTTCCCCCCGAAATGTCTGACTTCCACAATCCACTCTCGGTGGTCATCCCCAACCTGTTCCCGTCGCAGCAGGATTACCCGACGGAAGTCATCGCCCAGCGATTCCAGGCGTACCGCTACATCATTAAGGACTTGGTGTCGTACCTCAAACAATACGCCTCAGTACAAGAGGAGATTGTGCGACAACAAGTGAGACTCCAGCTGGCCGTTGGGTCGGCAACTTCGTCGATCTCGGCGGTAAACGGATCTCGCACGTCACACGCCAAGTCCACCGAGAAAGATGCATCGAAAGATGAGCTTTCGCTCATAAACCACTATTTCTTGCCTATCGGCAACGGCTCCATCCAGGATATCCCCACGGTGTTGACAAAGTTCCACCAGCAGAATATTCATAATGGAAACAAGACATTGAAAGAGATCAACCAGGTGACCATCCCAAAGTTGGAGGATTTGCGCAAGGATTTACTTGTGAAGATCAAGGAGATCAAGAACTTGCAGAACGATTTCAAGAATTCCTTGGGCAAGGAGATTGCCGAGACGAGAAGTTTGCTCAGCCAGTTCAACCACGCTACCGATGTCGCCAACCACTTGGAGTTGTTGAACTCTAACACTGAAAGCCATCACCATGACGCTGCCAGTGACGTTGACAGCGTTAAAAAAGACCCATACTTGGTAAAGCTCAAGTTGGAGCGCCAGTTGAGAAAACAGTTGGCCGAGGAGAGCTACCTCTACGAAGCTTACAAGAACTTGCAGTCCTCGAGCGAAAAATTGGAGTCGATTGTCGTTTTGGAAATCCAGAACTACCTCCGCATATTCTTGGGGTTGGTGGAGACAGAGCATTCCAGTGTGTCGAACTTTTTGGTTCCAAGCATGACCAACGGATTCTTGGCCAAAGAACCAAACTTTGAGTGGGACTCTTTTGTGGAAAGAAACTTGCCAAAGTCCTCCAACATCTCCAACAATTTGGTTTCTGGTAAGTTTATTGACCTTACATTCCCCGCGAGAAAATTGTCTGATTTGAGTATTCCACACTATGACTCGTTGGTCAATGTCGCTGTTAGAGAGGGTACATTGGAAAGACGTTCCAAGTTTTTGAAGTCGTATTCGAGTGGCTGGTACGTGTTGACATGCAGCTACATCCACGAGTTCAAAACTCCAGACAGAAGAAAAGACCAAACACCTGTCATGTCTTTATCATTGGATTACTGCCTGGTCAGCGAGCATTCCAAGAACGACGGTAAGCTGTCTGGAGCCTACAAGTTTGTTTTATACTCGAAGCTGCTGAACGGCTTGATCCACAGAGGTCATAACTGGGTGTTCAGATGCGACACGTACAACAGCATGATTGAGTGGTACAACGACATTAAGACGTTGACATCACTAGCATCGCCCACTGCAAGAGCAAAAGCAATGAGCAAGAAGTTGCAAGCCAACAATCTGGCCTTGTTGGAGAAGAGAATTTCGCGTGCTTCTAGTGTCTTGTCCAATGGAGGTAGATCCATGAAGTCCACAACGTCTACGAATGCGAAGCTTCAAAACCGATTGAGCCCCATGTTAAGCAATGGAACTTCGAGATCTGTTGCACCCTCGCAAAATCTTTCCGTTTCCTCAACTCAAAACCCGAGATTGTCGTCCACATTCTCTCAAAAGTTCCAGCAGTCGCCTAAGTTGTCCAATTTGATAAACAGCGATGGAACGATCGTCACCCCTATAGACACTCGGGCTGATGATACTTATCACGAGGTGGATCAGAACGGCGACGTCACTTTTACCACACAGAAGTCGGTTCCAGATATCAACGTGAATGCATCGCAGCAGCAGCAGCAGCAGCAAGCTCCAGCGCAACAAGCTCCAATTGCAATTCCGATTCAACCGAGTTATAACACCCAGGTGACACCACAGCAGACTGTGCCCCAAAACTATCAGTACTACGTGAACCAGGTTACACCTCAGCCTCAGCAGTTTTACGATCCTGTTCTGCAACAATTTTTCACAATTAATGCTATCCCAGCGCTGCAAGTGTCACAAATGACTCCTCATGATGGGAAACAGGGTACTACGGTGAATCAGGGCCAACAGGCTGGTGGCTCAACGCAACCAATGCCTCAATACTTCCCTTCGTCTCCTCAGCCCAACGCAGGCGCACAATACTTCCCAGCATCGCCTAATATCCAGCCACAGGTCGCTCCAAAGTCGCCAAGAGCGGGCGCAGGGCAATATATTCCAGTGCAAGGAGATGGTGTCATCCAGTACAACCACGTCATTCCACACTTCCCACAGCAGTTTCATGAAGGGGTTCCTGGAAGTGCTCCATATCCAATTCAGCTTGGTGATAATCTTGTGTCGTCTCGTCAGAGCTCCACTGTTACTCAGCCTGAGGAAGGTGAAAAAGCACAAGCATCTGAGTTGCCTAACCCAAACGTGGGCGGAGAAGAATCTGCGGATGGGGAAAAAGACACCCGTGATCAAGCCACTTTGGATGATCAAATCTCAAAGTTGACCATGACTGATGAGAAGCCGCATGATTGAGCTGCTCTATATACTAAAATACATGTCATTCTTTTTACAAAAGTCCAAACGTTAGACTACGTCAATATGAATTAATGTATGATATACAAAGGGTCGTGATGAAGCGTTTAGACAACAACACCGGAGTTAGAGGCGATTCTTGGCCACAAGTCAGCACATTCCTTAGCAACTGGACCAGTGATGGCAGAACCCTTCATCTCACCCTTAGGGTTGACAATGACACCAGCGTTGTCCTCAAAGTACAAGTAGGTACCATCCTTTCTTCTCCATGGTCTAGACTGTCTGACAACAATGGCTGGCATGACCTTCTTTCTCAATTCTGGCTTACCCTTCTTGACGGTGGCCATGACCATGTCACCTGCAGAAGCAGCAGGCAATCTGTTCAATCTAGCACCGAAACCCTTGACAGCCAAAATGTAAAGGTTTCTGGCACCAGAGTTGTCGCAACAGTTGACGACGGCACCAACTGGCAAACCCAACTAATATGTTAGTATCGAAGTGATGAGATGATTTTGACAGGCAAGAGTTCTGGCGATCGAGACGAGCTGCTCAGAACCAAACGAGATGATTTCATTGCGGAGCTTGTGATGGAGTTGCATTTCAGTCACTGGAAAATTCCTTTGGCGGGTATCGACGACCACTCTTCGTCGACTTCGATGGAAAACTCAGCACATGTCAAATGTTCAATGGATATCAGGAAAGACATCATTCAGTAGACGACGGGTACATACAGACATACGGAACTTGTTACCGGAAGCACCAGATCCAGACATGATGATATTCTTTACTAGTTGAAAAGTAGAAGATTCAAGATTTTTTGGTAAGCTATGCAGAGAGTAGGTGCGGGAAAAATTTTCAGAACGGGCGTGCACACAGTGTGCGATTTAGGGCTCGAGACCTGACTGAGGGCACAAAGCATGTGATTGTACATCACGTGAGCTACCACCAGTCGCCCTACCCGATCGACTAGATCAATAGTGTGAGTTAGGGAGGAAACCGGGCATATCATCTCTCATGCTATTATTGACCTCACCGAACTACTTTCGGTCTTTTAATTTCTCGAAATTCTTGTACATTTTGGTTGGATCTGTTGGCGTGGTTGTGGGTGCTTACTCTGATCATGCAGTGCCTTTATCGTGGATGCAAGTCATTACTTCACTTGCATCACCATAGAAAGCGCTGGCTACGACCAACACTGCTTCAGCATTGGTTGAAAGTTGCCTAGGTCGTTAGTTCGTGAGCCCTCGGCCGCTCTTCACTAACATCTGGTCGATAAAAGTTCGTGTATTCTCTTAGTAGTTCACCACCTTCAACGGGGTGATATTTCGGTTGGCCATATCTGGCAACGAGCCATTGGAGAGCCTGCGGCGACCATACTCTTCCTCGGTCGGCGGATGCAAATAGTCATCGTAGTTCCCGTCTCCGCGGCCCATCGTGCCATCGACGATGAATCCGTCCTCGTTGGTGGAGTATGAGCGAGTGGTATTAGAGTTATTGTGGGCATGGGCTCCAGCGCCTCCGCCAACAACGCCAGCCATGCCAGCACCGCGTGTCATGAGGGGATTAGGCGCCACAGAATCGAACCCGTTTTTCTTGTTGTCAAAGAAACTCTCATCGTTGTCTTCCTCCTCGCGTCTTCTTCTCCACCATATGAGGAAGAATATGAGGCCGGCAATGAGCGCGACTCCAGCAAGAGCACCAATGACAATCCCGGCGATCTTGCCTCCGGAAAGCGAGCTGCTCGATCCGCTGGATTTGCGGTTCCCGCTAGGGGCGCTCAGCGCCAGAGAGCTAGACCCAACAGTGGTGGTGACCTCGATGACAGATGCGCTCGACGATCCGCTCGGACTCAGCGTCACAGTCGAGACAAGGGTCGTGGCATGACCTTGCGAGCTCGCGGACGAATCTGAAGTCGAGCTTGATGAAGACGAAGAAGACGAAGACGAACTTGAAGAAGATGACGATGAAGACGAAGACGATGACGAACTGGCCAGCAGACTCGAGGAAGAATCGCTGGAGCTCGACGAGATCGAGCTGGTGGTTGCCTTCCGCGTCGACAACAGCAGAGTCAGCGAAGACGAGCTGCTCAGCGAAGTGGACGAACTCGACACCATGGTGGAGCCGTCAACGTCCTCGTTGACGTACACGTAGAAGTATTCCAGACCGCCGCAAGTCTGCGAGCCGTAACCCTGGCACAGAGAGTCGCAGTTGTCGTCGTCAACCTCCAACGAGGACAACGGCACTGTCAGGCCACAGTAGCAGTATTTACCATCGAGCAACGCCGCCACTTTGTCGCCAGAACACAAGTTTTCACAGTAGGACGTTGTTTGGTACGTGTACTCGCCCTGGTTCAGCAATAACGACTCGATGTCCGACTGTTTGAAGCAGCCCAACGCCGTGAAATCATCACCACGGACAAGTGTGAAGACGAATAGTAGTAGGAGCAGAAGGTAGTGGGACATGGTGGGATAGGTAGCGAGTGACGAAAAAAAACCGGGTACCGTTCAGCAGCTGTCCTTGGTGTGTTGGTATCGCCGACTAGGTGGAGAAAGAATGTGGATCCGATGAGAATTTGTCCAGGTGCCTGTCTTTAATTGACCGCACTCGTTCTAGGCGAAAGTTGCGCCTTTCAAAATGATACTTCTTGCTGGGGACACGGTCCGGGAATCAGCTGCAAGTGGAAAAGGGAAAGCAATCGCAAGCGAACCGACAAGTTTTCTGAGGCTAAGCAGATCGGATGCTAGTGGTGATGTCAACCGTGGTAGGTGTGAGTGACACGAACCACTCGCACGAAAACAAAACAAAAATAGCCTACAGTGTGCATACACCCGGGTTGCCCGCAGGTTGGAGTTCCTGGTTGAAACTTCCATTTGTATGGGAGGTGCAGCTTGGATGGCGCTTCTATGGGAATTTTACTGAATGTCAGAGTAGATTTTGTAACGGGAATCTCGCCATACGCTGAGGCAAATCACTGTTGTCTGCCAGCGGTATTGACGCAGGACAATTTCAGGATCCCGATGCGTTCACTTCCCGATCTGGGGCGGTTTTTCTTTCTTTTTTTTCTTTTTTTTACTTTTTTTGCTTCGATGGTTTCCGCTATTCTGGACGCTGTTTACCACGCCTCACGTGTACTTGCTCTGCCAAGCAACGGGTTTTTTTTCATTGTCAAACACCCGTACACCACGCACATTTCTTCTCGCGCCGTCCAAGCACCGCTTTTTTTTCTCTACGGACCACTTCTGAAACGTGCTGTCATTGGGGCTTCTCCAAGATTCTGCTCGAAAGAGGATACGACTTTGTCGATGTGGTCCGTAGACTGAACCGCCCTTTTTCGCTAACGACGATCTTGTTCCATCGATCGTAGTTTGATAGTAGTGGGGCGTACATTTTGGGAAACCTATGGAGTATTGAAGTTGATCTGTATCAATCAACAAGCTTGATCTAAGTTTGGCTTTCGTTGTTGTTGCTTTGTTCACTAGTCTTGCATTTAGCTTGGCTGGGACGGGCATCATCCTTTCGATGCCATCCGCAAGTTATGCAAGCCCTTCAATTCGAGAGCGGCTAGCCCGTTCTCTCCCGCTAGCAAGTAATTTTCAACTACTCGCAAGATGCTTGCTAGCACCCGTATTTCATTGATGTTCTAGAGCTCTGTTCATTGCCATTTCTTCTCACTGGCCATAATCAACTACCGTGCTCCTTAACTATGGTGACTGCACCTACTCAAGCTGTCACCGATCACATACTAGCCACACCAATGGAGCAGCTAACGGCCAAAGGAGTGGCCACGATAATCAAAAAACACCAGAACGATGTTGATGGTCTTGCAGGCGCACAGAATGAGTCTCTGAACCCTTTGGTGGACTTGCTCACCCTCACAAAGATACAGGCAGACTTGCCTCTACTATTGAAGGCATTAAACTCCCACAAGAGCAGTAAGATCTACAAGTCTGCCCATGACCAATTGCTTAGCTTGTCCAACCAGATTGACGAGCTCTTTTTCACAACAGTCAAACGTGGCGAAAAGTTCACTGAGAGATACGCCGTTAAGGAAGTCCCCATCGATGAAGATATTGAAGACACCGTTCCTGAGCCAGTGGCCCAAAGTGAGGATCTAGCATCTTTGAGAAAACGCTTGCTTCAAGATGGAGCTACAACATCGCTAGATAATGCATCTACCGACCAGATGAACAACTACCACGAAACGTTCCAGGAAGATATAATGAACGACTTGGGAGAGTTGGCATCGGCACTTAAGACTTCCGCAGCAACGTTGTCATCGAAAATCATCGACGACTCGAAGTTGGTGGCGACCGCTGGCGAAAACATGGAGAAAAATCTGACATTGATGCAAACAGTGGGCACGAATCTCAATGGGTACTTGAACGAGAAAACCGGAGGGAAAATCAGCTTGTTTTTCCTCATCAAGACAATGGTATTCATATTTGTCTTGACATTCTTCATGATAGTGCTTACCAAGATTCTACCCAAGATGTAGGCCAATGTATATTTTAGTATTCCAGTGAATTAAATTTGAAGCGCAGAGTAGTATGGACAGGGAAGAAAATTGATCTTGAAGTCATAATCGTCAAGAGGCTTTCAAAAAAGATGCCTCCAGTTTTAAGTTGGGTAAATCCATATGGCACATATTGACCACATCGTGTCCTCGAGGACGTGATTGTCAATCTCAGTGACTTCCTCTATCATCAGCGAATTCCGACTCCGAGAAGGATCCCTCGTCGCTCAAAGGTGTTTGAGATGACAAGTTGTTTGCGTATTGATGCATTTTCAAAGTGTGGTTCATTGAACCTTGGTTTTGAAACTGTCTTGGCAAATTCCCACATCTATCCTTTCCAAAATTGATTTTCAAAGTCTTGTAATCGTCAAAGGATTTGATCCCATCAATTGCCTTGATTGCATTTGCAATGTTAACGAAATTGATGAACGCGCAATTCTTCTCCTCGAGGAAGTTGATTTGTTCGATGTCACCAAAAGTGGAAAAGTCGGTTCTCAACTTTTGAGTATTGTAGTACTCAAAGTTGGTGATGTTGCCGATATAAATATTACGGGAAGCACCATTCGAAACAGCTAATGACAACGCATTCGACAATGGTCCCGAGTGCTTTCCCCAGCCCACTTTAATTCTTCTGTTGTGGATGGTCAAGCCGTGCAATTGGCACATTGCGAAAAATTGGGCAGCTGCGATTGGATCAATGAAAGTGATGAAACAAACGTGACGTTCCTTCAAAAATCTGATACTTTGCAACAAGCCACCTCTCACAACGTTGCAAATTTCCTCCACCGATGATTCCTGATGCAAATTACCCAAATAAACGGTTCTGTTACCCAAATTGTTAGCACCTCCTGCCTGTGTGGCAATCTGAGCTGCTGCAGCAGACTGCTGCACCAATGCACTCGAGATGAACTCTCGGTCAGCAGCGGTCACCACGTGTTCCATTCCAGGCGCCAATCCCAAGTACTGTGCAGCGTTGTGCTGTTGAGTTTTGGTGATGAAAGCGCATCTGTCCTTGCCGTAGAAGCATTTCTTGTCCAAATACTTCTCCTTCAATGGCAAGTTAGAAACACATCTGATGGCGCTCAAAATAGATAAGAAATGAATGAATGCAATACCCTTTTCAGGGATAATCTTGATGCAGTCGATAACTCCGTATGAAGACAAATCTTCTCTCAATTCCTCCTCGGTGATGCTTTGCCCGGTAGTTGGGTTATTCAAGTTTCCTAAGTACACGTTACGCGTGGCACCATCTCTTTGAATAGCTTCCATGACTGCGGGCAAGATTGAGGAATTCTTTCCCCAACCGATCCTGATGTCATGACCCTTAATGTTGAGCTTCTTCAAGATACAATCCGAGTGGAACAAGAGAGCCGATTGCAGATCGATGAATGAGATGAATGCACAGTTCTTGGATGGCAATATCTTGACATTCTCCAAGATACCGCTTCTCACATAGTCCAACAACTCATTGGGCTCGATGTCGCTTGGAATGTTGCCCAAATACACGGTTCTCGATGGAGCAACTTGCCCACTAGCACCGCCATTTTGTTGCTGAGACACTAAGGATTGTTGACTCTGGTTTGCGTACATGAGATCAGGGCCCGAGCTGTGGGGAACAGCACTCGCGGTCAGGATGTTCGGACCCATTCCTGGAAGGAATGAGGTCTGAGAGAATGAGATGTTTGGATCGCTCATTCCGCCCAACCCCATGTTGATGGAGTCTTGCATCTGGCCGATTGTTGGGTTCGAAGAGAGCGAACGCTGGTTGGACTGCGATGGAGAAAGTTCATCGAGAAAAGATCCCGAATCGTTCCCGTACACGTCGTTCAATTGTCTGCCGTCCATGGGTGAATGTTCATGAGCACCACTGAAATCATTTTGATATTGCAGAAACAGCTCGTATGGAGACCGGCGGTCTATTTGCTGTTGGAATTCTTGGCTGTTCTGCTGGTCGTTTGACTCACCGACATAGTATTGGTAGTAAGGTTGAGCGATGTATTGCTGTGGCACCCCCTGATATTGGTCGTAGTAGGACATGACGGAAGTGTTGATATTGTCAAATGCAAAGCTCGAGAGTCCTTATTCTCTGCCTTTAATGAAAATGTCGCGTGCAACAACCGTATTGGTAATTATACTTTCGCTCAAGAGACACGTCCCAAGAAATATGATAGCGAAAGAATGCAAGAATCTCTTCGGTGTACTTTGAAAAGATGACAAATGCAAGGTAGAATGCAAATCAACACAAAATGACGAAGTGTTTCACTGGCGGCCGAGAAACTTAATTGAAGGTAAAAATAGCCCGTTCAATCGACGTGACAGATCAGTCAGAAACAATGATCTCCCGAGTATGACCTGGTAGACTTCGAAGCTGGCGACGGACGCGAAGTGAATGAAATGAAATTGAGTTTCTTTCCAGCAAGACGCGCAAAAGCGGCAAATATGACCTGATAGCAAAGAAAAAAAATAGTTGGAACACTAAAACCTCACAATTTTTTCGTTG
Source organism: Sungouiella dosseyi (assembly GCA_030573325.1). NCBI lineage: Eukaryota > Fungi > Ascomycota > Pichiomycetes > Serinales > Metschnikowiaceae > Sungouiella > Sungouiella dosseyi. Next base: position 384,398 of record JAJMDA010000004.1, read on the forward strand.
ATCTCTGCGCGGAGCTCGGATTTTCGATGGTTACAGGCAAAATTGAGCTCCACACATCGTCGTACAAATATGCCGATGACGAAATTCACAGGGTGTTGGGAATACGTAATGACCACGGCCAGTACATTAAGGACCAGCCCGTATTTATGCTATGTCAGCTTGTATGTTCTTTTTTACAGTTTCCTCAATCGGTCTCGTAGTCCGTGTCGCCTTCCTTCTCCGCACCAGATGGCTGATTTGATGGCTCACCTTCCGACCCGTAATCGGTACTGTGATTCGCGTAATCTCGCCGTTGGCTAGGAGATTCAGCATCATCGTTCTCAGATTCGGAGTATATTGTGGCGTCAGACGCAACTTCGTCGTTTTCGTTGTCTTGATTGCGTTCCTGTGTCTCTCGTTCTTCAGACTTCATCTGTGGGGCATGGCTGGACCCTGGATCGGCATCTTCGCCTCCTGAACTCGTGTGTTTCTTGTGAGTTCGCTTTCCTTTGATACGGCTCGGGTCGTCGACCAGATCATTTTCGGAGTTGCCATGGTGAGATTGGCTTCCTAACTTACCTTGCTCGTTTTCCTCCTCTTCTTCGCTCTGTTCTCGGTCCGAATCCCCCTCTTTGGCGTCATCCTTTTCGTTCCTGACTTTCTTTGATTGCCTTCTCCTGCCCGGTCGTTTCTTGCCGAGCTCCTTGTGTGCGTCGCCTAACATGATATCCTCGATGTTCACATGGTTCAAGTTGTCGCGATTTCGTTTCTTGTACTCGAGATTCAACGCGTCCAAGTCCGACAGATCTGCCCCCTCAAGTTCCCGTATCTTGCGCCTCTTACTATTAAGCGCTTGGTAGAACCGATCCTCAAGATCAAGGATAATCGTTTGGTACTCTTTGTTCGTGTCTCTGATCTCCTCTTCTTTGATCTCTGCGATCTGCTCCTGCTCGCTTGCTCTCTCTCTAGCCTGAGCCAACTTCTCTCTCAAGGTTTTGATTTGCGCTGTCTGTAGTTGCACCCACTGGAGCAAATCATAGTCGTGCCTCTCAGCGTCTTTGGAATCTTCCATAGACTTGTACAGCAACTTGAACGTTCCGTAAACAACCAGCAAAACACCCTGTGAACACACGCTGAGCTCGAACTCGGGCACCTCGTCTGCCAACTCATCGCCAATCAAGTCTCCGGTTTCGGGGTCGTACTGCTCCAGCGATACTAACTTCCCAACAAGAAGAGTGTCGCTGAACTTTTCAGGAAGTGGGGGGATGGAATATGCATCGGTGTTGAGCAACGACAAAGTGATTGCCGTCCACTCCTCGCTCGAAATCAGCAGGTTTGTCTTTGCTCTCTTGAGTTTTAGCCGCGAGAGCTGAGTCTCAAACATTCCTTCCTGACATGCGGCAATCACACGAATTGAATCAGAACCTGCCAGGATTAATCGAAGCAGAGTACTGACCAGTTTGATGGTCTGCCCATTCTGCTTTTGGATGACGGTGAGAGGAGCTGTCACGAAATGCATGGGGCACTATTTGTGCTATTTTGTTGACAGTGCATGGATGGGAAGAGTGCGCGCTACTGAAACCTGGGGTAAATTAGTGCTCGGACATTTCGACTGTCAAACACCAGTCTCTATTGTCAGTTTCTATTTTTTTTATTCCTTCTAACTAATCAGAAAAACGGACACCACCCGCAATAGATGACAGCAAGATTTTCCTCGCTGGTCGCCTCATGTATTAGTTCCAGCACGGTGGCCTCCACGCTCAACCCATCGGCATTGATTTTCTTGAGGACGGTAAGAAGAGCCGCCCCGGCCTCCGACGCGTGGTCATGCGGAGCAAGAACACCAAACGCTCCGTTTTCTTCCTGTAGCTTCTTCTTTCGAATTGGCGAGATCGACCACGAGTGTAACGGATCCCATCTGAGCACATCCAAGATGGCGAGAATGCGCTCCTTATTGGACCTCAACACCCGGAAACTGTGTTCACAGACCTTACCAAACGACCCTCGGGTGCCACTGATGCCGAAACCGTCCACTATATCGCGTGTCAATCGGAAAGGCACCGTTTCAGGGATTGGAAGCCGCTTGCCCTGGTCGAAAGCAACACCCAAGTCAATGTGGATGGGCTCGCCCGTGAATTCGTCAAGAAGAATGTTATTGCAGTGGCGGTCGCCCAACCCGAGAATGTGACCCACCATTGATGATGTTGCAATCCCACGAGTGTAAATTTGTCGGCTCCGAAACCATGCATCGGGCGAGATGAAATTGTCCGTGAAGTAGTGACGAAGCACAGGCTGTATCTGCGTGGTGATATCTCGGTACACTTTCAACCTGTCGCTCACTTCATTTGTTTGACAGTCTTTCATCATGCCTCGGGCCGCCTCTGATTTAAGATTGTCGAATTTCTGGTGATATGGTCGTATGACCTCAATGAGTGCTTTGGAGTTCAAAACAAATTCAATCACCCCAGCTTTCGGACCAAGGGGCACTGCTTTGTACGTGCGGACTCGCAAGTGACGTTTTCTGGCCTCCTTATCTAAACTGAAAATATGATTGACCTTGTTGAAAACTTGCTCCATGGTGGCATCCTGTCTCAAGTCGTCAGTACCATGCTTGAGTAGCATTTTATGCAGCGTACCATCGGACAACACAAATGTTGCAATCTTCGGTAAGCTAAGTCCTGAGGTGGCTATTGAGATTTTCGGCATAAGACTGACCATACGTGGAACCAGTTCATACCCAGTACAACTCACTGGGATGTCCAATGTTGGAGGTGGGATGCTTGGTAGTTCGTTCATCCAATAGTGTCCCATCTTCAATTTTTCAAGGTCGAGTTTCCTTCCTTTCGAGCATTTGTGTTCGCTCAATATGATGCATTGCTCAGAGAGACGTTCGATAGGCAAAAGAACATCGAGGTTGTACAGTTGACTCTCAGAAGCCAACTTCTCACGCAACTGCTTGGCCGCCTCAACCCTGACAGACATCATCAAGTTAGATGATTCTTTTGAGATCTCCTCATGCTTTATGAGTGAGATCAAATAGTAAAGCGAGTGGAATGGGTGATTCTCGCAGATACGCATAATCAAACTGCGCACTGAGTTCTGAAAAGGCGATTCATCGTTCGATATTCTCGAAAGTAATTGTGTGCACCAGGATAAAGGCTTGAAAGTTGGGAGCAACTTCAAATCGGCCAGTAGGTCATCTTGCAACTCAGAGTCGTTGGCAAGCTCCAAAAAAAGCGAGAAGAAATTGTCCATGTCCGAGCTGAACTCATCTCCCAACAAAAGCGAAGCTAGATAGAACTTGGCAGCATTTCTGGCGAAAAGTTCACGCTTGTGGTTCAAAACCTCAAGTTCAGATTCTTCCGACAAAGCTTGGCTCTTCAAACGATTGTAATACTTCTGTACTGTCTTTTTTTCCGCAGAAGACACAGAGGTTCTGCTGTAGTGGGCCTTTATTTCCTCAATCTCTTTGCGATTGTCTTGCACCCTCATCGAAATGTCTCCCAACTGGTCCAGGAGTGTTTTTGATTTGAACTGCTGCTCGCAAAACTGAGCCAATAGGTGATAGACTTCTCCCTTCTGACGAGAATTACTCATTTGCATGAGGTGCTCTTTCATTGGATCGATAATCTGCGAGAATACTGTGCTTCCCAAACTTTGCCTTGATTCCACGAGCCATTTGGCAAGAGTGGCGGATACTAGGGCTGAGTCAACATTGAGAATGTCCAAAGACAAGTCAATCGAGCCACCTTGGATCACGTCGCGTAGGATTGCCACCGAGACATTTGTCTTTCCGCTCTCCCAGAAGGTTTTGGCAAACTGAAACTTGGAAAGTCTCATTAATTCGTCTTGGACGTTTCTATTTTGAAACTCACTTGTCTTCACGCATTGCTCGAGAAGTACTGTAGAGCTGATCATCTTTTGTACTTGCTTGTTGCTGCGGAATAGATCAATTGCCCTAACGACGTTACTTGCGAAGCCTTGTAAAGTTAGATCTCGCAAACTCAGGGCAAAGCTGGGCATGGAACAGAAATCGTTAGAGGATAACTTGGTGCCATGTAAATTATAGGCAATCTGTCTTGCTCTCAAAAGATCCTCTGAGTACTCCAAATCACATTTCTCGAACCACAGTGTAGTCTTTTCAAACTCGCCAACTTCATTCTTGAATTCGATCCCGCTTCGAGTCATAATGGAATTCAGCGTCTCAAGAATTGACAACGTCTCAAGTACTTGTGATATTCGGACTCTTGACTGCGTCTTATTGATGACATCAGCATCTCGAGTCTCCTCTAACACCTTCAAAGCCAATTTCTTGTAGATATTATCAGCATCACCAGTAGATTCGTGAATCTGTTTGAAGTAAGAATATATGGCGCCATGTTTGTCTTGGTATCCTTGAGGAGCAGGGATGTTCCACAGATTGAGTTTCCATGCCCATTCGTACGATCTCTCATCTTTCTGTGAAGTTTTCTCGAGGGCACCAGACATACCAAGCTGACCATCATCGATCAAGGACAGGGCAAACTGTTTCCCGCTTGATGACCCTGTCAAAAATATCAGTGCATCAAGTTGTCCACTGGAGTAGTGTACTTTCTCCGCCGAGGATCCAAGCCGTGACACGAGCTTGAGTGCATGTTCAACTGAGGGATCCTCAGGCAAACCCTGAAATAAATCTTCGTCATCTAAAGATTCGTAAATCAGACCAAGATGCGAGTTGAGGATCTTTAAGTCTGTGCTCTGATCTTGAGAGTCTTCAAGGAGCATTAAAGCGGATCTCGAGAACGACCCTTCCTGAACAATCAAGCCCAAATCAGACTTATTCAAAGTATCGTAAAACGACTTGAACACCTCAATTTCCAACCTTGCACCCGCTCGTACTAATAGCACGGTGTCTTTGATCATTTCGATTGCCTGGTGGTCATGTGGCTCTCTGAAGTATTTCCAGAATGAGGCAAGTAAACCTCCGATCTTGCCAGCGCCAGTCTTTCCCGATAAAGAGATATAGAGACAGAGAAGGCTTGGAAGCAATTTGCCCGCCACATCGGGAAATTTCAACACGTAACTCGCGAGAAGAGACGCAAGACTAGTATATGTTGCAACCTCTTGAATGACTGAAAGCAGAAGTTGACTCATCCATTGTTCAGATGACGAATTCAAGAGAAGAGTTGAGAAGTCTCGCGCGTATGCATCCAATGCAACACACTCTATCTCGAATTCACCTTCCGGGGAATTAATCAAAATGCACGAGTGGAAGTCCATGGGGATCAAGAATTCCTTAAATTGCTGGTAAAATCTTTCGAAGTTCATGAACTTTTGCACCTCGCTCTTCTTGGTCTCGTACTTCCACAACAATGAACCCAAAATGGTTTCGACGAATGCTACTCGACCAAATCCAGCACTTTTTAGATCGCTCATTAACAATTCCAAAAAGAAGTCCATTCTGCCAATGCTTTTGGACAATTCGTCATTGTTGGAAGTGTAGAACTCCTTGTTATCCACAATGGTGTCGGCCACTTTCTCAAAAGAGCCGGACAAGTAAAAGTGTGAAAGATACAGAGAAATCCATAGCTTGATACCCTCATTAGCGGAGCTAAGATCCATGCTCATGAAAAGCTTCACCAAATCACATTCTGCTGTCTTAACTTCACCTTCCGTTGCATACTGCAGTAGCTGAGAAAACAAGTGTAAGACCACTTCGAGATCATAGTTGAAGTCGATTCTTGACCTGATGTCTTTCAAGAAATCCTCGAAGTCGGTAAAGCTTATAGTCACAGGTTTGCCTTGACACAAGTTCAAAGTTGCGTTGACAAGCACGCCATATGAGTTGAACTGAGTCGCTTGTCTATGGAAAGACAAGCTGAGCTTATCAATGAAAGCCGTTTTTTCTAGCAGAGTATTGCTTTCACATATCTTGCACAATATTCTGAATATGGTTCTCATCGGCCGCTGTTCATCCATCTCAAATAGGTGAGAGATGTCGAATAGATTCCAAATACTGTAAATATCTGTGTCGAATAAATTCATATTCAACGAGATGCAAGATTCCACCACCAACTCAAAAAGTTTTGCACTAGCAAGAGGTAACTTGCTTAGGCACAACAAGTACTTAATGGATCGGAGAAACATTACCTTGCCATGAATTTGCCTTGTAAGTGCTCGCCGCCCCAACTGTCTGATGAAGAAGTAACAGCTTTCGTCTATCCAAAACCGATCGTTGTCCAAGGTCCAAAACTTCGAAATCAATGCGTTAATCAATTCAAGACTGGAGTTCGGTGACACCACTGTTTGTGCTGACGTCTCTATCTTCACTTCAGAATTGAAGCATTCGCTATGGGAGACTCCAGAAAGAAGAGTAGAGAAAGCCTTCTCATCTCTGAAATCCGTGAAACCAACTGTTTCCAATATGATCAAATTTAATTTTTGTTTCATGTGCACTTTATAGTGCAGATGCAACATCTCCGCCAAGGTCTTAAACACGGCATTTCTTATACCATCTGAAGTGTATGCTAATGGTACAATTAAGCTTAAAGAGTCGCAGATTACACTCTCGACGTCTGACGCTTTGATCTTGGCAATCTTGGTGAGCTCGGCCAATGGCGTTGTTCGTGAGGTTGACTTCACGGCAATCAATATGGCAGTGATATCTCTGTAGTTTTCTGATAAGAATGAGCTCAAGTCAGAGTAGCCAAAAAGGTCATAAGGATACTCGAAAATGTCATGATTGTATATGGCCCAATTCTTCAAGAGCTCAAGCTTCGAAGTGAGAAATAACCTTCGAGAGGTCTTCTCGTTCGAATCAACGCTGATGCTCGTGATTGTTTCTCTCAAGTAAGGTTTCAAACAATCGAATTTGGCACACTCAACAAAGTTAAACAACGCCGCTGTTCGCAAATGTCCGCCTTTTCTCGTAATTTGACTAAAAAACAAGCAGTAGGTGGCACATCTTTCAATCGACGATTGAGGGTTTGCGAATCGTTGAAAGAGTTCTCGATAAATATTCATTTGCCGAAGAGAATCTGACTGTGCCAATGCATCTGTGAGAACTTCGGATACACCCATTTTGAGGCGATTGGGAAAGTCTTCAAAATCTTCAAAAAAAGTCGACATTAGTCTTTGTCGGGCCCCAGGGTCAACAAACGTATCAGAGAGGCAGAGAAACATATTCCAGAAAGAAACCACTTTCACATCTGTAAGGAACAATCCTTTAAAGATGCATTGCGAGAGATAGTTCAAAAGATCAAGTAAATCTGCTTGGAGGCTCTTCATCTCCACTTCCTTGCAAATAGGCAGAAGCAGCCTGACAATGTCACAGCACACAGCTATTGTAAGGTCGTCTCTATCCAAAGACTGGTTGGATAACGGGCCCTCGCCTATTAATCTCACTAGTCGAAACAATGAGGACTTCTCTGCTTGGATCATGTTCGCGGACTCCAAATAGCTGGCGTAAAACTTGAGACATGGGAGAAGTGATCGCGTTTCGACTATCTCAAGTTGGCGTATATGGTCCTCGAGCCGTCCACCTCCGTATAAGACTCTAAACTTGAAAGCGTCCAACAGTTCCATTGAAGACTCTGGCGAAGGGCTCTTTGAACGCCTTAATTCAGAAATACTTGAAGACAGGAAGTCATCGAAATCAGAGTCGTCAGGTCCGTCAAGCAGCGACCGATGGTGAACACGGACATGCGATAGGATTTTTTCTGCTGGGAACGAGATCTGACGCAAAGTTTTGGGCAGTATGGAATCTTTCAACACCAACTTTATGACGTGAAGTGCTTGCTTCGAGCTCTGGATTTCGCTCGCTACCAAATCCCAAACCTCCCGCAGACAAAGGCGTAGGCTGTCCACTTCGGGAAGTCTGTCAATCAGGTCGACATCGAGCATATTGGACAAAAAGACTGCCCAACTTGCAATCGCCTCAAGTGGTGCCCCGGACCGAACTACGTGTTCGGAAGCCTCCTGAATCCTGGCTATACCCACTTTGGGTGGACAGGACATAGTCAGCAACTGTACATACAAACATTCCAGTTGGTTCCGGGAGATGCCAGGTTCTCGAGCAATCGTTAGGGCTATGAAGACTTGAAGACCTGCCTCCCGCATCATTTCCGAGTAGATATTCGAATATTCTTCGCTACAAGGCGAGAGTCTCTCGGAATGCAAGCGGTCCATGCTGATTCGCTCCGTTCCACTGAGCCAGAGTAAAATTTGACTCACAGTGTGCGGATGAGGAATGTTCTTTGGCGTAAACTTGCTTGTCTCGGAGTCGGTGGTCACTATAGCATCAGAAAACTTCGAGGTGAACCAGCGGTCAACACTAGACGCCAATGTTTGGTCGGCCATGGCACCTCGGAGCATTCTGTGCAAACACCACCAAAACTTTAGGGAGAATCCATCGATTACTGCCGGACCAGCCAAGTCCGCCAAGTCGGTGATGTTTATGAGCTGTGATTTGAGGGTCTCGTCAGCTAGCAAGTCGAGGTCCGAGTCAGATTGCACCAGAATTATATCTACTATAATGCTTGTTGCAACACTGCTGAATTCCTTCTCCTTAATGCGTGGGATGAGCAATTTGAGAAGCTGATGCAATAGTTTGGTGAGCGATTGCCTTTCCCTCCCGATGTCGAGTGATAAGTTCTTTAGTAGAGATCGCGAGCAAACAAGTGCCCAAAAAACATTCGTAGACTCACTCAAGAGTCTCAACATTAGTCTCAAACAGGGTAAAAGTTTGCTCTCGGGTGAGGAATCGTAATTTAGATCCAAGATAGTGGATTCATTAAGATTCCAGGAGGTTGAATGGTCCTCGTCTTGTTTCCTGCGAGTTGGCATTGACTCGGAATGATTTTCAAATAGCTCAAAATGAATAGTGAGTAATTGAATACCGCAAACTTGGATCCTGTTGTCTTCGTGCTTTGTTGCAAGCGACGTGTAAAATTGTAAAGGGGTTTCGGACGCCCATAGCTTAGTTTTTGGATCCTTCAATTTCTGCCTTTTATTGGCGAAGCCATCCGCAGTGGAAGAGGTGAAATGTTTTCCCGATTGGAGAGACTTCTCATGGAAACTGTCAGAAAGTTCCGCTCTCAAAGTGAAATATGAGTTAACAAGTTTGGCAAGCCCCGTAAGTAATAACCACAAAGATGCTGTATCAGAAATGTAACTGATGTGAGGCAATCTGAACCAGTCAACGTGGGGGTTGTCTTGGATTATCACTTGATCTGGTCCAAGCATTGCAACCAAACCCCCCAAGCGTGAAAGAAGCTCTTGGATGAGCATTCCAGCCGTGTATAGTTGGACTTCCATGTCATCGTCGCCGACTCTGGATGCAGACTCGAGAGTCAGGTCGTCATCCATTGAGATATCCACCGTGGTCAACTTCGGTAGATTCAGGATGTTGAAGTAGCGGTGAACGGGATCCAAATTGAGGAAAATGCAGAAATGAATAAATAAAGGTTCAACAGGCGTGGATGCGAATTGAATGATGGATTTGAGAGCGTGTTTGATCAATTCATGGCACACACTAGCATCCTCTGTTGCAAGCATGATGACCAACTTGTTGATCAATTTGAAACACGCTATTAGCACGGGGCTCTCTCTTTTGTCGCATGCTCTTAAGCACCGCTTGCAGAGCCGAAGTAACGGGAAATACGCACGGTCTTGATAGATCGGTAGGTACGTCAGTGAGGAGTCGCCGCCAAGTACTAGCAGTAGCGACTCGAGCAAATTGCAGAGGAGCGACTCGTTGCTGGAGGGCAAGTTTCGATTCTCGTCGAGGGCACCGTCAATGGCCTTGCGGAGAAAATTGTAGATCTTCAACCACGCATCCACTGTCAAGTGAGTCCGCACCAAGTTCTCCAGAAGCACCATCTTCAAAATCTGGGAGAAAGTGACCGCACAGGGCTCCAAGGGCAGGTCGTGAGGGCCAATGAAGTAACAGGATTTTATGGAGTTGACGATCGAAAGGCAGTGCTTGTAGCGGGGTTTCCTCGGTGCATTCTTGAGCTCTTCCTCCATCAAGTCACGCAAGAACGTAGAGGCAATGGAAAGCCTGGAGACCACAGGATTCGAGGAATTGTTGGCAAACACCCCGCGCTCTATCTCGATCAGTTGTATGAGGCCGCTGGTTAGCATGGTGAAGTGTCTGGGGTGGAGTTTGAGCTTGGATGCGGTCAATCCGGCAAGAAGGTTGAGGGCGTCATTTCTGCTTTTGATTTTGGACGAGCGGAGCGACTCGGTGATCCTGTCGAGGTCGAATGCAGACATGTGGGCGCTATAGGCACATTGGGTGGTTGCAGATCAGTGATGAGTACTGACGCGCCTCCATATACTGCGAGCACTCAAGCTTGCATATTTGGATAGAGATTGACAGATTGCCAAGCTGCGAAAAAAAAAAATGGAAAATGGCAGCGAGTGGTGAAGTCAGTGAAGCAGAGCCAGATCAGGCACTATTGGGCAGCATAGATGTTTGGTCGCTGTGGCGAGCTTGCTTGGGGTTTGTGTGGTGAAGTCAACAAGGTATTGCGCACCGATTAGGCAGTACGATGGAACTTCCTCTTCATACTTGGTGGAAACAAAACGCTGACCACGAAAACAAATATTAGCAGGACAGATTGTGTGGCTTGAAGCGATTCTTCACCTTACTTTATTTTTATCATGCTCTCGTTGTCCACGCCGATAGAGTTGGCCGTGTGTGGCCATCTCGACACTTCTCGAAAGTGGACCTGCGAAAAGTGTAGGTTCCATGAATCCTGGCACCACACCGCAAAGTACAATCTCTGGATGGGGGTACTATTTCCTGGGCTCTGGGCAGTCAATGTCTTGTTATTTTTTGTTTTCCATCTGAAGGGGAAATCCCTATGCACGGAGTTGCATTCTTCAGTGGAAGAGAATTGGCAGGAAATAGTAGGCTACTCACTCTGTGGAGCAGTAGTATATTCCACGACTGCACTCATCGTTGTCTTTGTCATATGGGGCTAGCTATAGAATTTACGGTTTTTCAAATTGTTATCGTAGTTGTCAGACAAAAGACTCAGGCTGCAAAATCGAGGCAGTCATCTTGGACTCAGACCAGAAGAAGTCGCATCAATGGTACATGCCCGGAGAACTTCCCAAACTACTAAGTGCCTGAATTGGGCTGCATTTCAGCATGAAATCAAAGTGACTAATTTGAAATAGTATATCCAGAAATAAAAAAGAAAAAGAAAGTATCTGATCACAATGAAGCTCCCATATACACACTGGAGTCTGACCGCGGCCGTCTATGTGGAGTCATCGGAGTCACCTCACCAGAGTCACCTTCACATGGCCCCTTCTATATAAGCTACCAACCACCCAGGCAGATCGCCCCATAACCTTCTCGTTGGCACCTTGATCATTATGCTCCGCAGATTTTATTCCACCCCTGCGTTGCGCAAGACCCCATTGTTCGACAGTCATGTCAAGTACGGAGCCAAGTTCGTTCCTTACGCTGGGTTCGAAATGCCTATCATGTACAAGGACCAATCGCACATTGAATCGCACAATTGGGTGCGGTCGAAAGTCGGGTTGTTCGATGTCAGTCACATGTTGCAACACCGGTTCGAAGGGCCGGACGCCGTGGCGCTTTTGCAGAAAATGACCCCGATTGACTTGTCGCAGCTCGACCCGTTCACGTCAAGCTTGTCGGTTTTGCTCAACAACGAAGGCGGCATCATCGACGACACCATCATCACAAAGCACGGCGACGACAAGTTCTACATGGTCACAAACGCCGGTTGCAGAGACAAGGACCTTGCGTTCATTGCCAAGGAGTTGGAGGCATTCAACAACGTGAAGCACTCCACATTCGAGGGCACGTTGTTGGCTATCCAAGGGCCCCAAGCCGCCGAGTTGTTGCAGAAGTTCACCAGCGAGAAATTGCCCGCAATCACCTTCGGCCACACCCAGTTCTTGAAGTTCAACAGTTTGGTGGACTCTGAGATCCACCTCTCGAGAACCGGATACACGGGCGAGGACGGGTTCGAGTTGTCGATTCCTTCGGCCACCGAGGCAGAGGCCAAGCAGGCCCGGGACTTTTTCGAGGTGCTTATCGACGACTACCCTGAGTTGGTCAAGCCAATTGGGTTGGCAGCCAGAGACTCGTTGAGATTAGAGGCAGGGATGTGTCTCTACGGTAACGAGTTGAGCGAGAGCATCACGCCAATTGAAGCTTCGTTGGCATGGTTGGTGCCCAAGTCCAGAAGAACCGCCGATGCCAATTTCAACGGCAGCTCGAAGATCTTGGACCAGTTGAACAACAAGGGCCTCGTCACGTCTCGTCGTATTGGTGTTGTGTCCAAAGGTCCAGCGCCTAGAACCGGAGCCAAGATTTTCGATGGCGAGGGCGTTGAGGTGGGCTACATCACGTCGGGTTCATTGTCCCCCACTTTGGGGCTGAACGTTGCGCAGTCTTACATCGACAAGAAGGTCAAGATTGGCTCTGAGGTGCAGATCGACATCAGAGGCAAGTTGAGACCGGGGAAGGTGACCAAGCTCCCGTTCGTCGCGAACAACTTCTATAGAGGGTGAGGGCCGGAACGTGCCGTTTAGGAATGTCACTGTGAAATTACACGGATTGGTTGCAACTGTAAGGGCCGTGCATGAACCTCGCGACACATGTGGGGGACGTGCTGCGCAGGTCTACCACAATAACAGTGGGTAAAGTCACCACAAGACCAAATCACCCCAACCGTACAAGTCAAACGTGAAAACGTCCTCGAGCGCCACCAGCAGGCCCTCCGGATATATCTTTTTCAATTCTATTTTTTCTGCTCCTGTTTCACCTTTTCGCTACCCCAATCACGCTGTGTGCGCACAATGGTCGCGATCCTCAAAGCGTGGCTGACCGCGAAACCTAGCCCTTCTGTACATGACCTCCGCAGCCTGGGCCCAAGGCACGTTCGTATATATAGCGAATTCTCCCCGTGGTTTTTCTGTCGAGGCTCGCCATTCCATTCTTCACCAATGTCCTCCCCAGCCCGGCCGTTGTCGCCCAAAAGAGACAGTCTCTTCAACTCGAGAAGCTCGTCTCCCAACAAGTCCAAGTCCGCCACCCCGGCCAGAAACCCGTTCTACCAGGCGCTGCCGGTCAAGTTGCCCAAGCTCGGCTTCTCCATGACTCCGAGCCGCCAGTCGGCAGTCCTTGGGTTTTCGATCTATGAAGACAAGCCAGAAGAGCACGCAAAGTACCACCACCACCTGTCCCAGGACGCCGAAGCCGTCAACGACGACAAGGAGAACATTTTACAGCCAAAAGGCAAGACATTGTCGCACACACCGCGCTCCCACAGACAGCCACTTGCAAACTTGTCCATCGCAGAGTACCCAGGGTACCTTGCCTCGGATGCACTTGTGGGCCACGGCCACCAAAGGCTCCACCACGTGTACCAGCCCAAGAATTACAACAACGAGGCCCGTACCGTCCACAAGTTCAACCAGTTGCCCAGCTTCATCACTCCGCCGCGCAATGCCATGAAGAAGATCTTGTATCTGTCAGTTGAAGTTGAAGACGACGATGTGGAGCGGCGGTTGGTCGCCAAGCTGCGGGACATGATGAAACGCAAGCGGTCCATGTCTGTGGGCATCAACAAGGGCAAAGCCCATCTTATTGCCAAAAACAAGTTCAAAGTTCTCTCGACCTAGACCAGCATGACCTTCACTTCTCACGACCCTGATTTCTTTCTTTTTGATACCACTTTCACGAACACTCGGGCCGATGCCGGGCCCATTTCATACCACATGCATAATTACAAACTTTCCGGAGATTTAATTCAGTGTAGAAATCGTGTGCTTCCACTAGTTAGCACTTAGGGTCTAATCTGGTGGCCTCGCACTCTGTCGTGCATGCAGATGAAAAAAATGTCCAACCACCCCAACCACGTACTCAAGCAAGATCCAACTCACTGCGAACAAATCATGACGAGCTCGGTGATTGATGCCTTCAAAGGTCTCAAGGTGAGCTCTGCTCAGGACGTGAGTGACCACGAGGCCATCTACGAGGTGTCGTACCACTATTTGGCCAAGATCAAAAACTTCCAAGATATGGAGGCTTTCCACAACTGTCTTGTGTCGTTGATCAACACCGACAAGTACTACAAGGCGCTCAATCTCATCAGCGAGGTCCCTGCTGACGTGCACAAGGAATTTCCTTTGGAAAAAGCCTACGTCTACTATAAGACAGGCAAGACCGCCCTCTTGAACGAGGTGTATGCAACAACCGCTAGCTCCTCCGGGTTGAGCGATGTTTTGTTGCGGGCTTTGAAGCATGTGAAGGCGCAGAGCAGCTACCAAAACGGCGACGTTGCCACGGCTTTGAAGTTGTACCACGAGCTCATTGCCTCTAACTCCATCGATAGTCCAATTGATTTGGCGTGCAACGAGCGAGCAATTTTGTCTCAGCTTGTGTTCAAAAACAACTCGAGCCAGGCTCCAACTACCGTTGTGGCGGACGCAGATGATTCCTACGACATAATCTTCAACAACGCTCTCATCGAGTTGGCCAAGGGGAACTTTGCTCGCAGTTTGGAGTTGTTATCGTCGGCGTTGACCCTCTGTGAGTCGCAGAATATCGACTCGGACCCTGTTGACTTGGCTCTTGAGGTGTCGCCCATCAAACTTACCATTGCATACATCTATCAGGTGACTGGGCGTGAGCAGCAGGCCATCGAAACATTGGAAGCATTGGGCTTGGTTGATACCGCCGACCTAATGCTCCAGCTCATCCTCAAAACCAACCTCACAGCTGTCAAGCCTATTTCTGACAATGTCAACTACGCTAGCAGAGAGTTGAACTATCATTACAACCTCCATCATTTGAAGCTGAAATTGACCGATTCACAGTACAAAGTCTTGTTGAAGAATCATTTGCTCTTGTCGTACCAGACAAACACAGTGTCCAAGTCATCCACTTACTTGACCAACAGATTCTTGAGACAGTTTTCTGAGGAGTCAGCGGGCGACAAGACTCTTTTAGTCTACAAAGTGCTCGTCAAGTTGAACATCACATTTGAGGACTTGGAAGATTCTGAGCAGTACTCTGCTGTCAGCAGAAAATTGTTGAAGTTCGCCACTTCCGAACTAGAGAAGAACGAGGTCTCGGACATTCTCATTGCCGCGGCCTTGCTTCTAGTGGCTGCAAACTCCAAGACTGGCAAGTACGACCAGTCCTTATTGGTTTTGGAGAGAACAGTGGCCATTGAGCTTGCCTCCTCTCACGTCGATCTTCACGGCAGTATATTCAAGGTGCTCATTGAGTTGTATGAGCTCACGAACAGTGCCAAGAAGTTGAACGACTTATACCACGCGTTAATTGCCAAATTCAAGACTTTCAGCGTCGAGACGTTGAGAGCGAACAACTCCTTGTACGACTTCATTCTTGCGGTTGCTGTCAAGCTTCTGATTGTGGACCAAGAGCAAGAGTCCAAGGAATTACTTAATCTTTTGAGCTCGGCCAAGGACTCGCATGTTGTTGCCAGTCTTCTCAACTCCACTGCCGACGGGTTGTTGCCAGTTGACGAGCTTGAGGCAGAAGCAGAAGTCGAGGATTTGTTGAGCGTCGATGTCGAGAAGTTGGTGTACGTGCCTGCAACCCCATCAGTGAAGAAGTCTATCAGACAGCCAGAGTACAAGGTGAAGAAGAAGACGGCGAAGCCCAAGTTCTCAAAGCACAAGTTCTTTAAGCCAGAGAGCGAGTTCAACGCAGAGAAGGACTTGGACAAGGAGAGATGGTTGCCAATGAAGCTTCGGTCGTACTACAAGCCATCGAAGAAGGATTTGAAGAAGAAATCTGGCGGGCACCAGGGCGCCGTTGAGTCGTCGCCTGCTCCGCAGGCAGCACCAGCTGCGAGCTCGAGCAAGAACAAGAAGAAAAAGAAGAAGGGGAAGAAGTAGCCGAGCTAATGACACGACGATCTGTGGGGGCAGGATGCTGTAAGAACTGAAATCCCTAGTGGAAATCGCAAAAAAAAAAAAAAAAAAAAAAAAAAAAAAAAAAAAAAAAAAAGAGGGGGAAAAAGTGGCGGAGTAAAAGACACGACGATTTGGGGGGGAAGGATGCTGTAAGAACTGAAATCCCTAGGGAAAATCAAAAAAAAAAAAAAAAAAAAAAAAAAAACAAACCAAAAAAAAATAAC